>CM053609.1:76582937-76605620 GCA_028646535.1 Procyon lotor
ACCTCTATCTGAAGATCCTGGACTGCATGAGAATTTTGCATATTTTTAATTTCAAATTTTCTTGCACTTGGATGAAAATCCTCATATTTTAGGCAAATATGGTCAGTGTTCTTATACAGCCAATATTTATGATGCTAAGCCCATGTCAGAATGACTCTAAATAATCATATTTGGCAAAATATTATATGTAACAAGCTCAGAATTAAGTACAAATATAATTACCATACTTGGGAAGGGAAACCATCCAAGAGTTGTTAGTTTATGCTTTTCAAAAAAATGTGCATATACAGACACACAAGCAGCCTAATAATGGTAAATAATTAATGATATAATTTGGTAAGCATTCTTTTAAGGAAATATGTATTTTCCTAATATCACTTTTATATCTACATCTAGAGAGGTTATTTCTTCATTTCTACGTGTGTTTCTACAACACTTAGAATGAAGTTCTCTACTATTTAGATAATTCTAGAATAAGAATAGTCATATTAAGTAATTAACCTGTGAAAATGAAAATGCCTCCCCTAACATATTAAAGAAATGATCAATGACTAAAGAAATGATTAATAGGGAAAAATATTAATGTTGAATGTTGAAAATATATTATTTTTATACCACATATGGACATACCTTAATTTCCACCAACAGGGACCCATCACAGAGCCTGTTCTACAGAATCTATAAATAATAAATAATGACAAACGAAGAGTATATGTGCCAGGAAAGCTAAGTTAACCTGTATATTACAGAGCTTTGAGAAAGTGACAATTATTTGTATTATAATCATGTTTTCTTTGAGTGAATATTCATTGTCAGGACTTTCATAGCAAGACTTTCTTCCCCATCGACAAAATTGTCACTTTGATTAATCAAAATAAGTTTAGTTGAATAATATCTTCAAATAGATTTGATATATTTTTTGAAGTTTGAGGATTCCTTTCTGTTGACTTCAAACATGGACAATAACACACGTCAAATAATACTGAAGAAAATTTTAAGCTGAGTTTGATTTTTTGTTTAAATTGTGTAAGTGGACTGCTTTTTTCTTTCTTGATATGAGATTATTGTGCTTATCCTAGGAATTCAATAATATCACTGGGTTATACTCTGCTGTTTATTAAAATTTTAATTAAGTTTAATTTTTTCTGGTTATGTGATATCCCTTTGGATTCACATGTTCAATTTTTTCTTCATTTCAGATATTTAAGAAATAGTAACCATTAAAATTTTAATATATTTTATTATTTTATTTTATCTTTTAATAAAGTACAAATAATATAGTTTTATTGCTTTCATTTTAGTTATTCTTTTCTCCAGTCATCCTAATCATTTTGATGTTAGATCTTTATCTCAGTGTTCCAGGACTTGGTAATACCTCCATAGCTGCTTTTTCATTTATTCCATTTAATTTGCATTTTAAGTGATTTTATCAATTGTCTTCTTCACATCTCTGACTTGGTTTTCTATATTGCCAAACCCATTTTTTATTGCTTCTGATAGCACTCATCCCATTCATCCCTCTAATTGTTGTCCAGTTCTCTTAGGGATCCATCATCTAGTTTTCTTCTCCTTCCTTTCTTCCTCCCTTCCTCTTTTCCTCCCTCCCTCCTCCTTCTTTCCTTCCTTTCTGAACTAACCTCTACACCCAATATGGGGCTTAAACTCATGACTCTGAGATCAAGTGCTGCATGCTATACTGACTAAGCCAGCTAGGCACTCCTTCCTGGTTTTATTCCTCAAATGCACTTTGTACGCTATGTGCATAATTGTCTTTAGTTATAGAATATTTACATAATTTCTGCATTGCTTTCAGGGAGTAGTTTCTACTCAATCCTTATATTTGCCAAAAAATTATTTGGGTTGGAATTTTCTTTCCATGTTTACTGGAATATAACTTGAATCCTCTAGTTAGAGGTTGTGCTGAAATTCTGTAAGTTGAAGGATAGTTAATTAGTTACATAGTTTAGACAAATGGGTGCGGCTATGAAAAGTCCCAAGAAACCTGTTTGTTTCTGTAAGTTTTCTTTATATGATTCTTGGAACCAGGGAAGTTTGGGGGCAATTTGGCCCAATTGAACCAAAATGTCTTACTTTTGAATAGATATCCTTCAGATTTTGGTGTATCTCTTCAAATTATTGTATGAACAGATATAAACGAATGAATGAATGAATGAATGAATGAATGAATGAATGAATGAATGAATGAATCTATCAAGGGATGGCCTGCTGTGTGCATGAGGCTGCCAGAATGCTTTTCATATGTATAAGAAAAGGGTCTCCATATAAGAAAAATCCCACTTTCCCAATTCTCTCAGTTAGAATACACATTAGTTAAATTGCTCTCTGAAGAGAGGGTTTATACTAGCCATACGCCTTTATTTTTCTAAGTGGATGAAGAAAGGTAGAGCTCCAATTTTTCTTTTGTTATTTTTTGGGTTTTTTTGTTTTGTTTTCTTCAAAAAAGCAAAACAAAATAAAAAAAAAAACTCCTATTCCTACCATAATGTTCCACCTTGGGGGAAAGTAATTTTATATAATTTTACAGGGTCCTCTTTTAATTTGGACATTATTTGTGTTCTTATTTATTTGTAATTTTTTACATATTATATTTGTATTATTTATATAGTACATTAGCAAAATATCCTGAATTTTTGTGACATGATATTGAAATGATCCCTAGTTTCAGCATTTTGGTATTGGTGATATTTTCTTAATTATCATCTTTTTGTTTTCTAAATCATTTCACATTCACAATGACATATTTCCCGTACATCTTATTTCCTTTTCTCAATTTAAGCTCCATATTCCTAGATAACCAGAGACATATAAACTTGATAGGAATAGGTATAACAGTAAAATTCTGTACTTTTTACACATCATTCTAGGCATTTAGTGTGACAAACCATTAAATGGAGTTAGGTAGTCTCTGGGTGTGAAGTAGCTATTAAAATCACCCATATTCCCATTTATATTTTCAGTTTATTTCTCTTCTATTCCACAGACTGGTCTTTCTATCCTTGAGTACTAGAAGTAAATATGGGAGTGTAAGGGAATGGAACAGTCTAAGGTTAACAGATTATTCTACTTTTTTCTAAGAAGACAGAATCAGCAATAGGGCTGATAAATAAAGAACCCATTATTTTTACTTGTCAGTCTTAACATGCCGGTGTAGTGCTTGGTAAGGAATATTAACTAAAAGTTTGCAAAAGCAGAGATTTTTTAAAAATCGTCTTTCTTGGGGCGCCTGGGTGGCTCAGTCGTTAAGTGTCTGCCTTCGGCTCAGGTCATGATCCCAGGGTCCTGGGATAGAGCCCCACATCGGGCTCCTTGCTCAGCAGGAAGCCTGCTTCTCCCGCTACCATTCCCTCTGCTTGTGTTCCCTCTCTCGCTGGTGTTTCTCCCTGTCAAATAAATAAAATCTTTAAAAAAAAAATCGTCTTTCTTATAATTTCTGTTTCAAAAAGTTTTTATCCATGTATTTTATATTTTGACTTTATGAAAATTGTTTATATGCTATATTTTAAAAAATTATTTATTTATATAATTTGAGACTAAAATCAGGTAATATTTTTGAATATTTGTTTTCCTATAATTGAAATATTTCTGAAACTGTGTTTATAAGTTGCATATTTTGGTAATGATATATGCAGGAGTGTCTTCTATTTAAAATGATTATATTTTGAATCCTATATATAAGAAAATTATTTTCCTTTCCTATGTATATGCCCTCTGGTATATTTTTTTTAGGTTGTGAGGACATGCAAGTGCACATGCGTGCAAGTATGCACGTGAGTGTTTATATTGATGATATTATGAATAAAAATGATTATCTTAATAATAGAATCCCTTCTTAGGAAAAAACCTATGCTCTTGAGTGAATATATTGATTAAGTCAAGTGGGTGGAAAGTGAGATTTCTCTAAAAGCATCGTAGCGTGGTAGGTTGTCTTTTAAGACGGTCTGCAGTGATCTCTTACTCCTGCTACTGAAGTCTTTGTACATCCCCATCTATTTGAGTACAGGCTCAACCTAGTGAATCTCAGTTTCTAACGGATACAATGTTCCAAAAGTGATGGAATGCCTCTTTCACAATTAGGTTACAAAAAGACTGCCACTTCCCTCTCATATCTGCTCTCTTGCTTTCTGTTCTGAAAAAGCAAGCTGCCACATTTGAGTGGCTCAATAGATAGGCCAAAAGGGCAACAAACTGGGCAGTCTCCAGACAATAGCTAGTGAAGGGTTAAAGCCTGACAACAACCACATAACTGAACCTGGAAATGGATCCTTCCCCAGTTGAGTCTAGTGAAGACTTCAGTCTTGATGGAATTCTTGATTGCAGTATTGAGAGACTTTAAAGCAGAGGACCCAGAGAGTCTGTACCCAAATTCTTGACCTTCAGAATCCGTGTAATAACAAATATTGTTTTAAACCACTAATCTTGGGGGCAATTTGTGATAACTAATTCATTGGTTTAGAATATTTAAACTGTTCTCTGAGATGTAGTCTACTGATTATAGGACTTTTGTTTTTATTAGTGGGTAAAGAAAAGTTAAAGGCCAGAGAAAAATTGTTCCAAAATGTGATAATGTAACAGAGGAAACTTTAAGAAAGCTATTGGAAGGCTAACCACATTGGAGTTTACACCTTGTTTATATAAAGTTAAGTTTATATAAAATTAAGTTGATAATTGCCTAAATTGGCTTCAACTAAGTTAAATTGAAGGAATTTTTATTTTGGAAGAAAAGCCTATTGGATGATGCTTATGAACAAAGATAACTGTCAAGATTAGTGAACAGTACAACTTCTAATATTACTAAACACTTGAGAATAAAGATAGCCTAGGAAACATATGTAAAATGTTTTGTGTTCATAATTTGTTTGGCATTTTCTATGCCAATTGTATTATGTAAAACTGTATTAGCTTTTGGCTTTAAAAATATACTTTCAGGGAAAGTGTTTAGGCCAACATAATGCAAAAACTGAACTTCTGGAAAAATCTGTCTAATTTACATGTAATAGAAAGATAGTGGGAATAAGGAAAAACCCAGAAAATAGCATACTCATGCTTATGAATTAGAGAGGAGTTGATGTGTAGGTAATCTACATTAATATTATATTTTGTTTGTTTCTTAATTCAGTTAGAAATAACCAGAGTATATGAAAGGCATTCAGGATTTTGGGGAGATATCAAATGATAAAGTTCTCACAGGTCTTTGCCAAGAGTCTCAAATTAGAATCCTTACTTAGCTGAAAATATATGCAGTACTCATTTTGATAAAAAATGGAACTCCGCTGCGTGCAAACAGAAAATAATTAGACTTTCACACCTTCTATCTCCCTGCATAGGGTTACTTTCTTAACTGTCTTAGGGAAATCTCTTACAAAAGAACACCACCCTTTTTATCACTCTTGGATAGTAAATAATCTACTAATTTCTAGACATGATAACCATTATATTTCAATAATTTAAAATGATTGGTCCAGATTAATAGTCAATATTCTAAATTTCATGAAAGAATGAATCTCTTCCTTTCCCAAATCAGACCTGTTCCAAGCCTAGAAGTCTACCATGTGCTAACAAGAATACAGTGACTTTTCATCTGCTCTCTACTTTTGTCTTCTGCTTCTCCATCAGCAACCTGACTGTGTTTTCTGGTCCCTTCATGTCTGGAGCTAGGAGTTGGGGTCATGAAGCAAGATGTTACTTGACTGGCACTGTCTTCTAGCATCAGTTCTTTCTGTACTTGGGAGCCTCTAGGTATGAGATGAGTCTTGAGAGCTGATCCTTTCCCTTGTAGAAGGCTTTTTTGGGGTTCCTAGGAAACTCCTTATTACTTGGGATTTATTACCTTCAGTTCCTTTAATTCAGATAATGTCTCCCTTGCCTACGGCTTTGCTTACCTTTTTGTTTTTTATGGTCCTTTTCATCCATATTCACTCTGTCAAGGTCCTCTCGCTCCTGCAGCTAATTGTCTTGGGGGAAAATTCCTTTACCATCTCTTGAGAGCAGTTCTTTTTCCTTTTGTGGTCACACCTTGTCCCTAACCAACCATGCTAGGACAAGCTGGTCCCAGTATAGCCATCTCACATTTGTTCCTTCATTGTCAAAAAAGCTAGTCATGTACAAATTCTGACCTGGTTCTTGTTCTGATCTTTGTAATTCACATACTGCTGGGGTTATGGATCATGTTCTCTGGTCTCCACAAAGCCCCTCATCTCTTTCACATGAGGCTAGGGGTGGAATGGGGAGGAAAAAATGTGACAGAATATCACATTTTTTTCCCAAACAAATTATTTCCCCATGGTATTTGGCTAATACCGTTCAGTCTCTTTTACGCTCCTAGGGTGGTTATTGAACCAAGGATTGCAAGATAATTTTAGATTTTTGCATAGTTGACCTTGATGATACAGCACTTCGAGACATGGAAGTTCTTTCCTAATTTTAAACAGAAGGTATCATATTTAGACACTCTATTATTTATAGAATTAAGTCTTGGTGTCTGAAGGAATGGGAGAGCCAAAGTGCAGAAATGAGGGGGTCACTGATCAGAAAGAATCAGTGGTATGGCTTAAGAACTGAGTAACTTAAGTACCATGTCCTCAGGGAAACTTTCTCTTACCATTTTCTGCTACCTCACATAACTCTTAATAATTGTACAACTCATGTTACTTTTAAGGCATTTAAGTATGTGCTGCCTTTTTTGGATATTTAGTATTTGTATAATGTATAGTAGCTTTTTAAGTGATTTTTTTTTAGTTTCTTAATGGAAAGTTTTTCTATTTTTTGTATTCTGCATGACAAAAGAGAATGCATATAATAAATACTAAATAAATATCTAAATAAGTTTGTAAATTTATCTCCATTGCAGACATTTCATCAGGAGTTAGTAGTCCATAGAAGTCCAGGATTACCTGATGGGAAATTTCATGGATTCTTAGCTATATTCTTTTTTTTTTTTTTTTTAAGATTTTATTTATTCGACAGAGAGAAACACAGTGAGAGAGGGAACACAAGCAGAGGGAATGGTAGTGGGAGAAGCAGGCTTCCTGCTGAGCAGAGAGCCTGATGTGGGGCTCGATCCCAGTACCCTGGGATCATGACCTGGGCTGAAGGCAGACGCTTAACGACTGAGCCACCCAGGCGCCCCTTAGCTATATTCTTAATGTAGCTGAGTAAACACAGCGGTACTGATATGGTAGAAGGTAAAAGTACAATGAATTCTGTGTCATTAATCAACCTCTCCCTCATGTGTATGCACACTTGTGTATTATATACTCATGTAAAAATTGCATTAGTAACAAAGATTTTTGAGGGTATCATTTTGGCCAGGCCTTATAATCATATATTATTCCCTAGTTAATGCTCGTCAGAATAAATAGGACTCTATGTGAAAAAATTTCAGTTATATTATTTTGGAAAATAATAAGTGAGCTTTTTGTTTGTTTCATTAAGCAGTGTTTATTTTAGTGGTTTTGAATTGAATTTTTAGACACTCTAAAAATAGATATTTTCTGACAAATTATGAATCTAATCAAGGCAATGTGTTGTCATATTTTATGTCATGGAAAAATATGATTGATGAGAAAAAGTTGTTTCTTAATATGACATATTTAAATATCTTTTCCATGGTTGGCTTGTATGTTAGGAAATGATCTTTAGATTTAAATAATCCCTTCATTGTTTCTTATGTGTAAAAGTATCAGCAGCAATGAGGAGCTCCAACAGGAAAGCACTAAGCTATTTGTCTTTTTCAATACATGTGCCAGGGCTAGGAAATGATAAATCAGTATGACTTCAGAGGACAAGCTTTTAATTAAATGATACCCATAAGTCACCCTTTCTGTTTCCTTAGAGATTTTTGAAAAAATCTTTCTAATTTAGCTTTAATGCTCAGATGTATGAATACATTCACTCTAAATTACTCCACAATTTTCACTTCAATTTTTTCTACTTATTGTAAAATGTCACTTTTAGCATTTCCACAGTCTTTTATTAGGCACTTTATTTATTATTGCCCAGCTACAGTCAGCTTTACAAGTTTTGAATGCTTATAGGGAAAAGCAACACCTTCCTGTAAAATCTTGAAGTGTTGCAACAGAAAACAAACTTAAATAAAATAGAACTTCACTAGAGCTTTACTGGGTTTGCGGACGACTTCACTGCTGTGCTGTGAGAGTGTCATTTAAACCTCAATTTCAGAAGAGGTTCAGATGCCTTTGAATATATACTACTTACTTGTCTCAATAGCCCTTAAAACCATTCTGAGGCCAGGCAGCTCTGACATTAATAATAAAAGTTCAATAGTATTCTTCCCATTTATAAGACAAAACAAAAAATTGTGTGTGGGGGGAATATTTGAAGGGTTATGTAAGAAAATAAAATATGCAATTTATGAGCACCTATTAAAAGCTAGTGTAGTATTCCATGTTAGGAATTTTAATCTTCATAACAGCCCCTTCATTATATCTCCCTTGGAGATATTGAAACGGAGAAAACTGCAACTTGCCTAGAGGCCTAAAGTCAGGCATGGCATGTCAATCTAGGCTTTTTCTCATTTCACAGTCAGGTCTTTCTTCCATCCCCTCCAGTATAGTAATCACAATCCTATAAGAGTATTCTCACTAATACATTTTAAAATTTTGCGTATAATCTAGAAAAAACAGAGGTCCAAATTACTCGTGATAGCGATGAAATAAGGTTCTCTTTGTTACACTTGCAATTCCTTCAATAATATATTTTAGAAAAAAATTATTTTGTTTTTGTTTTTAGAGAGTGAAGCGGATCTCTGGGTAGTTAAACAACCTTAGGCTGAGGATAAAAATAACGTTGGGATGTAATTCCTGGAGGTGATGGGTCTGAGGAATAGCCCCATAAAATTTCCAGACACTCTGAAGACACAACCACATGGGAGCAGTAGCACAGACTGTTAGAGTCTATGAGCCAGGGAAGAAGGGACGGACCAGAGGATAAGAACTATTTTCATCGGAGTTTACGATAAATAAAAATGTAAAAGTGTAGTATTTTATCAGCTTAAGTAGAGAAAATCTATTTCTATCAATCAAGACTGTAAGACTGAAAGGATATGTCTTATAGGCATCTGCCAATTTGTTTAGTCAGTAATAAAGAAACTTCTAGAACCACTAAATCACTGAATATTTAGTCAATGAGAAATTGCTCTATGTTATTGTACTAACTTACTATTATCAAGGTATATTACAGGGAAGGGTAAAATGGAGGGAGAACAAATTAAATATTTTCCAGTTTATTCAACATTTTACTTAGAGTTGTAGCTGAAGTTATCTGCTGGGATAATGTGATAGTAAGGGATAAAACCTCAAATTACCCTTGCAAAAGATGCATAAATAACTAAGTGAAATTTAGTCAAATTAACAAGTCTCTTTTGGGAAATAAGTAAAATGCTTTTGAATTTTATTAAATGCTTGATGGTACCATATGAATTATATTTTTAAAGTCTATTTAATGTTATCTGAAAGTTATAGAATTCCATTGTGCTATAGAAAGTTATAGAATTCCATTGTGCTATAGAAGGAGAATATGCTTCTGCTCAGAAGCATATGAACATTAACATTTATAAAACAGATATATGTATGTACATATATCAATATATAGCATACCAATAAGAAAGATATACTATATATTGATAAGACAGATATACTATATATTGATATATATGTATATATACTCAAGTATATCTGTTTTTTTAAATATCATATTTATAAATACATATATCAATATCTATCTATAGATATATATATATTACACAAAATCACATTCAGTGCATAGCAAATAGGAAGGCTAAGCAATAAATTGAGCAATAAGATGATGGGGTGGCTTCAGACCAGGGTGTGGCTCCCAAATTAAAAATACAAAATTAAGGGGCACCTGGGTGGCTCAGTCGGTTAAGCAGCTGCCTTCTGCTCAGGCCATGATTCCAGGGTCCTGGGATCGAGCCCCACATCAGGCTCCCTGCTCAGCAGAGAGCCTGCTTCTCCCTCTTCCTCTGCCTGCTGCTTTGCCTACTTGTACTCCTTCTCTGTCAAATAAATAAATAAAATCTTAAAAAAATATAAAATTAAATATTATAAAAGTACTAGAAATGTACATTCTATATGAGATAGATACTTACTAACCAAACTCATAAGGAACTGATACACAAACCGTGATGAGTATATGTACTTTATGTTTCCTACTACTGCAGTACATGTATTTGCTATTTAAATTATCTACTTCCTCAAATCAAAGGTAGTCAGATATACCACAGTAGACATTAGGTGGCTGCTTTTCATGACTGTAGACTCAGAAGGATAGTCTTTGAGACTATCCTATCAGAGGATAGTCTTTGAGACATTTCACTTACATGTTAACTATCTCTTTCTTTCTGTCTCACTTTTATTCCATGTACAGACTATTAACTTGGGATTTTTCTCCTTAAGTTTAGATTTAGAAATAAAGGCTGAGAACTAAGTCTGAGACTTCCTTTGTCATGAAACAATAGATGGCAAGCATTTTCACTTTCCAAACCAAAGCAAAATGCTGGACGTGGAGCAGCACTTATAAAGGAGGTAACTAAAAGAGAGTTTTGTGAACCATAGTTGAAACCATACTTATAATTTAGTTTGAGAAGATGTGCAGTAAACACAGATTGGGATCTTAGTCTCAACTCCTTTTCTCAATTTCATATAAAATAAAAGAAACTTGGAGTTTGAGAGACACATTGGATTGTGGTTGTAAGAATCTAAATGAAACTGAGCCTGGTGGCTCAGCTGGTTGAATATCTGACTCTTGGTTTCAGATCTGATTGTGATGTCTGGGTCATGGGATCGAACTCCATGTCAGGCTCCATACTTAGTGGGGAATAGATTCTCTTTCGCTCTCTCTCTAAAATAAATAAATAAATCTTTAAAAAATTAAAAAGAAATCTAAATGACAAAAGGCTGATTCCTATAACTCTTGATTACAGTGTAGCAGACTGCCACTGGGAAGTATTTACAGTAACAATGAGAGTGGGCCATTGGCCCTATTTACCATGACCCTATGTGTAGGCCATATTGAAATGGACTTGGATCCTCTCGAGTCCTGAACAAGAGAGCTACATGGAAGCTTGAACTAACCTCAGCAGAAAGAGTGTAGACAATTTCTCTGATTGGCCATGGGCTGAGGGGAGTATTATAAATGAAGGCAGAAAAGTCACATTTATATGCATCAAGGATGCTGCAGGGGAAGAAAAAAATTCCTCTATTAAAGGAGGAATTTCTCTATTAAAGAATCAGCTTTCAGAAACTCAAAGCCAGCTCAGATAGTACTAGTCAAATAAGACTTTTCCTGTTCGTCTAGGTTTGACTCCTGCAGAAGGGGTCAGAAATTCAGATTAGCAAACCGAGGAAAGAGGGAAATAGAGTTTAGGAGAAGAAATAAAGATCGCTATGGCCCTTTCTACATGTAGGTTTCCATCAGTACAAATTAAAGGAGAGAATCATTAATTGTGAATGAAGTTTGGAATTGTGGTTATCACACTGGGCTAGACATTGTAAATTGTTACATGAGACTGACTATATTGGGGACTAAAGTGATTAGATCATTTTGTTTTCTGAGATATAAGAACTGGGGACAAAAAGCTAACCCAATGAAGGGAAGGGTTTGCAAAATTTGTCAAAATTTGTCAGGAAAAAAATGATGTAAAATGCTTCATAATTGCACTTATGTCAGATAGTTCAATACACTTTATTTCAAGCCCATCTCTATGAGGGGTGAAAACTCATGGATGGATATATTCAAGCAAAATCTGCATAATCACATGGTAAAGCTATAAATAGCATTGCAATGCTTTACATAATGTGCTTAAAGCCAAGAAATAAATTTAGAGTTGAGAATTGCCAGAAAAGGAAAAACTATAGAGTAGGAAATGAATATTTTTTTCTGTGTATAACAGAATCTTTAAGGCATAGCAATACCCACTCCTGTTGTAAATGTTTATAGCAGGGAAAACTACTCAATTATTGCTTTATACCCCCTCTTTTCTTTTGTTCCTATCTATGTTACAGATTGATAATGGCACAGTAGCAGAATATAGAGTTATTATAGAGTTTTCTAGAGTTAGCCACATCTTTGATCCTTCATGTTCTTCCATAAGGCTGTGTTAACAAACTACTCCCTGATCAAGAAGTAGAGTCTGTATCTCTACTTCCTTGAATCTGATTGGACCTTATTATATCTTTAATTGATAGAATATGATAGAGAGATAATGTCAGTTTCCAGTGAATCATTTAACTGATCTCTTGGTAATTTTGTTGAGGATTTTTTTCATCTATGTTCATCAGGAATATTGGCCTATAGTTGGTTTTTTTTTTTTTTTGGTGTGTTCGGTTTTGGTATCAGGGTAATGTTGGTCTCCTAGAATGTATTTGGAAATGATTCTTCCTATTCTATTTTTTGGAATAATCTAAAGGAATAGGTATTAATTCTTGTTTTAAATGTTTGGTAGAATCTACCTGTGAATCCATATAGAATTCACCTATGACTCCATCTGGTCCTGGACTTTTTTTTTTTTTATGTAGTTTTTTGATTACTGGTTCCATTTTGTTTGTTGTGACTAGTCTGTTTAGATTTTCTATTTCTTCCTGGTTTAATTTTAGAAGATTGTATGTTTCTAGGAATTTAGCCTGACTCAATAAGAAAAAATGAGAAAGAACCTGAGTAAATAAAGTCAGAAATGAGAAAGTAGAAATAACAACTGACACCACAGAAATACAAAGAATTTTAAGAGAATACTATTAATTAGCCTCTTGGAACTCTCACTCTTATGATGCTCCCTCTAGATACCAAATCACCATATGGTAAGAAACCAAAGCCACTGGAGGCCATGTAGACACCCGAGTTGACAAACCCAGGGGAGCCCCTATCGGACAGCCAGCAACTACCATTCATGTGTATGAGCCACCTGGTATGTCTATTCTAGTCAAATTTTCAGATAACTACAGCCCCAGCCAATATCTGAGTGTGTCCACATGAAAGACCCCAAGTGAAAAGTTCCCACCTGAATTCAGTCAATGCATAGGCCCATAAGAATGATAATTCTTTTTTTAAGTCATTATGTTTCGGAGTGTTTGTTCTGCACCAGTAGATAACTAGGACTACCTATAATTCTAAAGATGAGGTAAGATGCTCACTTCATTTTTGCTCAAGTTTATATAATTTCTTTGAAGTGTAAAGAAGTCTTATTTTATACCAATATGTCTTACCTTGGGTTCTCAGAAATATAGCTTATATGATGTTTTATTAGGGAGCATTTTATTGGGGAGCATTAGGGAGAAACAACTAGTAAAGGAAAAAGGAAGTGAGGAAGGAGGGGAAAAAGGCAAATAAATGCTGGCTTATTGCTAAAGTGGCTACTGGATTATAAACAAAACTACTCACTTAATCTTGCAAATGTCTCTGGATAGGCCATTTGGAGCTGTTATATCTCAGAATAATCCTCTGCGGAGAACAAGGGAAAAGAATCCAGGGGCACCTGGGTGGCTCAGTGGGTTAGACCCTCTGCCTTTGGCTCGGGTCATGATCTCAGGGTCCTGGGATCGAGCCCCACATCGGGCTCTCTGCTCAGTGGGGAGCCTGCTCCCCCCTCTCTCTCTGTCTGCCTCTCTGCCTACTTGTGGTATCTATCTCTCTCTGTCAAATAAATAAAATCTTAAAAAAAAAAAATTTATTCTATGGCTCCTTCAAATCTATTGTGTCTCATTAGTCAAAATCTGACCAAAGGCATTTAATCTCTTGTCCTTCCAGGTTGTGTTGCCTACGCCTCCTGATAGCTGCTGTGGAATCCAGAGTCATAACCTTTAGCATGGCACTTTATTTGGGTCTCGAATTTGTAGCAAGAGCCAAAGGCTCTATGGGTGGGATCAGTCCATAGTTGCCACAAGGTGCCATAGTTGTTGGAGCTTCGTCTCCACTGGAGCAATTGATACTCTGTCAGGGCCTGTCCCTCACTCTGAGAAACCTTGAAATATCCAACAACCTTAAGAGATGAGGTCAGAACAGTGGCAGTTGGAGCACTCCATTGAGCAAAGGCCTGAAGGATCAAGAGGCACATAAAGCCATGTGACATAGGAGTGGCATGTGAATTGGATTTGATAAAATTCACCCAATGGACCACTCAGATTCTTTCTCATAGTCCTTTGATATTCAGATCTTCTCTAAGA
The DNA here is from genome assembly GCA_028646535.1 of Procyon lotor. NCBI lineage: Eukaryota > Metazoa > Chordata > Mammalia > Carnivora > Procyonidae > Procyon > Procyon lotor. The sequence goes on from CM053609.1 coordinate 76,597,154, forward strand.
AAGGGGATTTGCAGGTCCAGTTACTCAAGGTGGTAAGTGTTACCAATATTTTTTATTTATTTTTATTTTTTAATTTAAAAATTTTTTTTAATTAACATATAATGTATTATTTACCCCAGGGTACATGTCTGTGAATCGTCAGGCTTACACATTTCACAGCACTTTCTATAGCACATACCCTCTCCAATATTTTTTAAAAGCTAAAGAGAATTAAAAGGCTGAGCTATAATTGGTGTTTGGGCTATAATTATTTCTTACCATCTCTCTTTCTCAGCACTCATTCTAGAGTTGTTGTTGTTATTGTTGTTGTTGTTGTTTTGTTACGTTTAGCCAGCACTTTGGCTGGTCCGTGTCATTTGTATTGTTGAATTATCTGGAGTATCATCTGGAGTATTTATCTAGTGAGGGTGTTTCACTGACCCTTTCAAGGTTGAAAGTGTATAATATAATTGACTTGTCACAGTGGCTAAGTGACCTTTCTGAAGAATAGTGTCATATAAGGGACTCAAAATCTCTCTCAGATGTTGGCAAATTATTCAGTAGGATCGATGGCTAGATCAACATAATGAGAGGAAACTTATGCTATTAGTTCATCAATAGCTACTGTTTTTGCAAATATAGTCCTTCCTTTTATGGACCCACAATGCAGTCACTGGAGTGGCTGATGAGAGTACCTATCTCACAACCCCAGGACAGGTAATTTTATCTTTTCTGAAGTATATCTTCTCTGGTTGGTATTATATGAGTTATAGAATATGCACATTTGTGCCCTCTTCCATATAGAGATTCATATATCTCTTCCCCAGACTTTCTATTCCCATTCTTTCAGTGCTTGTCCTTTCAGGTTTTTGACCCACTAGCCAGGTAAGTCCTACTGCCTGGTAGTCAATATATAGCTACACTGCAGGCCAACTTGTCTTCCATATAAGTGTACAATCAAGTGTACTGCTCACAGTGCTGCTCACTGTTAGGACTTCTGGAAAGATTTCCCTTCACCATTCTTCTTCTGGACTACCCTTAAGGGCAGCAAACATCAATCTCCAGTTTCAACCAACATATTACATGGACATATCTATGATTCATGCCCAAGTCCTTTATTTTTAGGTTAGTTGGGTATAAGAAACCCTGAAAAGTCCATATGTGTGAATTGAAGAACAAGAGGTAAGTGACAGGGTATACCTTTGAGCCCATTTATAAATAGTTTTTACCATATCCTGGGTTTTTCTGCTGTGTCCACTCAGTCTTGTTATTTGCTGGATCTTTTAATACCAGCTGATAATAAGTTTCACTGGTCTCAAGATCATTTAGTGCCCCGTGGTCATTCTCTACTAGGGCCTCATAACAGCCCATCAAGAGGTGATTTTTCAAATGGAGAACTATTCTCTACCATAAGGAAGGACATGATCTTGCTCTAATAACCCTAGGAGTTTACTTAATGATATCTAAATTTGATAATCTGAAATGCGAATATTTTATAATTAGAATTGAATTCATTTTAATTTTCTTTATATTATTGTGATAAAAATGTTAAAACATAGTTCCATGATTTTTAACACAAGAGATTCTATTGTAAATATTTCACCAAATTAAAAAAAAGGAGGACATTAGGAGAAGGAAAGGAAAAGTGAACTGGGGCAAATCGGAGGGGGAGACGAAGTATGAGAGACTGTAGACTCTGAGAAACAAACTGAGGGTTTTGGGGTGGGGAGGAGCATGGTGGTGGGTATTAAGGAGCACGTATTGCATGGAGCACTGGGTATGGTGCATAAACAATGAATCTTGGAACATTGAAAAAATAAAATGAAATAAAAAATCAACAACAACAACAAAAGTACTCTTTTTGCAGTAACACATATGCATGTGCTCAAATAATTTATTAAGTATTTCTATATTTTTTGGAATTTTTTCTGCTGGATATTTAACTTTAGTCAACAGTAAGCGTAGTGTAGAGATGGGAACACTGGACAGAAAGTTGAAAATATGGGTATATTTTTGTTTTCTCTACTTCCTTGTTAAATGCCCTTAGACCTTAGGCTTTATACCACACATTGAAACCCCATTATTTTACTAAGTGCCAGTAACAATTCTAAGTTTAATTGTAATAATTTCTGAAAATCAGAGGACCAAAGGGATCTTTTCTTTTTTCTTATTTCTGTCTAATAATTTTAGAATCTTTCTTTTTAAATTCTAAACCCTGTGACCCCCAAGCTCAAATGTTTTGGTTAGTGAATATGATGATTCACAAGATTAAAATATTTTGCCTCAGTTGTAAGATTACTATAATTACACATAAATGCTTCAAAAAGCTAATTGATCTTGTGTATGAACCGATCTGGACAACAGATGGGTATTGAGGTTGACTAGAAAAGTGGGTATCTTTTAATTGAATCATATATGGTGAGAGATCATTCTATTACAGCTCAGTGGCATATACTGTAACTTGAGAATGTTCTACATATTAGTATTTTTTCAATGGTTAAAAATTTAATTGAAAAATATCTATTTTTTAAAGGTTTTTTTATTTATTTGACAGAGTATAAGCAGGGGAATAGCAGGGAGAGGGAGAAGCAGGCTCACATTGAGTCACTTAACCAATTGAGCCACCCAGGCACCCCGGAAAATATCTGTGTCTTTTGGCTATTTTTTATTATCTTTATCTTATCTATCTACCCATGGGTTGATAGATAGTGTTCTATGGAACACCATGGAAAGTAAAAAGAGCAAAATTATTTTCATGTAATGTTTAGTTTCTTGTGAGGCTTATATTCATATTTTTACTCATATTTTCTTAAGATGAAATAAGTCTATTATTTCCCTACATTATATTAAAAAAGTAATTTTGGTTTTGATTGTTTTCTTTGTAACTGACATTCCTTGAATTAACTTTGCTCCACAGTTTGTTGAGATATCTTGAGTTTTGTAATACCTTATGTGTGGTTATCTAAACTTTTTATTACATTTTTATTTTGAAACAATTTCAAACTTACAAACATGCAAGAATAGTAATAGTACAGAAAACCCCAGTATATCCTTTACTTATTCATTAATTTTTAACATTTTGGCATATTTGCTTTACCACTGTGTCTTTACCCCTTTTTATTTCTAATACCACTTTTGGGTGTATTTCTTTTAAAGTCATAATACAGTTATGAAGTTGAGGAAATTGAACATTGATACAATGCTCTAGTTGATAATCCATATCTCAATTGTATCAGCTGTGCAATATTGTCCTTTTATTTTCTATTTTTTTGTATTATAGGATCCTCTCAATCATCATGTGCTACATTTAGCTGTCATGTTCCTTTAGTGTTTTTGAAACTAATATTATGCTTTAGACTGTCTATAAAATTGACATTTATGAAGAATACAGGTCAATTTTCTTAGTTTGAGTGTGTCTTTTGTTTTCCCATCAAAAACCTCCCTTACATATGAAATCCATTAGTGATTCTTGCCCAAATAATTTTTATCACAGTGGTGGCAAAATGAGACTCTTCCAGCTCTACCACTTAGAGTAAAAGAGCCATGGAATGCTCCAAAGGGCCAAATAAGGGACAATACCTAGACAAAATATATTAGTGCATACTGGAATATAATCCACTGAATAAAATAAATTATTAGCCAATATTTCTTAATCTACATAAGGATGCCCAGTTATTCCCATACCACGTACTGAAAGAGAAGAAAAAAAAAAACACCCCAAAAAACCGCGGTATTCTTTCCCCAATTGTTAGAGGAGGTCATCAAGAGGGCATGACCGACAGTTGACCTGGCAGCCAGTTGCGGCAATTGGAAGCTCCTGTCCTTTGAATGTAGGTTCCGCCCAACATTCCCGTAGTATGGGCAATATCAGCGATGGAATCTTGAGCGAGTAGTACGTTCTTGAGGTCATCTGAAATATACATGACTAAACCCCATGAAGACCTCTGTATAACTTTTAAGATTCTGGTGGGCAGGTCTGGAGATCTGTTTGCCTCGCGGCTGCTGAAGACAAACCTCATCAGTAAATTCCGGTATTTATTACACCTGCCACCAATCAGGAGCGGCCTACCCCTCCCGATAGCTGTCTCCTTGCGATCGACACGTGCGGTGATGGTGGGGGGAGCAGTTTCAAATTTCACCTGGCGCAACTCCGGAAATTGCAAACCAATAATCAATCGGCTGGCTCCCCACGAGACCGAAGCAATGGGTCTTGGGAAGAAGGCGTTTGCCGGGGAAAACCGGAGTTGGCTGCTGATCTCAGCGTGGGGAAAGGGCTGCCTGTATGTTAGATGCCTGCGGACTGCCACGTGAGTACAGGGATGCCCCCAAACAACCGCTTGCTTTAAGGTATTGGTTTGAGAAACGGTATGTTGTTCACAGACGCACAGAGGAAATAAATGCCTGCTGCAGCGGCCTGGCTGTTACTATGGGCAGTTCGGGAGTTCCGGGGGCCACCGATGCCTAACTAGAGGCTGAGGTCCCAGTTGGAAAGTTGGGTGAACAGATGTGGTTAGAGAAGGACATGCAGCTGTCCACTCTTCTGCCGGCTTCAGAGCTGGGGGAGAAGGTGAGGGAACAGGACAATAAGATGGAGATCTTAGTGTGCCATTTTGAAAGCTGTAAGGAACCAACTGCTGTGGATTACATTTCAAGTGCTGTGACAAAGCCTGATGAGGCGACTACAGGGTGGAGTCTCTGGGAAAGTGAGGAGAGCAAAGGGGAGGATGGTATAGCAATTGACAATGAAATAGAAGAAGCATCTCATGCTGTTTGACCACTATTACAAAAGAAACTTTTAAATAGTAATTACCAGAGAGGGGCGCCTGGGTGGCTGAGTCATTTAAGCTGGTCAACTCTTGATTTTGGCTCTGGTCATGATCTCAGGGTTCTGGGAATGAGCTCCACGTTGGGACGCCCGTAAATAAATCTTTTCGTGGGGTGCATTGGTGGTTTAATGGGTTAATCATTGGCCTTTGGCTCAAGTCACGCTCTCAGGGTACTAGGATCAAGCCCCACATCTGGCTCCCTGCTCATCCAGAAGCCTGCTTCTCCCTTTCCCTATGCCCCTCCCCTGCTTGTTTTCTCTTTCTCTCTCACACACACACTCTCTCAAATAAATAAAACTGTAAAAACAGTAATTACTCTGGACTTCTGATAATAGCTAATGGCCTAGCCTGGTTATGAGCCACACCAACTGAGCCTTCAGACTGGGTGCATAGAAAGCCACTGGTGGGATGACACATTGCCAAGAATGAGGGATTGCTCCTAAAATGGAGTGACTAAATTAGCACAACAATAGCAGGTCCTGGGTGTTCAAAACAATGCCCAAGGCAACTGCTACAGGAGTCTGGGGCCATCCACCAGAATTCTTAACTAGTCAGAGATTGGCAAACTGATTATATTGGCCTTGTCCCTCAAAATGAGGGTTCTAAATACACCTTAGATTGTGGGGGCACCTCACCTGCCTAACCCTTGCCTTCCTCTGTCACCGAGCAATCAAAGCTGTCATCATTAGGGAATTAAAAAAGCAGAGTGCCTTATACCAATACCCTCCTCAAATGAACAGTGATCAGGGGTCATATTGCAAAGGTTGTGATGTGCAAAACCCTGTAAAAGAACATGACATTGAATGGAAGTTCTATTACCACTGTAACTCATAAGTGGTGGGGTTGGCAGAAAGGAAGAATACAATATATTCTTTAAAGATTTTATTTATTTATTTGATAGAGAGCACACGTAGGGTAGGCAGAGAGGCAGGTAAGGGAGGAAGGAAGCGGGCTCCCTGCTAAGCAGAGAGCACTGCGGGGTCTCAATCCCAGGACTCTGAGATCAAGACCTGAGCCTAAGGCAGAGGCTTTAACCCACTGAGCCACCCACGCACCCCGGAAGAATATATTAACGCAGCGGATTAAATTACTAACAAAACTGTGACCTGGTGGAATAAAGTAATGTCCTAGGCTTTAATACATTTGAATAATCAACAAAATAGGGCCTATTGTTCCATATGCCCCACTGAGGACCCCTTTAAGACACTCTGTACTGTAAAGGTATGGAAGTTGCAGGAAAGAGCCACTGTACTAACTCTCACAGTGGATCAATGTGCTATGCTTCTGCGAACACCAGTTCCCATCATGCCTGGTAAAGCCATTATCTAACTGGAATTATGCAGTGAGATGTCCCACAAATGGGTGAGTTACCTTGTACTCCTGGCTGAAGAGAAATTACTCAGTTTCCGCCTGGGTACTGTTGTCCTGCTGAAAGCCAGACCTTTTGAAATGCATTATACCTGGATTGGAACACCATTGAAGGGAGGTGAGGGAGTCATTTTAGTGACTCTTTTTTTTTTTTTTTTTTTAGTGGTTGCCCTAGGGATTACAATAGGCATTTTTTTTTATCATGTTATGTTAGTCACCATACATTACCTCATTAGTTTTTGATGTAGTGTTCCATGATTCATTGTTTGCATATAACTGAGTGCTCTATGCAATTGACATTTTTAATTTATCACAGTATATTTCAAGTAAATACATATTTACTTCCATTAAAATATAAAAATTTTGCATTGTTATAGTTTCATTTCCTCTTTCTGTTTTATGTTATTAATGTGATATGTTTTACATGTATGTATACTATAAACCCTAAAATATAATTATACAAAATTTGCTTTAAACATTTATTTTAAAGTAAAAGAAGAAAAGAATGCACATATGCTTTTATATTAACATCCATATTTAGTATTTGCAACTACTTTATTCCTTCCTTGGATCTAAGCTTCCTTTTGCTACTTTTTTTTTTTTTTCCAGTCTTAAGGATTTGCAGCAGCACTTTTTGCTTTGTTTTGTTTTTATTTAAATTCCAGTTAGTTAACTTACAGTGTAATGTTAGTTTCAGGTGTACAACCTAATGATTCAGTACTTCCTTACAACACCTGGTGCTTATCATGACAAGTGCACGCCTTAATCCCCATCACCTGTTTAACACCCCCCCCACCTCCCCTCTAGTAACCATCAGTTTGCTCTCTGTAGTTATGAGTCTGTTTCTTGGTTTGCCTTTTTTTTTTTTCCTCTCTCTCTCTCAATCTCTTTTTTTCCCCCATGCTCATTTGTTTTGTTTCTTAAATTCCACATATGAGTAAAATCATATGGTGTTTGTCCTTCTCTACCTGACTTATTTCATTTAGTATAATACCCTCTAGCTCCATCCATGTCATTGCAAATGGCAAGATTTCCTTCTTTTTTAACGGCTGAGTAATATTCCTCTGTGTGTGTGCGTGTGTGTATGCATGCATCTGTATCACCTTTTCTTTATCCATTTATTAGTCAGTGGACACTTGGGTTGTTTCCATAGTTTGGCTATTGTAGATAATCGCACTAGCATTTCTCTGTAGCACAGATATGGTAGTAACAAATTCAGGCTTTCTTTATCTAGAAATGTAGAAATGGCTTTTTTTATATACCTTAATTTTTGAAAAATAGTTTTGCTGGACATGAAATTCTTAGTTCAAAGTTATTTTTTTTCTTTCAACACCTTTGAATATACCATTCTTCTGGCTTCCATTATATCTGATGAAATTTCAGCCATTAATAATCATCTTTGCCCTGTATGCTTTGTATTAATTTTCTCTTGCTCTTATTAATGTTATATCTTGGCTTTTAGCAATTTAATTGTGATGAGTCCATATGTGATTTCCTTTGTGACATTCTTATGTTTTCCTAGGTGACGTTTGTTAAATTTTTTGGATCTAGAAGTTATTGTTTTATACCAAATTTGGGATGATTTGGCCATTGTTTCCTCGAGTATTTTTCCTTTTTCTTTTTTTGAACCTTTTAAAAAAATATTTATTTATCAGAGAGAAAGTGTGTGCCTGCGTGTGTAGCGGGGTGGGGGTGGCACTGGCAAAGGGGAGTGGGAGAGGGAGAAGCAGGCTTCTCAATGAGCAGGGGGCCCCACCCAAGACTCCATTCCAGGACTCTGGGATCATGAACTGAGACTGAAGGCAGACGTTTAACTGGTGAGCCACCCAGGTTCCCTCTCCTATAGTATTTTTCTGCCCCTTTTTCTTTTTCTCATTCTCTGGGACTGTACTTTCACATAGTGTGTAATGTTGGGTATTGTGCTACACATCTCTGAGATTTTTTCATTTTTCTTCTATTTTTCTTGAATTTTTGATGTAAGATGGTCTACTTCAATGATTCTTTCTCTGACAGCTCAAATTTGCTATTAATTCCATTGGAGAATTTTTATTGTGTTTTTCAATTCTAGAATTTCCCTTTGATTTCATAGTTTCTACTTCTCTTATGAGATTTGTTCACTAATTCTTAGCACATTTTCCTAGAAGTCTTCATTTTCCTTTAAGTTTTGAACCTATACATGAAAGCTGTTTTGAAGTCTGTCTGCTAAATCTAAAAACTGAGCACACTCAGACATTCAGAGTTCTTCCTATTGGCTTTTTCTTCTCTGATTATTGGCAATTTCCATGTCTCTTTGC
>CM053609.1:76606120-76621338 GCA_028646535.1 Procyon lotor
TTGGTTGGCTGTCGTGTTTCTAAAATTCAAGCATCTTTTGGGTAGATAAGATGAAAGTTGTCATAGTTTTCCTGTTAATATACATATAATGAAGACTTGAAATTCCAAAAAAAATGGTAGACCCATGGCAGGTGCCATGGCAGCTCAATTTCTCATGCAATATAGTTCATGTTTATGAAACATTATTATATTGGACAATTTGGGCATTTTGTTTCATACAAAATATTTATGGAAGTCTGTTCTTTCGGTTGGCGATAAGTTTTGGATCTCAATTGATCATGGCTCTCCATGTCTATTCTGGACAATAACCAGAAGTTATTGTCATCGCATGCTCTGCTATTACAGACTTGACCTATTTTCCACCCCTGACTGACTGCTTCTGGTGTCAATTATAGTTGCCTTTTCATTGCAGCAGAAGGGAACATTTCAAATGGTGTGTCTAATTAGTCTAAGGGAGACAAGATAACCAACCCTCTAACTTGATACTTCTGGTTTCAGTTTTCATTTTCTCTCTCTGACTTGTCTTTCAGTTGCTGTTGAACAGCAATGCTCTTGTCGGGCGGAAATGCAGTGATGGAAATTTTAACTTGGCATAATTAAATATCTTTTGTTGAACCTCAGAAGAGAAAAATTTCTCTTTTCCAGGCTCTAGAATTTTTTTTTTTTTTTTAGTGGCTGCTTTTGAGTTAAAATATCATTACTATAAAAAATAGAATGTGTATAATCATGACAATATTCACAGCACGTGCTTACTGGCTCTTCAAAATGATTTTAAAGGTGATACATTTTCCGTTCCGTATTGATATTTTTTTTTCCAAGCGACTATCCTTGGATATAAATGTTTGTGTCTTCCTAATATGTACAATATGGGTATCTGTATCATAATATCATATATATATTCTTAGAAAGATATATAGCAAAATTAGAGGAAATTAAAGATATGTAGTAATATAAGCTTCCTTAAGATGGCATAGTAAGTATTTTTATTTTCTTAAATCGTTGCTGAATGAAAACAGAAAAGTAGGGGATCCGAGCATAGGGAAAAAAGAGATAAGCTAAGAAACAGACTGTTAACTGTAGAGAACGAACACGTTTACCAGAGTGGAAGGGGATAGGGGATGAATTAATGGGGTTAAGGAGTGCACTTGTCATGAGACTGGCTGTTGTAAGTATTGAATCACTAAATTGGACACCTGAAACCAATATTACATTGTTAACATTAACATTTAACATTAACATGTAACAATTAGGGGCACCTGGGTGGCTCAGTCGTTAAGCGTCTGCCTTCGGCTCAGGTCATGATCCCAGAGTCCTGGGATCGAGCCCCGCATCGGGCTCCCTGCTTGGCGGGAAGCCTGCTTCTCCCGCTACCATTCCCTCTGCTTGTGTTCCCTCTCACTGTGTTTCTCTCTGTCAAATAAATAAAATCTTTAAAAAAAAAAAACATGTAACAATTAACATTGTTACAATGTTAACTAACTGGAATTTAAATAAAAACTTCAAAAAAGAGAAAGGGATCCATTTATAGACAAAAAACTGACAAATTTATGAGAAATATCAATAGAAAAAATTCCCTAGGCTCAGTGTTTCTTAAACTTGTCTGCACATTAAAATTAACTAAGGATCTTTTAAAACTTCAAAGTCCAGGACACATTACAGCCAAATTAGATCATGAAGACAGTTCGGTAGAGTATCTTCTAAAAGCATTAGAGCTTTGCCTTCTACATCTAGGTCTTTGGTTCACCTAACACAAGGTTGGAGTTCAAATTAACTTTTGGGATAACATCAGCATTCATTAAAACTGCTAGTTTTCGAGTGTCTTTTTTTTTTTTGAGTGCTTTTAACTATATATAAGAATTGTTATTTTAGGAACTTTATTTTGTATTATAGGTTTTTCAAAGGAAAAATGAATATTTTGAATAAAACTCATTTATCTGCAGTTATTCTGAAATTATATAATGGGATCTCTGTGATTTTATTTTCCTGTATCTTAAATACCTGGCTATTTTTATCTTAGTGGAAATTGTTTCTTCATCACTCATCAATTATTCCTAGCTATGCTAAAGAAAGAGTAGATTGAAGTAATAATAAAGTAAAAGAATAATGGATTTTCCTACTTGGCTCATGCTGAAATGAAAAACTAAACAAAACTTTGCCATTGGGTCTTTCTTAGTTTTCTTACTGCCTTGTCCAAAATATTGCACCGTCTCTCAAAAAGTATAAAAGATGATTGGTAACACCATCTCTGCAGTATTCTTTTAGCTTTTGTGAACATAATTGAGAACTTTCTGTTTATAATGATGAACAAAAGAGAATTTGCAAAAGATTTTTCACAAATATCAGATGATTCATGAGATAAATCAGAAGATGAGATAGAGAGCACTTCACGGACTCTTAATGATGGTGAAGTAGATTGTATAAGCACAGTTTCAGCTATGAGTCTTTAGATAATGACATCCTAGGTCAGTTTTCTCAAATTCAAAAATCAAGAAGTGAACCATGTATTTTTAAGGGTGAAAAGAAAAGAGTACATTTTCATTCACTTATTCATTCAACTGGAATGACATCATTGCACAAAGTTTTGCAACAGGAATATGGACATTTTTTCCCCTGTAAAAGGATATGTGACACAATTCTTTCATCTTTAATTATGTATATTCGTCAAAATATCCTTGATTTGGTCCTAAGTAGATAAATCCTGAGAGCATGTATGGAAAAAGAAATGGTATAGACATGAAACAAAATCCATTGGTTTTATCACCCTAGTTTGTGTTTATAGATCTAAAACTGAGAATACTTTCTAATTTTGGAGCAAAAGGAAAACACTCTGAGCTGTTGTTTCAAAAGAAATTTTATTGTGTTTTGATTATGTAAGTGCTAGAAGAAGAACCAGAAGTAATAATGAACTTGGAACTACCAGAGATGTATTTGAAATCTGGAGCCAATATTTACAAGATAGATGTGTTCATCATTCATACATGACAATAATTAGAAATTGGTTTCATACCGAAGATACTGTCCATTTTGGATATGTATCTTCAAAACTAGGAAAATATAGAATAAAGTTTGGGCTAGATGCTTAAATCCTTATTGAAATTTCTAATGAAGTAATCTGTCTCCTTAGTTCTATAAATTATCCATAATATGACTTAAAAGTCTTTAAAAATTGAAAAGATCCTTTAGGAACAAGATTATTACATGGTCATGACTATTATTTTTCCTCATATACTGAATTTTCCCCCTATTTTCCTAACACAATTGACTCAAAAGACCATGCTTCCTACTCTCCTTCAGTGTCACCTCTGTCATGTATTGAATGTCCATGTTCTCATTTGGGACATTATGTCTTTCTGAAACCTCTATTCTATTTAGTTGGTCTGAATTCTATGTTGCAAAATACTATCTCACTGTCTTAATTACTTTATAGTAACTATTGCTGTCTGGTAAACCAATTCTTTCTCCTAATTCTTCCTGAGGAGTGGCTTATTTACTCTTAGTCTTTTGAGAAATTAAATACATTTGAGATTTTTCTTGTATTTTACCAGATAGGGAATTTTAATAATTGCACTGAGTTAATCAAACACTTTGGATAGTATTGATGTCTTTATATTATTGAGTCTTTAAATCCAAAAACACAATATGTTTCTATCTGAACAATCACATTACTTTTTTAGAGCTACCTTTTTTCTGTCCTTATAATTACTGTAAAAGGACTCCAGCATCTTTAGCATTCATTAGTAGTCCAGAGACAGGTTTTTGATAAAAGGTGAGAAAAAAATATTTATCCTCTGAGAATTTTGGAACCAGGATAGAAAGATATCTCAAACTCAGTTGTTTTCTCAAGAGTGGAGGGGTTTACCTAAGAAGCAGAGGAAATGGTCTGCAGCATGAGGAAAAAAACAGAATGAAACTACAGAAAGAAAGGCTGTGAAAAGGAGAGCTATTGGGGGCGATCAGCCCCCTCATTCCAATTTGTTTATAAGAGACAGCTACATTTTTGTCCTTATATTCTGTGTAATAAATATATACACTTATGTTTTTCTTCTGAAGACACATTCAGTTTCTTTTACTTGCTTTTGAAAGACTCAATTATCACAGTTCTTTCTTATAGACTATGTATCAGTGATGTTTATTTCTTAAGTATTACCTTTCCTTAGGGTTCATAACTTCACAATGTAAAAATTAAATATTTGGGTACAATTTTTTGTACTTTATAGAAAATTCTTGATTATGTTTATGAATGAATGATCAGTAAGAAAGTCCTACAACATGACTTAGAAATTCCGATAAAAATGATAGGAATGGTTTGAAATTGTTAATTTGAAATAGCTTTGATTTTTGGAAAGTATTTGTCTTTGGAAAAGATGTCAAAACTGATAATTTTTTTTATTGACTGATTTTTTTCTTGCATTTGAGAAGAAAGTCTGACTCTAATAATTTTTGACCGGTAAACATATATAGCTACTTGGGGCTAATAATATCTTTAACAAATGAAATTTAGATTTTAATTTGTAATTATTGTAGCAATATTCATGGACAAAGTAGAAATTTTGGTTAAACATTGAAAACTTCTAATATTGAACCAAATATATGAATTTTTAATGGATATGAGTAAATAAATTTTGCTCATCCATTGTTTACAGGAATAATAAATACAATGCACTTAAATTCATCCTTATAATGAAAATCTCAATTTATAATATAGAATTAAATATTGGGGAACCTTAAACAATGTTGGAAAAGCTGAGAATTATTTAGACTTCTGGAGATATTAGTATTTCCTAAATGTCTCATAAAGACAAGAGTATAAATAATCATATATGTGAATATTCCAGCTCAGATACCTAATTAAAATGACCACTTAAATTTGAAAGATTTTGAACAATGTTGGAAAAGCTACTTAGCCGAATATTGTAGTAGTCCAACTAAGAATTAATGGGTCTTTGTGTTACTTATAGATCTATTGGAGAAATGGAGATAAATGGATAGATAAAGCATATATTTTTGAGATAGATCTTAGTAGGATTACCTGATGAATTTGATGAGAAGGTCTAGTGAAAGAGAAGAAATAATTACTCCTAGGTTTTTGGTTGAGCATCTGATGGGTATGGTGGTGGCATTTACTGACATGGAGAATGTGGAATGGAAATAGGCTTTTGTGGGAGTAGGATGGATAGGGAAATGATTAGATACTGAACTGTTAAAGCATGTGTTGAGGGTCAGGAGACAGAGAGGGAGAGAGGGCAAAAACATGAGTGTGGGAGAAATATTCAGGGGAGAGCTTAGGGAGGCAGATAGATGGGAGGCGATTCATCAAGATGTCCTTAAAGTTCCCCCAAGATTGACTAAACTTTAGACATACAAGCATCTTCCTGACTCTAGGCTTCCCTCTTTTCTTAGAGCATTTACTTTAGAAAACTTATAAATTCCTTTGAAGATGTAAATCTTTAAAATACTTTTGCCAGTTTTACAATCCCAACCCATGAATGACTTTCTCACAGACCTGGGAGCTATCTCTTTGATATGTAATTATCAAGGAAGATAACTCCCCATCAGTTTCCAGAGGAGAGTGAGAAGCTAAATTCAGCGGTTACCAAGGAGCAAACACAAATTGCCTACCAACAGAATTACACATTTGCAAACTCAGAAATAACTCAATATGCTCAACTACTCCTGTGTATCTATTGGGTAACAGATTAACCTCCTCCTCAACTTCTTTTAAAATAATAGAACATGAGGTCCAGAACCTTGCTACTATGATCTAAGGACTAGCAACAGTGGCCTTCCTGAAAGCTTGCTGGAAATGAAAAAGCTCAAATCCAATCCAAAAAGCTCATATGGTTTACCAAATCATAATCTGCATTTTTAGTAAGATCCCAAGGGGGTACAACACTAAAGCTTCAGAAGGGCATTGAGTTAGGCTAACTAGGGGAGGAGATTAGGGCCGAAAGGCAGTTGGGGTAGGTAATGAAGAACGAAAAATTGGGTTGGTTGTGTACTTAGAGTTAAAATATTGGTAGAGAGTGGGCTGTAGAATAAATTAGATGGAAGGATGGGATAGCATGGTCAAAGAGAAGAATGTTGAACATAAGGTGTATATGTAAGATGAATTAGTGGGGTTGTTGATGATGACATGGTCAAATTTCCAATCCTGGGTGGGGTTGGCTGACAGGTGCTGGATTCATCTTTGAGTAAGGGGGATAGAGGTGGGGTTGGAGAGAGAGGGGGAAAGAGAGTGAGATTCAGGGGAGAGGTTAGTGCTGAGAGTTCTTTCAACATGACAGCTGTCTAACTAAATAAGCATATCATGGAATGGTATAAGCTTCAAATATTTTGTGTTTTTAAAAAGCAGAAAGAGGGGTGCCTGGGTGGCTCAGAGGGTTAAAGCCTCTGCCTTTGGCTTGGGTCTTGACCTCAGTCCTGGAATCAAGCCTGGGTTCTCTGCTCAGCAGGGAGCCTGCTTCTCCCTCTCTCTCTGCCTGCCTCTCTGCCTACTTGTGATCTCTCTCTCTCTCTCTCTCTGTCAAATAAATAAATAAATAATCTTAAAAAAAGCAAAAAGAGGAGAGGCATAGTTTTGAAGTATCAGTGATACCCATTTGATGTCTCTAGTTGTGAGGTACATGTGAAGGAAAGAGAAACTAGTAGCCTTGCTTTGAGAGCCTTGTCTTCTCTGTCTCCGCTAGGAAAAGAGCCAGGACTCAGATAAGGCAGAAGTTGGCAAACTTTTTGTGTACAGGGCCGAGTAGCAAATATTCTAGGCTTTCAAAGCCATATGATCTCTGTTGCAAATACTCAAATCTGTTCGTATAGTGGCAAAGCAGCTATAGACATTATGTGAATGAGTAAGTGATTCAATAAAACTTTACTTAATAAAACAGGCAGAAGGCTAGATTTGGCCTGTGGCTGTGGTTTGTCGACTCCTGAGTTAAGGCGCAAAGGTGAAGAGAATTGTGACGATGATGGAATGGGAATAACTGACCCTGAGTTCCAGAGGAATCAGTGGAAAATACTAGGATTCTAAGGAGGTTTGGAAGATTGGTGTCAATTTAGCAGATATAAAAAGCAATGTGGCACCAACTGTGAGTGAGCCTGGAATCCTGCTGGTAACATAAGTAAAAAGCAAAGTGGGGCATGGAGAACTAGTTCTCATATTCTCTTTTAAAATTTTAAATTAATCACATATTTCATGATATTTCATACATACATAAAATACATTATCAACTGCATAGAAAGTAAAAAAAATTAGATAAAACTCATGTGCCCAGGTTAAGAAATAGGATATTATCAAAATTTTGAAGTGCCCTCCCCGCCATCCCTCATACTTTGATCCATCCCCCACTGAAGACGAGCTCTTCTCTGAATTTCATGTTTGTCATTTCCCAGTTTTTCTGTACCTGGATATCAGTTAAAGGACAAGTCTAGAATTTAGATGACAGAATAGAGACCTCAACAGAGATTGAAAAATTTCTCTCCCTTACATTTCAAGGGTAGACAAAATCAAATACCGGTCATCCATTTACATTCCAAAGGATTAAAATTCAGGGAAACTTCCTATTCTCTTGGAGAGGAGATTTGTTTACATTAGGGACATAAAGTGTTTTTCTCTCTCTGGAGGGGAAGATGTCATCTGGACAGTGTATAGCCCATATAAGTTCACATAATTATAATTCTAGGCTTCCTCTTCTTTCAGGCAAGGGTCTCCTCTGTGTACTTGCAAGCCTAATCAGTTGGTTCTCAATGCATCACCTGGAAAGGTGAAGATGCAGGCTGGGGTGCAAATGTGCTTACTGTTACATTAATTGTCTTCCATGATCCAGAAAACTGTGTTCACTTTCAGGACAAAATATATGAAAATATATATATATATATTTTCATCATCATCAACAGAATACATATTGTTGTCAGGTGTGCCCTGGGTTCCAAGGGTTTAGAACTTCAGTTTCCTAAAGGTATTCAACATGTTCCCCGTGGACAGAGCAAGAGCTTTATTAAACTATAAGCTATGTCATCTGCCTAGAACTTTGGGCCTCCCACCTTCGGGCAGCAGCAGATGACAGGAATCATCATTCTGGTGGAGTAACCATTTTATTTTTTTATTTATTTTTTATTTTTTTAAATTTTATTTGTTTGACAGAGAGCACACACAGGCGGAGTAGCAGGCAGAGGGAGAGGGAGAAGCAGGTTCCATGTTGAGTAAGGAGCCTGACACGGGGCTCGATTCCAGGATCCTGGGATCATGACCTGAGCTGAAGGCAGTCACTTAACCAACTGAGCCCCCAGGCCCCCCGCTCCCCCCCATACCATTTTAATGGTAAATGGACAACTGGAGCAGCAACAATCTGAGAACACAATTTGCAAGGCTCGGAGCCCTCGGGATAGGGGGACTGTGTCATACTACTGAGTAAGTCACTGAAAGCAGCAGGGGTCTGGTTTATGGAGAGGACAATCTACCATGGATGGTGGAAGTCAGAGATGATGGACGTCATTTATCGTCCTGAGAGCAGCTGCAGGGGTCAAGGCTCTTGTTGGTCCCAGGATCGTAAAGGAAGCCTGCCACAGTCCTCTATGAGTTGCTCTCAGAATTTATAAGGATTCCTGAGAAGCATAAGGATAGGCTTTATTGGACTGATCCTTCTATAATGAATGACTTACACTCTCAGCTTCAGGGAGTACTCCTGTCAGACAGCCCTCAGTTGCCATATCACCCAAAGCATTATTCCCATCCTGGGAACTTCACATCCAGTGACTATTCGATAAGGAGTATAAGGGGCCACCCCTGCTGACCACCTTCTCCCTCTGCCTGCTCCTCCTTCCTTACCTTTCCACAGCTCTTGATCCCAAGAGTAGTCCCTTATTACTTCCCACAGACTAATCTTATTGCCTGCTTTCTTGGGAACCCAAGCAATAATACATACCAATTCATGAATTATTTTTAAAAAATGTGTCTGAATGATTCAGAGCTACTGTGAAGGATAAATGTTGAAAGTCTCAATTTACAGAAGTTGAAATAGCCTTAGAGTTAATGTGGAATTGTACAACCTGCTGGCAACACTCAACTATGCTGAGCTCCTGATATAGCATCTCCCCTCCATGGTATGGAACCTTCGCTACTCAAGTATGTTGCATTAACAGCAATAGTGACTGCACTTGGGAGCTTGTTTAGCTACTGAGTCAGATTTTGCAATTTTATAAGATTCCAAGGTAATTCCTACCCAGTGATTTAGATCAACGATTCTCAACCCTGACTATAGGAGAGAATCACTTATGAGCTTTGAAAAAAAAATGCTTATGCCTATGTATTATTCCACATAAATTCCATTAGGATCTCTGACAGATGGTGTCCAAACAGTGGTGTATTATAAAAGTTTCCACGACCTTTTTAAACAAGTAGCCATAGTTAGGAGTCATTGCTAGAGAGGGTCTCCAAGATTCCTTTTCCCCTTGAATGTCTTAGTCACAAATGCCTATGAAATCCCTCTGGACTCCCATCACGAAGTCTCCGTTTTTCTCTTAGAATTTTTAAATTGTTTATCTCATTTCCCTTCTTCCAGCCTCAGAAAATCAAAATCTGAAACTGTATACTGATCGATTTGTTTATTGTCTGATTCTAGCTTCTAGAAATTGCACCTTTCTATCCTCTCTTCTCAAGGGACTATGGACAATGTGAAACTAATAAATGGCCATAGAGCTTACCTTCCAGTACCAAATCAATGCTTATTCACTCTCTTCAAAATGCTGTTTCAGTTTGGTTAGGAAGATTTTCAACTTCAGTGTATTTTTTTGGGGTCAGTCAATGAAGTTTGGCTCCAGGACGAATCATTCAATCCTTTGTTCCTTCCCAGTGCTTTGAGACATAGGACCAAAGTAAGGGATGAAAGTCTATACATAGCTACAGTGGTATCCAATTGCCAGGCCATTGATTCTTGCCCAAGCAAACAAGTACAGAAGACATTTAAAAAAAAAAAAGTCCATCAGTTCTTTCTGTATTAAATAGGAAATAATTCATATAGATTGAATAATATAGACTCAAATAAGATGAAATACTAATCACAAAATGCACACGTATTACATAGCAATTTAAAAAATGCCTGGTGTGTGTGTCTTTCTCCACATGTTCTAGAGACCTTTCATCGACTAAAACAAATCAGTGAAATACAGCAGTTGGACATGATAGTTTAATATTTAAGTTACTTTATGAAAACTTAAGAAACTTTATCAACATATCTAATACAAATTTATCTGCATGAATATTCCTTATCTGCTAAAGCCCATGTAAAACAAATATATATTAAAAGCATATACTACAACTAGGAATATTTTATTGCTGTCAAGGTGAAAGAACAAAAATATTTGCTCATATAAGTGGAAAGTTTATCAAACTGTTATTGAAATTTGGAATTTGGAGGTATTATTATTATTATTATTATTATTATTATTATATTTTACTTAAGAAATAATACTGTTTTTTTTAAAGAAAGCCAAGATTTTTTTTTAAGGTTTTATTTATTTATTTGACAGAAAGAGAGGGAGATCGCAAGTAGGCACAGAGGCAGGCAGAGAGAGAGGGGGAAGCAGGCCCCCCACTGAGCAGAGAGCCCAGTGTGAGCAGATCCCAGGACCCTGAGGTCATGACCTGAGCTGAAGGCAGAGGCTTTAACCCACTGAGCCACCCAGGCGCCCCAAGAAATAATAATGTTTTCTGCTAAAGAAAGAATTCAGGAAGAATATTATTCAGGGAAGAATCAACCAAAGGTCAAGGTCCTATGGTAACCTCTTTTAAACATTTAGTGACTACAAGTGACTATGCATTTTCATCCAGATGTTTCCCATGCTGAAGCTAGTGTCACTGTCAGTTGCCTGTTTGCATGGGTGACCAAATCCTGTGCTTGAGATGATGAAAGCAAGACCTGCAAGAGTAGAGTTGTGTGTTCTCATTGACTATTGCATCCCTTGTCTTTCGTATCATCTCTTTTAAAGATCATGATATTTCTAGGTAGACTCAGGATTATTTCCACTTTTAAGAAGTAACAGTTGATCACATACCTCTTTAGAGCTTAAGTGGGTTGAAAAATACTGACTTGCTTACCAGCTTTATTATATATTGTCTGTCTTTCCTTTCTCCCAGGGGTAAACGGCTTCCATTGGCTTTGGTCATCTAAGGTTTCCCATAATTAGGCACACACAGATATCCTACAGGCAATAATTTCCTTAGTGTACTTGATTCTTTTCCCCTAGTTTATAATTGCTTTGGCTATAAGAAAAAGAGATGTAGAAATCATTTTGAAGATAATTTTGAAATAACCTTAGAAATAATTTTGAGGGGCACCAGGGTGGCTCAGTGGGTTAAAGCCTCTGCCCTCAGCTCAGGTCATGATCGCAGGGTCCTGGGATCGAGTTCCATGTCAGACTCTGCTCAGCGGGGAGCCTGCTTCCCCCTCTCTCTCTGTCTGCCTCTCTGCCTACTTGTGATCTCACTCTGTTAAATAAATAAATAAAATCTTAAAAAAAATTTTTTTTGATCTGAATCCTTTGTATCCTGTTTTCAAATTCTGGCAATAATGATGCTATCATTTTTCTGATTACATATGCCTAGGAAGAAAAAGTCAGAGCTCATTATGAAAGTTATACTGGTCTTTTAGCGACATACATATATTAGTCATAAAGACTTGAAATTATATTACTACTAGTGAACTGTTAAGATGAAAATCAAATGCTAATTTGATTTTATAGCTAATGGATGATTGAATCCACTTTATGAATACTTGTGAAATTCAACATGTAGAAAAATTTAGAGTCTTCTAAAATCTCACAAATAGAGTTGTTTGTAAGAATGGATGAGTTACAGCAGGCTCAACCCTTTTCAGAGTAAAAGGTATTTACCTTTTAACTATAAGAGAGAAGAGAAAAATCTCAAATAATTGTGTTTCTGAGAAATTAAGTATTTGTAGAATAAACTCATTATGTGACTTTTAAAAATGTTCCTTCTGAAAATCAAGATCACTAAAATCTAAAGTATAAAAGAGATTTATAAAAAAGATGGCTTTATGTCATTGATGGGGTGAAATTTCAAGTATTTTGATAGGATCATGATTTAATTATTGTAGCCTTTTAAAGATCATGTCAAAGCTTCAGTTATTTCTATCTGTGGGTTCTGCCCTTAAACAGTGTGTTGATTAATTACACATTTTGACTGCATGGGTTTTTGCTCACAGATGTGAAATGGTATTGTTTGTGTAATTCTCAGGGCTACTGCTAGAAATCATAAAATGAAAGAATCATTGGTGGAATCCAACTGTGCTGTGGTGCAATGACAGGTTCTGTGATGGCAAGCTCAGGGAAAATACTTCTCTATATGGCCTTCCCCAATTAAAATACAAAATCCCGTTGCCGCTTTCCCTTTCTACTCTTGCTCTCCTTATCTGTTCCTTTTTTCTTTCCATAATACCAACAGCAGCCTGGTAGCTGTATTAACTAGGTAATTTGGCCTCATGAGACAAGAAGCTCATCAAACTTCTCAAACTTGAAAACCTATCCAGTTATTAGCAATCCAATGACAGTCACAAACGATCTGTGCTGTGAATCACCACCAAGAAATGAAAAAAGGTGCAAGTGACAATTGCTTCAAGATGTTTTCTGCTTCATGCTTAATTACCTCAGATGATAAGTCTTCAAGGCATAAACAAGTAAACCTTTTCACCAGAACATATTGTCAACAATCCAGGAAAACACCGCGGTGTAATAAGCTTTAAAGACAATTCTTTGCCCTTTGTTAACGCCTTTTGAATTACAAACATTAGAATTCGGTTCTTCCAAATATGATGAAAAGACCCTAGTTCCTAGAACAAAATTAAAATTAGAATTATTTTTATGGTTGTTTCTGTAATTAGGAGCTCCTGGAAGAAATAAAACAAATATTGATGTGCTTCGAAATCTCTAAATCCTTCTCTGCCTCTATAAACCATACATATATTTTATGTACTACTTCTCGTAGAACGTATTTGCAGATTGTATCACTTCAGACATTGTAATTAAAAGTATATTGGTTGTCTTTGTAAATGAGCCTTCTGTCAGCACAATCCTACACCTACATGGGAACATTTTTGAGTGACCTGATAAAAGTATAGTGTTGCCGATGTTTCCTTGTGTGTCCCATTTCATAATCCTTGGCACATAGCAAAAAGGTCCCCCCCCCAAAAAAAAAGGCCAAGAAAAAGAGTAGAAATGAAAACAAGCATAATTGAGAATTTAGAAACCTCTATGTAAATGGAAAACATATTTTACTGAAAGCAATAAAAATGGGTAGGGGGTTACTCTTGGCTCTCTTTTCTTTTAGTATTATCTATTTTTTAAGTTTTTAAAAATATAAATACATATAAGACTTTGCATTTTAACAGTGTGTTTTAGGTTGTAAATGACATGAGGAAATAGTGGTTTTGTAAATATAGGAACATTTAGAATTTCAGTAGCTTTAAAAATGCATAGATGTGCATTGTAGGGACAAATGCTATTTGCTGAAGTATTTTTTAAATAACCAATTTAAAATCAGCCATTTAAAATGGTTATAGAGAAGTTGGATATTTAATTTCAAACTTTTTGTCTAATTTTATTTTAAAAATATAATTTGGTAAATTCTGTAATTCCTCATAGTTACGCAGATGTTTCAGAGATAGTATTTTTAAGTGGGAAAGTTATCGAAAGTAATGTTTCCTCCTTTATATAATGACTCACAAAAAAAGAAAAGAGCTACGTAATTCCCTTGCAAAAACAAAACAAGCAAATACTTGTATAACTTACTAGATGATACTGAAACTCATGATTTTACTTTTTCTAAAATTGCTGTCTTCCATATTTAGGTGCTTTGGGGTTTTTGCTTAGGACAAATAATGTTAAAGGTAATTAGAATGTACCTTAAAAAAAAAATGTACATTTAAGTAGGGAAGATTTAAAAAAAAAAAAAAATACTGTGATGCCTGGGTAGCTCAGTCGGTTAAGCGTCTGCCTTAGGCTCAGGTCATGATCCCAGGGTTCTGGGATCAAGTCCAGCATCAGGCTCCTTGCTCAGTGGGGAACCTTCTTCTCCTTCAGCCTGCTGCTCCCCTGCTCCACACTCTCTCTCTCTGACCAATAAATAAATAAAATCCTTAAAAAAAAAAAAAAAAGTTAAAAAAAAAATTAACAACAAAACCAGCTTCTCTAACCTCAGACCTTGAAGTGGTCCCTCTTCCCTAAAGAACTTGAGGTAGGCTGCTTGTCATCGGATGTAACCTGGAATCAGGTTTAGATTAAATTGACATACTTTAGTCACTAACATTCTATTTCAGAAGCTTCTAAATACAACATTTAGGGGATCTGACCAAAAACTCAAATCCCTTTTTATGTGTTTCTTCATTGAAACATCATTATTACCCTGACTTAAGAGGAAAACAGAACTTAGAAGTAGATCCAGGTCTTCCAACAATTTTTAAAACTGTATAAATTATTTATCTGGGTTTATGTAAGTATCATTTACCATTCCCAGTGATTCTATTCTTCTGATCATGAAGCGGATTGATTTATACTCTGCAACCTTCTTCTCTGCTTACATTCAGGTGAAGATTCTAGTTTTATTGGTAATGCCAGGTGTTTTCCCAAAGTGGTTGTACCAGCTCATATTCTGAACAACTGAGCCACCCAGGCACCCCACCAGCTGATATTCTTATAAGAAACCTGTGAAAGTTCCTATTGATGAACATACCTACATTTAGTATTGTTAGACTTTTTATTTTTGTCAGCATGAGATGGTATTTGATCGTTTGTTTGCTAAAGATTAGTATCTTTTTATATGTTTCTTGGACAATTATGTTTCCCTTCTGTAAATGCATCTTTATGACTTTTACCATTTTGTATTTCTGTTTCTTTCATCTACATTGATTAGAAGGAGAACTTTATACATTATATTGGCTAATCCTCAGTTTTACATGTTGGAATATCATTCCCAGTTGTCTTTGTGGTCATTTTAGATGAAGAGAGTTCTTAATTTTAATAGAGTCCAGTTCACCTGTGATTTTTATATTTTTAAATGTTTTATTTAAAGCATTCCTCTATATGGGGCACCTGGGTGGCTCAGTCAGGTAAGTGTCTGCCTTAGGTTCTGGTCATGATCCCAGGGTCCTGGGATTGTGCCCAGGGGCATCTGACATCAGACTGCCTGCTCAGTGGGGAGTCTGCTGCTTCCT
>CM053609.1:76621838-76731277 GCA_028646535.1 Procyon lotor
ATGGAAGGGGTTAGCAGAACTGGTTCCTTCTGAGGGCTGTGCAGGAGGTATCTATTCCAGGCCTTCTCCTTGGCTTATAAATGACTGCCTTCTTTTTATGTCTCTTCACGTCATCTTCCCTCTATGTGTGTTTGTCTCTGAGTCCTAATTTTCCTTTTTTTATGAGGCCGTCAATCATACTGGATTAAAGCCAACTCTACTTAATCTAAGTAAGTATGTCTATGAAAACCCTTCTAAGTGAGGTCATTCTGAGGTGAATTTTTCAATCTATATATGAATTTTTCAATCTATAACAAACCCTATAATCTATAAAGAAAATATATAAAAAACAGATTACATAGAAGAAACTGAATTTAGAATGACATTGGATGCCATAGACCTTCTAAGCTCTAAGGGAAAATGAATTTTAATCCAGAATTCTATATAGAATCGACTAATAATTAATTAAATGTAAAGATGGACTAAAGACATCTTTAGACATGCAAGGACTCAAATCTTAACCTGCACTGCCCCCTTCTTAGGAAGCCAGTGGGGCATGTGCTTAATAAAAAAGGTGGAGGGGCATAAATTTACTGTGATATTAATCTTCAACTTCAGAATCCCTCACTTGGACAGTTCCCTGGCAGTGGATGGAAGGGGTCCTAGCAATGTATTGACATGATCAAATGATTTTGTAAATTTGAAAAAAAATATAGTTTAACTACTGTTGGTTAAGATAGTAACATTTCTTTCAATCAGTGTGCTATAGCGGTGGGCTGTAGGCATTTTGGAGCCAAAAGAGAAGTAAAAGAGAAATTGTGTCGAAGACACATTATTTTGTGTTTAGTAGGACATCTTTATGAGGATCATGTCATTTTTTTTTAAGATTTTATTTATTTATTTGACAGAGCACAAGTAGGCAGAGAAGCAGGCAGAGAGAGAGGGGGAAGCAGGCTCCCTGCCGAGCAGAGAGCCTGATGCTGGGCTTGATCCCAGGACCCTGACGTCATGACCTGGGCCAAAGGCAGAGGTTTCAACCCACTGAGCCACCCAGGCACCCTATGAGGCTCCTATTATTTCCACATATGATTAATTTTTTGCCAGCTGCCAAGTGTAAGAATAGCTCCTAGTAATCTCCCACCATTATGCCAACTTATTTGGCTAGGTGGTATAAAAGTTCAGAGCCAAAATTTTATCACAGTAGGTATGTGCCCTTCTGCAGCTGACACCAGAAGGATCTAGGTAGGGAAAGAAATGGAGGATGTGAAATTCACAGAGGCCACAAGTAGTTAGAAGAATAATTGACCATTACATGTGTAAATTTTAAGCAAAACACTTAGTTCTCATCAAACCCTGGGAAACAAGGGACATTCTCTCTAGACAGGAACATACTGGTTAATATAGAATTATGATCATAAATGCACCACTAATTTTTTGAAGGAGATAGTACAAAAACAGAATTTATCTGAATTCCTATATTCTGAGGGCATACATTTGTAGCCATGCCATAGGCCTAGTATCTCTGAGTAGTTGTGTTGGCTTACCACTTAGGATCTTGCCCTGACAAATTTTGGCAGTTCCAAATGAAAACTGACCCCTGAGTGAAACCACCTTATGTCTTCAAACAATCGGTAGAATTAAGTCTCAAGTGACAAAGCCTACACATCTTATATACGTCAATGTATATGTATAATATACATTTTTGTAGCTCAATGCAGCCTAGCCACAATTTGTAATGCATTTGAATTTATGGGACAAGAAATGGGAAAGTCATAAGGCAATTATTATTTTAGGAGAAACTAGAAGTTGTAAAAGAGGTGTAATCAGAGTATCCCACTCATCTCGCTGTAAATATTATTTACCTAATCAAAACAGTGTAAGGACTGCCCATTGATTTAGTTAAAAATTATGATGTAACTACATTGGGAAGCTGTAGGGACTGTCTATGAGTCTGGTTGTTTGTGTCTGTCCACTGAGCATGAGTGCTCTATAAAAGGGGCAAGTTCTCATCTTCCATTTAAAATGTCTAAAATCGAATATTAAAAGATAGCAGTAGAAGAATGTTAAATATCTGAGGAAACAGCTAATGGTGTGTTAGGGGTTGCTGCTATGGAATGGGATTGTTAATGGCTGCATTTTGTTATAGACTTTGTAGTACCATTTGCCTTTTAAAAACATGTTTATACTTTTTTAAAAAAAAGATAATGTTTATTTATTTGACAGAGACACAGAGAGGGAACAGAATCAGGGGGAGTGGGAGAGGGAGACAAGCAGGCTTCCCGCTGAGCAGGGAGCCCTGAGGAACTCAATCCCAGAACCCTGGAATCATGACCTGAGCTAGAGGCAGATGTTTAACGACAGAGCCACCCAGGCGCCCAACGTGATTATATACTTTTGATAAAAATAAAACATAATTGAAAAGTAGAATTAGTTTTGACTCATTTTCATAAAATGAACCCTATCAATTTGCATTACACTTTTTTAGATTATTAAAATTGATTCACATTTTATTTTTGCATCATATAATGCTAGTGGGATTACTTTTACTTTTTCAAGGTGAAGGAATGATTAAATGAAATTAATTATTTCTCTGAAGAAAACCTAAATCCTTGATAAACCAAATGAGAATTGTGATAGAGCAGCCTGTTTGAATATCATTGCTTAGAGCCAGTACTTTTTTAAAGGAAAGTAAGATTTAAATATTTATGAAATAGTTTTCTTTACTATTTTGAAAAAGAAATTATTAAACTTTTACTACCTTTGTAGAATCAATTTTTTCTTTTCCTTCTGTACTAGGAAACAAATCAGTTTTACATTAATAAATCAGAATACATGAAAAACTAATTGCTCACAAAATACAATTGCATCAAAAATATAGAAATAAAAGAGTATTGTTGCTTTGCTTCCTAAATTTGAACTTACTACATACAATAAAATAAAGATTAAAAACTGTATGAATTGGGGTTCCTGAATGTAGACACCATGCATTCATTCAGGTTTTTTTACGAAGATGCATTGCTTCTACTCTTAAATCTACATTTCACAAAGAAAGTATCAGAGGAAAAAGGCTTGCCTCACAGGCAAGGTTGAAAGCGCGGTTTCATTTTATTTCTTATCTTAATAGCAGGCTGCTGCTAAAGACGGAAAAATATATGCTTCAGGAAGATTGAACTTGCTACCTTTTGCAGGGTTGTTCATCTTTTCTAAAGGACAGTTATCAACTAAGCAAAAAAGGAGGAAATAGCTATTCTCGGCTTGTGATATTATAAATCTATGACTGTGTAGCTAAACAAAAAATCCAAGCATGAGAACTTACAGTTTAAAAATTAAGAGAAAAGGAATAGAGTATTTTGATTGAGAGTACAGTTTCAGCGGTAAAACAGGATAGTAGGCATCCTCTAAAATGAGCCTCCCCCCAAATCCTGACCTCTTGGTGTTTTAGGCTTTTGTGAAATTCCTTCTCCCTGAGTATGCACTGGACTTCTTGAGTTGCTTCTAAACCAAAGAATATGGCAAAAGTGATACAGTGTTGCTTCCAAGATCAGGTTGTAAAAAAAAAAACCTTTGGTTCCTGTCTTGGTGTTCTCTCCCGCTCTCTGTTGGATTGTGCAGTCTGAAAGAAACCAGTTGCCACATTTTAAGGCAGCTCCCGGGAGAGTGAATAAATAGTGAATAAATTCACTCTTATTTATGTGAATGAATTTGGAGGCAGATATTTTGAGACCTGCCAATAGTCACACGTGAGCTTATAAGAGTTCCTTCTCTAGTCAGTCCCTGACCTGTTCCTCATACCAGCTAACACCATTATTGCAGGCTCTTGAAAAACCCTAATCAGAAACACCCAGCTGAGTCACCTCCCTGCTCAGCAGGGAGTCTGCTTTTCTCTTTCCCTCTGCCCCACCCCCCTGCTTGTGGCCTCTCAGTCTCTCAAATGAGAAAATAAAATCTTAAAACACTCAGCTAAATCTCTCTCCCTGATTCCTATCTAACCCATTGAAGGTATATGATAATGATAATTTTTTTAAATTACTTGGTATGGAGCAATAAGTAACTAACTAATACACAGACCATAATTCAAATCCTTGTTCAATCTGAGACTTAATTTGTCTAAGTCTCAGATTTTATATTGTTAAGATGGGATACCATGCAATGTATTTTAGATGGTTGCTTTTGGGATTTAGTGGGATAAATCATACTAATAACTCAGTATATGTAACTGCAATTATGGAGTACCCCTCCCTCCCAAAGAGCTATTATTTTATTATTCATATAATTTTTGGTAAGATCTCTGGGAATCTTACAGTTTATTCTTCTACTCTTACACTGAATATATGTCATCTTCTCAAAAGGTCACTAAGCTATAATCAAACATATAATTTCCTTTTAGTATTCATTAGGCCAATCAGTGTCAATCCTCTCTGCCTTTCTATAGCCATTGGCTACTGTCCTTGGCCTCAGACTCAGTCCTGTCCAACTACTGAACCAATTCTGATCAAGCAGGCATATATATCAGTTACACAGTCTCCAATCAGCTAGGTTTAGAATCAACACTGAAGGCCTAATCCCTGGACAGGATTAAGTTTGAGGTTTGAGGAGCAGTAACTTTTTAAACTGCAGAACTGTCCATATTTTTTATCGGCTTTTTTGCTGGTCTCTTCCTGGTTTGTACAACATGCCAAGATGCCAGGCCTGAGAGCTATAAATCTAAGTTTGACTCCTCAGACTAGCCCTGCTTTCTTCCATATTCCTGACCCCACCATGATTCCTGAATTTCTCTTTTTCCTCATATGCTGATGACCTCTCAATTGGTTTAATTGGATTTTGCAGCCACTTGTTGGAATTTTGATAACTCCATGATGCAGATGAGTCTTATGGTTTACTCTGTTACTCTTTCCTCAGAAAAATAAATAATTCCAGATATATTGATGTCTCTTCTTCTGCCTCCATATATCCTATTTATCAATGCTATTCTCATTAAACCTAAATTCTATCTTTATCATAAGATTGAAAACATTACATTTTTATAAAAAGAGTGATTTACTGAAGTTTTGTATATAGGACAATGCACAGAGAAAATGGTACCCAGCAAAGAGGACAAAGTTTACCTTCCTGGTAAAGGTGAATTTATGTCTCCAGAGATTGATTTCATTAAAGCACCTTTTATCACGTGCATACACACACACATAAGTACTGAGTACAATCAGTTTCTAACAACCCTAATTCAAAGCTGTGCACTTAATGGAAGTATACTTCTAAAAATGATGATGGCTGTTTATAGCCATATATAATGATGTGGAATTGAGATAAACTGTTACTTTCTTCATAAAGAACATCTTGACCTTTAGAAAATGAAAAATGTTTCCTTCCTAATTTAACTGTGAATGAAAGGTTGATTTTACAATTCTTCAAGAATAGTAGATCCAAGGCTATAAATCCAGAAGGTTGGGAGACACAGTAGTGGTGATGGATTGTTGCCAATACAAGGTAAAATATCAGGACAATATTGTGATAAAAAATATTATACAAAATCACAATCATTCTGCTCATACCTTTAAGGAAATTAATCATTTCTAAGCTAGAATGATCAACTTATATAGTAGTAGATTAATTTGTTTAGATAAATATCTTCACTCAAGAGACCTAACACATTTTAGGAATGATGTGTCAAAGTATGATAAAATCAGCAATTTGCATTGATAGATTCTACCCTCATCTCATTTTTTTCAATAAGAATGGTACTATAAATTACACATTGTGACAGTGAGGTAGGATGAATTCTAACGTGTAAATCCTGGTGTAAATATCTTTGTTATAAAGCCATGCTAGCAGATTTCACTTCCAAACCCAATTTTTAAGATCTCTGAGTAATACTGTAGTGAACCCTCACTCTGAACGTAATTTTAACTACTAATATTTAAACTATTTATGAGTGATAAGGAAGATTACTTTGATTCCAGCATTTAATGGTGATTCATCTTCTCTTAAAGGTATTTTCTGTTTTTTTCCCCAAGCTATGATTTTCACCTATGTTATTTCATCAAAAAACATTATCCAGGAATTATGTTCAATAATAACTGCAGAGAACAATTACCTAAAAGTGATTTTCTTCCCCTGAGAAGAAAGTGAAGAAATATACCTTGCTGCGGGGATATTTCTGTACCTCTACCTTATAGGTAATCAAAGAGTTTGCTTAAGTATTATTATGTAAATACTTCTAAATACTACTTGTATTGGTCTACTTACAATCAAATACAGAGACAATAAACTGCAGCACAACTTTTCCAAATCCAAGGGTCAGAATATTTAGGAAATGCTGTGTATGATATCCCCTTGTTAGAGTTCGTAATTCGTATTTGCATGTTAAAGTCCAAGAAGTAAAGACTTTATTAAAGAAACTCATTTAATTTAGTATAATGTAGTGGTTTCTTAATTTAGTTAAGACCTCCCTCCTTTCTTTTTCAGTATACACCCACCATCCTCTCGCGAATTTGTGCAGACTAAAAGCTATGTGGTAGGAATGATCCTTCCTCACTTTCACAGATAAGGAAGTTGAGTTAAAATAATAACAGCTTCATGTAGAGATGCTTGTTAAGTTGTAACATTGCAGTTTAAATATAGATCAACTGACTTACTATCCAGTTTTCTTTCTGTTACCCTCATTTCTCCTCCAGAACTGACTCAATGACATATGAAGTCTACTTTATACTTTTTTTTTTCTTTTTAAATCCTAAATGTCGAGGTATTTCTGAAGAAAAAGTAAATGCTAGGTTTAAGTCTCGATTACTATTGCCACTGATTGCCGTACAACTCTGTGTGACCTTCTGAGGTTGAAGATGTCAAGAGTAAATGAAGGGTGCCGGACAAGGTGGTAGGACAGGTTGTGGATATTATCAAAACCCCGTATTTTTCCTCTTCCAATCCAAAATTAGGATCGAACTGGTATGACTATGAGACAGTTTCTCATTTTGTAAAAAGAAAAAAAAAAGTACTATTAGAAATACTGAACACAGGCAATGGTTTATAGTGACAAAAATTCTGGGATGCATAGGACCTGGAATCCAGTGGCTCCATTTGCTGTATTCTGTGCAGACTTAAGTGGCTTACCATCTTGGAATTTTCAATTCCTGCCTCTGTAGAATGGGGATAATGTCAGACGTGTCCAGCTTTCCTCTTAGAATTAAGTAAAATTGTACTCGTAAGCAATTGGCAAACCATTAAGTCTATTACAAAGAATATTAGAAATAGTAAATTACAAAGAATATTAGAAATCTGACCCTTGGATTTGGAAAAGTTTAAAGTTATTTGTTGGTGTAGATTACAAAATTGACCGCAATATCATGGATTATATATGTCACATCAGATATTTTATCATACAGGATAAACACAACTCATATGCTGACAAGCCATTATAGTGACTTTCTAATGAAAAATTCTGATCCACATAATCTTTATTATTAGTCACTGGTTATAGAGAGGATGCAACTCTTTCTCTTTACATATAAGCAAACTGACATAAAAAAAAAAAAAGACTCTCCTGGTCAGCGCTAAATAGTAAATAATTGACGAAGCTATGGTTGAATATTAGGCTTCTTGGATGACAGTGAAACTTTTCTTTTATGTATTATGTGCTTCGTATAATGATTTGTAACTGGTAGCATTTAAAAATTGTTTCATTGTATTCAGCATATCTACACTGATTTTTAGATGTTTTAAGGTAGGCAAAGAAAGATGGTATAAATTGTAGTGTTTCTTGCACAGTACTGTTTGAGCAGGACCAGTGGACTTTTTGGCTTTTTGGAATGTGACATGTTTCCTTTATCTGTGAACTTATAGAAATACAAACTGCTATATGGCAGGATGTAACTGTTCTCCAGAGATAATTGATACAAACGATGATCAAATAGGAGGGGTATTCTTTAGTATTATAAGTAATACTCTTCATATTTGTAATAAAAAACCAGAGCATGTGAGTGCAGAGAAAAACCTCATAGAAGCCCCAAATGAAAAATAAAAGTTATCACTGGGTATCACCAGTGTCAATCATTTTTGTCTCTAAAAAAGGGAAAATTGTTCGCTCTAAAGAGAAAAGTAGTGATCAGATTCTCCCTGTAGATGAGCGTCATTTGTGGGTTTTTTGCTCAGATTAGAGTAGGGTCAAATTGAACATCTTCTGGAAGTTGTGGAAACATCCAGGAAGAAACCTTTATGACTGTGAATCCATACAGGTAATATATAACAACTACTTGTAATTAAAGAATAAAAAAAGTTAGTTGAAAAATGTTTTCTGATTTATATCCATTTCTTAAGAGTTCATGTATTTCATTTAATAGGTATTTATTGAGGCCCCACTATGTTCCAGGTACTCCTCTTGTATCTATGAACACACATCAGAGAATCAAATAGAAATCCTTTCCCTCAAGCCCTCACAGTCTGCTGAATATTTCATTCTTTGACTTATAAAAAGAACCAGTTAATTGGTTTGTGAATAATTAAAAAGATGAATTTCCTCTAATTTTTTATTTTAAAATTACCCTAAAACAATAGCTTTGTATAAACATTTGATGTAACTATTGTGTTCCTGTATTGTATAACTTGAATTATAACCTGTGATTGTGACAGCACCATTAAAACTTTGTTACATTTATAGAGACTGTGTATCCGTAGACACAATCTTAGTTATATGCCCAAGAAATAACCCAGCTGCAGAGTTGCACCTGTGTCTACTACATCTCTACATCTCTATCTATATTTATATCTAGATAGATAAACATATAGACATAGATAAAGGTGAAAGTGTAGGTATAGAGACAGATATCACTTACTTTGCCAAAAAGGTATAAAACTATAATATAACCTATTTTATTCAATAGAATTTTATCTGTCCCTCAGTATACATGAGGCTTTAATCAAAACGTTGTGAAGGTTTAGTTATATAAGACTGTATGACCTTAAGAAATGTAAAGTCTAATAAATGAAATCAGGTTTATATACTATGTAAAGGGCGGGGATAAGCTATAATATAATAAATGCTATATAAATTCTATAGTTGAGATGAGCCCAAGGCATAAAAGGATTATTGATTCTGGTTCAAGGGACTGGGAAAGGCTTAATAATTGAGCAGGCTATTTATTAAGCTTAAAATATCCAAACACTTCAATCTAACACAATTTTATTAGATCATTACCAGAAGGATCTACAGTCCTTGAAAAAACTTAGCACTAATTAAATATATCCAAATCTAGTTTCGGATTCTTTCACTGGGCCTTGATGTTGAAAGTGAATGTTCAGTTGAAGGTAACTTTCAATTCACCTTCTGAAGTCAGTACAAAAAGAAATGAGGTTTTCTCTAATGGTTAATGACTTCTCTGTCTGCCTCTGAGACATTTAAAGGTTGTAGACAATCAGCAGTCCCATGGTTTTGTTTTTTAAGTGAATCTGAGTAATCTTGGTGGAGAAAAAAAGCAGGGTAGATTTAAGAAGGATGTAGAGAAAGGAGAGTACCCATCTACACCTGAAAAAATGTTATGTAATTTTTTTCCTAGTGTGTTATGAAAGGAGAGAATAGCTGATCCTCATCCTCTCCTGGGTGGGGAGCTAGCCAGCTGAGTCCAGTGATCCCTTCATATGCACAAGCTAGTTGTTCACAGTTTCAGTTTTCTGGATACAAATAAAAATGATAACACTTGTAATTAAGTTATTACTATTCTCCATCATTTTTTTCTGGAGCAAATGTACTTTTTCAGCCTTCTCATGTCTGATGTTTTCACATGATTAGATGGAGGCTGTGCATTTTTGGTAAGAATATCACAGAAGTGTCCTTCTCTGTGCATTGTATCGGGGGTGCAAAATGTTAGATATCATATCTGGTGATATTAACTGTGATCACTTGTTTGATGTGGTGTATGCCAGGTTTATACATTGTAAAGTTACTGTTTTTTTCACTCTGTATTGATAAGTATCATGGGGGAAGCTAACCTGACATTTTATTAATTAATTAATTAATTAATTTATAGTTTCAACTTTTTATTTAAGTTCCATTTAGTTAACGGACAGTGTAATATTAGTTTCAGGTATAGAATTTAGTGATTTATTACTTACATACAACACCCACTGCTCATCCCAACCAGTACCCTCCTTAATACCCATCACCCATTTATCCCATCATCCTACCCACCTTCCCTCCTGCAACCCTCAGATTTTTCTTTATAGTTAAGAGTCTCCAGGAGCACCTGGTGACCCGGTGGATTAAGCCTTTGCCTTAGGCTCAGGTCATGATCTCAGGGTTCTGGGATTGAGCCCCACATCGAATTGGGTTCTCTGCTCAGCAAGGAGCCTGCTTCCCCCCCTCTCTGCCTGCCTCTCTGCCTACTTGTGATCTCTCTCTCTCTCTGTCAAATAAATAAATAAAATCTTTAAAAAAAAAAAAAAGTCTCTCTTAGGTTTGCCTCTCTTTTTTTCTATGTTCATCTGTTTTGTTTCTTACATTCCAATAAGAATGAAATCATATAGTACTTGTCTTATCCTGACTAACTTATTTTGCTAGTTCTGTCCATATCATTGCAAATGGCAAGAGTTCATTCTTTTTCCTTCCTACTCAATATCCCTTTGTATATAGATGCCACGTCTTCTTTATCCATTCATCAGTCAATTGACATTTAGGCTCTTTCCATTAATTTGACTATTCTTGATATTGTTGCTATAAATGTTGGGGTGCATGTATCCCTCCGAGTCACTATTTTTATCTTTTGGGTAAATGCCTAGTAGTGCAATTGC
Source organism: Procyon lotor (assembly GCA_028646535.1). Classification (NCBI taxonomy): domain Eukaryota; kingdom Metazoa; phylum Chordata; class Mammalia; order Carnivora; family Procyonidae; genus Procyon; species Procyon lotor. The sequence continues at coordinate 76,632,591 of CM053609.1, forward strand.
TGGTGTGTAGAGTAGGTCGTTCTATTTTTAACCCTTTGAGGAACCTCCATACTATTTTCCAGAGTGGCTCCATCAGTTTGCATTCCCACCAACAGTGTAAGAAGGTTCCCCTTTCTCTCCATCCTTGCCAACATTGTTGTTTCCTAAGTTGTTAATTTTAGCCATTCTGACAGGTGTGATATCTCACTGTGGTTTTGATTTGTATTTCTCTGATGATGAGTGACATTGAGCATCTTTTCATGTGTCTGTTAGCCATTTGGATGTCTTCTTTGGCAAAATGTCTAGTTATGTCTTCTGCCCATTTTTAAATGGGTTGGTTTTTTTGGGTGTTGAGTTTGATAAGATCTTTATAGATCTTGGATACTAGCCCTTTATCAGATATGTCATTTACAAATATCTTCTCCCATTCTGAAAGTTGCCTTTTAGTCTTGTTGATTGTTCCCTTCACTGTGTAAAAGACTTTTATTTTGATGAAGTCCCAGTAGTTCATTTTTGCTTTTGTTTCCCTTGCCTCCATAGACACTTTAAAAATATCATATGTTCTATTTATTCTCAAAAGTTTGCATAACAATTTTAGCATGAAATCTTGCCCCCCAAATTTATTACAATGGATTTTAACGGAAGTTTTTTATTTTTTCCCTTCTACATTTATTAATTTGATTTATTCTGTAAAGAAGAGCTGTCTCTTCTCCTTATACTCATTTACTTATTCAATTATTCTTTTATATCAGCTTGACAGATGGATATTTATATTATTCTATGGGTTATAATCTAATACCATCATTGTTTATGTTGTTGCTCAAGTTGTTCCAGTTTGACCATTGGAGCTCTTGTGTATGGTCTACTGTGCCCTTTCAATGTGTTCCCACTTTTTTTTTTAATCACTTACTGTTTTTTTTGAAAAATTGAAATGTAATTAACATACAATGTTATCTTCATTTCAGGTCTAGAATATATTGACTGAATAATTTCATACATTACTCAGTGCTAACTACCTTTTTATGAGTACTTCCTACTTTTTGAAGCTATAGGATGCCCCAGACTAATTTTGTACTTTTCCCTCCCTAGTCCTGGCATCAAACACTTCTCCAGGAATCTTGAATTCTTTTTTATTGGAAAATGTTTTTAAACACTCAGGTCTGAATGCTTCATGAACTTGTCACTATTGCGATGTCCTTATTGCTAGGAACTTTCAGCAGACTAGGCTTAAATTAAGTACACATGCAAAGAAAAAGATCTGTATTATTTTTGCATCTAAATATCTGCATATGTATAAAAAAATGAGTTCATAATGATACTTCCACCTACAATTCAACACCATGTTTCTGTCTAGCCTTTCCCTTTCAGTATTTGTAAATTATTTTTCTCTAACATTGAGACATCAGGCTCTCATTGCCTTGCATACATTTACTTGTTCAACCCTATTACATACATAAATTAATTTCATGATTTCTTTTTTTTTAAATTTTTTTAAATTTTTTTTTAATTTCATGATTTCTAACCCTTATGCATTTGAGAAACAAATTTACTAATGAGAGCACAATATTTGCCTATTTCTTTCATCTTTAGAATTAAAATAATGCTGGTCAAAATACTGTTTTCCAGAGTAACTCAAGTTAGCCTCTTCTATCTCACTCTTCACTGTGTTTATGTTACTCATTTGCAATACATTTAAGTTCATATATCACAGTTGATATTTGATTTTTTATATTTGATTTTATATTTGATCCTTTTATTTTTTTGTTAACATAGAATAAAATTCACTCTTTGTGGTGTACAGCCTTATGGATTTCAACAAATTCATGGAGTCTTGTATCCACCAATATAGTTATGATACAAAACAGTTCCATTATAATCTACCTCCAAATTCCCTTTTAGTTAACTACTTTTTTCTTCAATTCCTGGAAACTATTGATCTGTTTTAGATCTCTATAGTTTTGCCTTTTCCAAAGCTGTCATATGAATATAAATATATAAAATGTAGACGACTAGTTCTCAGTGAGAGACAATTTCTTGTCCAAATGGACATTTGGCAATGTCTGGAGATATTTTTGTTTATTAAGACTGGTAGGGGTTGATGCCACTGGCCTCTAGTGGGTAGAGGTCAGAGATATTGCTAAATATCTCACAGTGCACAAAAAATCACCTGGCCCAACACGTCATTGGTGCCAAAATTGAAGAACCCTGGTGTAGATATTTGGGTCTGGCCTATTTCACTCAGGAAAATGTGTTTCAGATTTATCATATTGTGTGAATCAATAGATTTTCCTTTAGTTTTCTGATTAGCATTATGTTGTGAACAATATCTCACATACCTTGTTTATCCATTCCCAGGGGAAGAACATCTTTATTATCATTTTTGGCAATTATAGATAATGCTGTTATAAATATTTATATGCAGCTTCTGTGTGAACATAAGTTTCATTTCTCTTTGTCAGAAATATAATTTTTATTATTTCTCCCAGTCTGTTTCTTGTCTTTGCACTGCTCTTAACAGTTTCTTTAGTAAAGCAAAATATTTTAATTTTTGTAAGGTCTAATTTTTATGAATCATGTTTTGTTGTCTTGTCTCAAATATTCTTGACCAAAACCAAGCTTATACAGGTTTTTCTTATATTTTTATCTGTAAGCTGTATCGTTTTATTTTTTTACATTTGGTTTATGATCCATTTTTGTTCAACTTTATAAGGTTTAAAGCATGGGTTTAGGCTTCTTTTTGTATATATGAACATCCAGTTGTTCAGGCTCCAGTTGTTGAAAAGACTATCTTTTCTCTATTGAAATCATTTTCTCAAAAAGTCAGTTGATGTAAGTTGTATAGTTTTATTTTTTACATTTGGTTTATGATCCATTTCAGTTCAGCTTTATAAGGTTTGAAGGATGGGTTTAGGTTTTTTTGTACATACGAACATCCAGTTGTTCAAGCTCCAGTTGTTGAAAAGACTATCCTTTCTCTATTGAAAGAGTTTCTCAAAAAGTCAGTTGATGAAAAAAAAAAGTTGATGAAAATCATACATCAATAAAATAGTTTAAAGTGACAGTTGATTATATTTCTGTGGGTCTATTTCTGGGCTCCCTATTCTGTTCCACTGATCTATGTATCTGTCCTTTAGCCAATATCATCCTGTCTTGATTATTGTAGCTTCATAGTAAATCTTGACATATACTATTTTGAGATTTCTACATTTACTTCTTTTTAAAGTTATTTTGCTTATTCTAATTCCTTTGTCTTTCTCTATAAATTTTAGAATCAACTTGTTTATATATATTTTTAAAAAGTTCCATTGGTATTTTGATTGATATTGCATTTAGCTTTTGCTAAATTTTAGCATTTTAGCATATTGCTTTTGCAGAGCACTGTGAATTCTTAACAATATTGAGTCTTCCAATGTATTAACTCTGTATATCTCTCAATTTATTTTAGTCTTTTTTGGTTTCATTTATATAATCTTTAACATGCAGAAACCTGCATATATATCATCAAACATATACCTAAGTATTTTATTTTTTTGGTTCTATTTAAAATGGTAGTATTTTTTTTTCAAATAACTGTTTTTCATTACTAGTATATATCAATATAATTGATTTCATATACAGGAACCTTTATATTGAGACTTTTCTAAATTCATTTATTGGTTCTAGAACCTTTTTAAGATTTTTTGGAATTTTCTATGGATAGATTCATGTTTGTGAAGAGAAACATTATTTTTTTCAGTCTGTATCTTTTTAATTCTTGCCTTATAACAATGACTAAGACTTCCAGTATTATATTGTCTCTTCTTGCTTCCAGGCTTTGGGGAAAAGGTTCAGTTGTTCACATTAAATATAGATGTGGATGTGTTTAGTGTTTTTGTATATGTTCTTTATTAAGTTAAGGAAATTTCCTTTTATATTTCCGGTGTAAGATTTTCTTTTTACATAAATATACAATGAATTTGTCAATTTTTTTTTTTGCATCATTGACCTGATCATATGATTTTTTGTTTTATTTTTTAAAGATTTATTTATTTAGAGAGACACAGTGTGTGTGTGAGCAGGGGGAGGGACAGAGGGAGAGGGAGACAATCTCAAGCAGACTCCCTACTGAAGGCAGAGCCTTCTGTATACTAAGACCTTGAGATCATGACCCTAACTGAAGTCAAGAGTCAGATGCTTACCTGAATGGGCCACCCAGGAACCCCTTCTGTTTATTTTTAAAAAAATATAGTCAGTTAATGCTAAACATCCCTCTAGGTACTGCTTTAATCACATTGCACAAAATTGGATTTGTTTCATTTTTATTCACTAAAAAATTATTTTTAGTATCTTCTGAGACTTATTCTTTGATCTCATATTATTTGGTATTGTACTGTTTAACTTTCAAATGTTGGTTTCCGAATATTTATGGGTGTTCCATATAAATTTGCTATGTTTAATTACATTATGATCCAAGAACACATTTTTGTATGATTTCTATCCCTTTAAATTTGTTAAGATTTTTTTATGATCCTAATAGACCAGATATAATATGGTCTACTTTAATGACCATTCCATGTGTACTTTAAAAAAAATGTGCTCTGTTATTGGGGAGACTGTTTTATAAATATAAATTAGGTAAAGTTGGTTGACTGTGTTTTTCAGGCCTTCCATAGACTACCTGTTTTATCAGTTACTAATGAAGGATTGTTGAAATCTTCAACTACAAAATGTGGATTTGTTGATTTTTTTTTTTCTCTCTATCAATATATACTACACATATTTTAAAGCTCTGAAAATATTTGTACATCTGTTTGGATTTTGTCTCTTCTTGGAGAATTGGCCATTTTATCCTTATGTCCCTTTTTATCCCTAATGATATTTGTGTTCTGACATCTCTTCTAACTTATGTAACGTGGCGTCCCCAGTCTTCCATCTGACACGGACTTTATGCCCGTACCACAATAGCTACTTTCCCCCTTCATTTCTGTCCCAAGGTGGATATTTTCTCAGGACTCACAGTTTCTTGTGAACATCTTGGGTAGAGTTTATATTTAGAAAAAGCATAAAAGATGAAAGATAGTGTGAACTTCTGTATCTGCAGTCATCATGCTCACCAGCCAATCTGTCTACATGCCACCAATTTATTAACTAGTCTTGCTGAATTCTTTTATTGTTCTCTGATATCTGCCCCAGGTAAGCAAGAGCTCATATGTTGCCTCTCTCTGAAGGTGCCTATTTCCTCCAGATATTACATTTTGGCTGGTTGCCCTGTGACGTCCTTTCTCTGATGATTTTAAGAAAAGATGTGCATTTTGAGTTTTTGTGCATTTTTGTTGTAAGAAGGGGAGAAAACATTTTCAGTTCAGTTTTTATATCACTGAATGGAAATGGGAAATCTCTAAGTTTTAAGAGTTTATTAACTCCGTTGTTTAGGGTTTTTTCCCACTGCTTAGTTTCTAGAATATTTTTTATTCATATTCTTATCTATTTAGGTTTTTAAGCATCATATTACATTTTAAATATTGTTTTAGTATTACAGTGATTCCGATAATCTGTTTCTTACACCTGTTGCCTTTCTCCTTTGTGATGGCTTGTCATCCTGTGTGATCTATAATTTTTAATATGAACTCATCTTCAGATCTTTTCTTTTCTATTCCTTTTTCTTTATTCCCACACATACACTGAGCTGTGGAAATGATGTACAGAACAATTTTCTGTTTGCCTCCAAGGGAATTCTAAGAGTTTAAATTTAGATACTAGTCTAAGATTTTTTATTACTCATAAGTGAGTTTTGCTTCTTTTTTTATTCACAACACTTGGTGCTTCCACAGACTTCTTTAGTTTTCCTCAGCCACTTAGCAATTTTTCCAGGCCAATTTCACTGACAAAATCTTTTGAGACTACTAGCTTTAAGGGTTCAGACATCTTGCCATAGTTCCTAGATTACAACTTTTTTTCTTGATGCACAAGCTCCATTTTTAGGTGCTATAGAATGATCTGATATGCTTATATTGTCCAGCATGAACTTCAACTTTCCATGCTGGCTTGTTGGAAATTGTACCAGACTCCGTTTATATAGTTCCCCAAATACAGTTGATGATGGTTTTCTAGTTAGCTGCAGTGACGACCTTCCAGGAAATTTATCTCATAAGAGGGATACTTGCTGGTGATGTTTATGGCAATGTCACAATTACTAGGTTTCACTGTGGTTAATTACGAAATTAACGGATGCTACACTTGATCAGTATGGGAGCAAACATTCATTATAAGGATTGTGATGAAAGGTAACTGCTTTATTCCCTAGACAATACAGGCTAAGGATTTTTTACAGTGTGTCCAGCTTTTGTAAGTGTTTATTCAGGCAAGGCAGAACTTTTCATAGTTACTAGGTCTACCATATAAATTAACACTCTAAGAACCCACAGATCCTCGTGTGACCATTCAGCATTTGCCAGACATTAATCTAAATGCTTTTCAGAATAGACCTTTTGAAAAGAGGGAGAGAGGTTGTTAGAGAACTTGACCTGTGAAATCAAGCTTCCTGGGCTTGAGTTCCATTTCTGTTGCTCAAAGTTTGTGTGAAGTTGAGTGTTTGAAAACATTTTGTGCTTGTTTTCCTCCATTGTTGAGAGGATTAACTGAAAAAATATATGCAGAATATCAAATATTCATTATTATTTCACCCCGCTCCAATTTCATTGTTTCTCTTCATGTAGATATATATGTATATTTATGTATATATGTATATTTACTTATTACATATATACTTATATATTTGTATATCATATACCATTATATTTATATCTATATACATATATATCATTAACATCACCAGGATAAGTTCTATGATCTCACTTATAAATATTCTTAATGCAGCACACGAGAGGTTTGAGCTAATTTGTAATAACTATAGGTGTCTATTTCCCCAAGATTTCTTATTACCTCATCATCAATCTTCAGCTTCAATTTTTCTCAGCAATGTTTGCTTACTTTTCTAAGTTGATCAACATTTTCTTTGATAAAAGCTTAATATAAAATACCTGAAGGGTTTTCCCATTATCCTGTTTATTTACATAGCTAACACCAACCTGCTTCTTAGTTCTCCAAATACTCTATTAGGCTGGAGTTTTCAAACAACACTGTCTTTGCCAGGTTTCCAGTGCGTGTGATAAAGACAAATTTATAAGCAGATAATGTAAAATATGTATCAAGTGTTTAAGCCTTTCATTAGAAAGCACTAATGGAGAATGGAGCCAAGCCTTCAGGCTTGTTATGCAGGGCTTATCTTTGACTCATTATGTTAACTTTGAGAAATCACCTAACTTAACACCTGTCATACAAATATAAAGGGTTAGCGGGTACCTAGTGGCTCAGTCAGTTGAGCATCTGACTCTTGGTTTTGGTGTGGAGCCCTAGTTTGGGCTCTACCTTGGCACAGAGTCTGCTTGAGGTTTTCTTTCCTTCCCTCTCCCGAGGCCCCTTCCACCTCTGGCAGTCTCTCTCTCTCTCTCTTTCTCTCAAAAATAGTTAAATAAATCTTAAAAAAATATATAAAGGTTAGTGTTTCAGATAAATGAGGATTTTCTCAATGTATGCTTAAGCATTATTTTTTTTTTGAGGAGAGAAATATTATATTTTAATTTTGGATAATGTAAACATATTGAAATGTTCAGAGAGTAACCAGAACATGCAAAAACTTTCTCCAAAATTAATAAATATTAGTAATTGTGTCAAATAAAAATAGAAAGCCAAATTTAAAATATTATAGAAAAATTAAATAGCTCTTTTCCCTTCTCAGTTATTCACATTATTTTGTTTCTTAAAAGATCAATTAATTTCATGCTTTCTAACTTAGGTACTCCTATAGAGATACCTAAAAGAATTGTAATAACAGACTCTTGACTATAGAGAACAAACTGATGGTTACAGGAGGAGGGGTGGGCAGGTATGTGTGTGGGGTAAGCGGTGGAAGAACTAAATGGGTGATGAGTGTTAAGAGAGCACTTGTGATGAACGCTGGATGTTGTTGGTAAGTGACAATGCCTAATTCTATACCTGCAACTAATATTTTATTGTAGGTTAACTAGCTGGAATTTAAATAAAAACTTTGGGGAAAAACAACTTTTAATGCTTTTTTTTTTTAAACATTTTATTTATTTATTTGATAGAGATCACAAGTAGGCAGAGAGGCAGGCAGAGAGAGAGAGAGAGAGAAGCAGGCTCCCTGCTGAGCAGAGAGCCCTCTGTGGGGCTCGATCCCAGGACCCTGAGATCATGACCTGAGCTGAAGGCAGAGGCTTTAACCAACTGAGCCACACAGGTGCCCCAATTATTTTTTTAAATTTACATATCATACCTATCACTTTATAATGTGCTTTTCTCTCAACATTAGAATTTTGAAAGATGTTAGTACATTCAGTAATTGGTTTTCACTAACAAGTGATACTTTTTTTTAAGATCGTTTATTTATTTGAGAGAGAGAGAGAGCAAGCATGAGCACGAGCTAGGGGAGGGGCAGAGGGAGAAGCAGACTCCCCACTGAGTAGGGAGCATGATGCAGGGCTCTATCCTCAGAACCCTTGGATCATGACCTGAGCCAAAGGCAGACGCTTGCTTCATTGACTGAGCCACCCAGGTGTCCCACAAGTGATATGTTATGAATATCTCATAATATATAGAATACTTCATCAATTGGTGGAAATAAATACTGTTTTTACTTTTTTATAATTTCACGGAATTCTTCAGTAAACATTCATTTGTTCGATTTCCAACTTATGTTTAGCAGTACTATGAAAAGAAAAGTAAAATGGTTTCTGATGAGATAGGAACCTGTATTTTCAGAAATCATCTCTATATCGAATACAGCAAATTAAATTGCTCTACATTGAGGGTAGAGAAGTGTCACCTTTACTCTTCTGGCAGATCTGCAGAAATGTGTCAAAAGGTTCCATACATCATACATTCACTTTGAACAATTGAAAACAACTCAACCAAAAAAAAAAAGAAAACAACTCTACCAGATCATTTATCAGTAATCTCTTATTGTCACTTTTTTGTTGTGTTTCCATGTGAGTTATTTAATTCATCAATATTTATTGAATATTTACTGTGGGCTTTTACTGATAGCAAAAAAGAATATAGCACAGATATCCTTTAAAAGTATAGATTATTCAACTATAGACTATATGTTACATGATATCAGAAGGCAAAGGAAGAAGAGAGAATTTCACATAAAATAGTTCCAGAAATGTTTACTGCGAGAGTGATTTGAGTCACACTTTGATATTTGGCTAAGAGAAGCAGAGAAGAATGGAGTTGCTCAGTATATGTAGGTCATTGAAAACCCAAAGCTATAGGTAGTAAGATAGACTGTGCATAGAAGAACTCACAAAAATTTTTCGGAAGTAGAACAGAGGAAGATACACAGACTAGAATTTTATGCAAAGCTAAAAGTCCTGGGCTTTAATTTTTAGTGACAGAGAATAGGAGAAAAGACTGAAGAAGAAAATGACATGATTTAATTAGTATTGTATGAATGTGTTTGATTAATGATGGTGTTTGATTATAGATCTATTTCTCTATAAGATTTCATACTTTTTGGGCTCTATTAGGTATGAATTCAGTTGTAGATAACTGTATGATAAAGGCATGTAAACGTGCATATTATGCATCACTAATATCCTTAGAACTTAGAAATATTGATTTTGTTGTTTAGATAATCTTAATGAGTCACTTGGAATGCGAATTTCTAAAATTTTCCACTTTTTTAATATCAGCACAGCATCCAAACAAACATGGTTTTTTGGAATAGTATTGGAATCGTGGTAGTGAACAACACTGAAGGGTTATTAAAGAGTCTAAATATATGAATTGATACATTTGGTACAGGTGAAATTTTTTTTGCTGATATTTACACTTTTAAACCTATAAGAAAGATCTCAGTTAAAATTCTTGCTGAGAATTCCATGAGCTTTCTAATGTTACAATTTTGATCAAGTACATTTAGATATAATGAACACAAATTACTCATAAAAATATTTCCCCTCCATGCTGATGGCTTTTAACACTTTAAAGAAATAAGCCCTGACATATGCTTCCCAATACAACATGAGATTTTATTTACTTTATTTTACATTTATTTTTTTTTATTTATTTGAGTGAGAGAGAGAGCGAGTGAGAGAATGAGAGAGGGGAGGTCAGAGGGAGAAGAAGACTCCCTGCTGAGCGGGGAACCTCATGTGAGGCTCGATCCTGGGACTCCAGGATCATGACCTGAGCCAAAGGCAGTTGCTTAACCAACTGAGTCATCCAGGCTTCCCACAACATGAGATTTTAAAAATCATTTAAAAAATCTCTTTTTCTTATTTATTCCATAAGGTAGGGCTACAGAAGGGAAGAAAAATTGATTTGTCTGTACTCTTTATATATGTGACTAGCAAGTGCTAGGTATTAACTGCCGAGGTCTACGAGAGTCATGAGCTTCCATCTTTCCCTAATATATTCCTAAAAAGAAAAATACCTGTTAATATAATTTAGAAATTTGTAGTGTTCATTGAAAGGAAGTGTGATTCTTGGCTAGAAAGTAAAGCATGAAAACAGAGAAGTGATGTTATCAGCATTCACTATCTCTAGCACATAAGCAGAATATACAGAAATCACACCCATAAAGTAGACCAGTCTGAGAGGGTGTCCAATTTAGTTTTAAAGTAAAGTCCCAGGGGTGCCTGAGTGGCTCAGTGGGTTAAGCATCTGCCTTCCACTCAGGCAATGATCCTGGAGTCCCAGGATCAAGCCTTTATGGAGTTCCCTGCTCAGCAGAGAGCCTGCTTCTCCGCCAGCCACTCACCCTAGTCGTGCTCTCTCTCTCTCTCCCTCCATCTCTCTCTCAAATAAATAAAATCTTAAAAATAAAATAAAATCCTATATCTCAGAAATTCTTTCCTTCTCAGGCAAAGCGAGAGTCATCCTAGAAATGTTGACACACACAATAATTGCATGTCAAACAAAGCTTATATGTGAAAATATAATATCAACTTATTTTTTTCCTCTAAAACCCTTAGAAATAACTCTATCAATATTATTCGATCATAAGGGTGAATATTTCCACCAATTAGAATACTTATCAAAATGGGCAGTTAAGGTGATTTTGAAGTTCCATTATAGTACAAGGATATAGTGGTTTGATATTTAATAAGCTCTCAAAGTTAGAATTATTTTTATTTCTTTGTAGACATGTCATGCCTAGAAATAAATGATATGGAACATTTGGGATTGATAGAAAGTAAAGGTACTGTGAGAATATGCCTAACTTTAAGATGGACATAGAAATTCCTGGCAAACAGGCATACTTTTCCATAAAGTAACATTGGAAACAAGGTTTTCAGGGAAAGACTATGTTGCTAAATAATTTTTCTCATGATTTCATGAACAATACTTAGGATATAGGAAGGCAGATGTTTAGTAAATTATTATTTTTCATAATTTTTATAAGATAATAAAGTGTTTTTGTTCAAAAGACCCCCTAAGAAAAGACCTAACAATCCTGGGCAAGACTTATGAAGATTTCCCAAAAGATTCTTCTGACTTATTTAGGTAAAGAAATTGTCTAAAAATGCTTTTGTACCAATATTTAAGAGATACATTCTACTGATTTCTAATCATCTGAGGCAGTCTACGGTAGAACTGTTTTCAACTTTGAAAGGATGTGGGGGAGAATTAGCCCACCACTCTAATAAAATGCAAATTTTACTCAGTGGTTTAAACCACATTCCAATATAAAATTGTTACTAGTTAAGTCAAAATTAGAGAAGTGCATTAAGACAAAAAGAAAAACCATATTCTTCCATGCTAAAACATGACAAATACAATGTTTATTTCATAAAATTGTATCCTATTCTCCATTAACATTCTTCTCGATACACGGTATACAGATAAAACCCTGGTGCTAGGCTTTAGCCTTTGACTCATTCTCAAATCATTTTAAATGATTTAGGATTTACTGTGTTACCCCATTTCTGCCAGCACTGATTCACATGTGATATTTGTCATCTAAAGCACAGAAGTCACTGGAACAACAAATTTTACTTCTTCTATCTGCCCCTTCAGTTTATGTCATATTAAATGATAAGAAATCTCTCTGAAATTTATCATGCAATGTCTGAAAAACATTTTGGATTTTCTTTCCTTCTGTAGAAATTAAGACTCTTCTTAACCTCCATCTTAATTCTCATTTCTCTTCAACACAAGCTCTTCAATCCAGAAAGATTAGTGTTCACATTCTTTTTAATTTTTTTTAAAAGAAATTTCCTTTATTTTCAAACTTTTACTTCATTCCTATCTACAGAATATAAGTGTGTTAATGTACTTCCCACATTACTATGGGATGTATTAATATATATATATATGCAAATATACTGTTATTCCCCCATCTATATTTACCCTCACAGATAAATCCCTTTATTTAAAATTTATAATTGGACTCAGATTCACTTGACTATTGTTGTTAATTATTATTATTATTGATTTTTATTATTACTCTGTATAATCTATTCCCCCAAACTAGCATTTATACTTCAAATACATAAAAACTAGGTCTTATGTTTTTCTTGTCACCATTTGCATACCGAGAACACTGCTAGACACATCTTCAAGTCGATGGTATATTTACTGATTTATTGACTGAAACAGGAAGCTTTGTCTAAACCACAGATAAGAGCATGAAGTTCAGAACGAACATAAATTTTCTGTTAGTACCACTAAAATAAACTGAACTGCAAGAGTTAGAGCTAGACAAGATGCTAAATGCTCACCTTGTGACCCTGTCATCGCACTACTGGGGCTTTACCCCAATGAAGCAGATGCATTACAAAGAAGGGCTACAGTACCCCAGTGTTCATAGCAGCAATGGCCACAATCGCCAAACTGTGGAAAGAACCAAAATGCCCTTCAACAGATGAATGGATAAAGAAGGTATGGTACACTTTTAGAAGAGCTTTAAAATGAATTTTGTTTCCTGGATTTTCATGTGTTATATTTCTCTCTGTGACTTTGGAAAGAGTCACCCTATAGATCTCTCTTTTAAGGTCAGGAATGGTAGGTCACTATTTTTAAAAATAGAGCTATGCATTTTCCTCAAGGATTTTGATGGGTTCCTGTATCACATTGAGGTCTTTCATCCATTTTGAGTCGGTTTTTATGTGTGGTGTAAAGAAATGGTCCAGTTTCATTCTTCTGCATGTGACTGTCCAATTTTCCCAACACCATTTGTTGAAGAGATTGTCTTTTTTCCAGTGGACATTCTTTCCTGCTTTGTCAAAGGTTAGTTGACCATAGAATTGAGGGTCTATTTCTGTGCGCTCTCTTCTTTTCCATTGATCTATGTGTCTGTTTTTGTGTCAGTATCATACCGTCTTGATGATTACAGCTTTGTAATAGAGCTTGAAGTCTGGAATTGTGATGCCTCCAACTTTGTTTTTCTTTTCAACATTCCTCTGGCCATTTGGGGTCTTTTCTGGTTCTATATAAATTTTAGGATTATTTGCTCCATTTCTTTGAAAAAAGTTGATGGTATTTTGATAGGGATTGCATTAAATGTATAGATTGCTTTAGGTAGCATAGACATTTTCACAATATTTGTTCTTCCAATCCATGAGCATGGAACATTTTTCCATTTTTTGGGTCTTCCTCAATTTCTTTCATGAGTATTCTATAGTTTTCTGAATATAGATTCTTTGCCTCTTTGGTTAGATTTATTCTTAAGCAGCAACCTCTTCGATCTCAGCTGCAGCAACTTCTTCCTAGAAACATAGTCAAAGGCAAGGAAAGCAAGGGCAAAAATGAACTATTGGAATTTCATCTGATCAAAAGCTTTTGCACAGCAAAGGAAACTTTAGTCAACAAAACCGATAGACAACTGGCAGAATGGGAGAAGACATTTGCAAATGACATATCAGATAAAGGACTAGTACCCAAAATCTATAAAGAACTTATCAAACTCAACACCCAAAGAACAAATAATGCAATCAAGAAATGAGCAGAAGACGGGAACAGAAATTTCTGCAAAAAGGACATCCAGATGGCCAGTAGACACATGAAAAACATCAACATCAACATCACTCCACATCAGGAAAATCCAAATCAAAACCACAGTGAGCCAGTCAGAATGGCTAAAATTAACAAGTCAGGAAACAACATATGTTGGTGAGGATGCGGAGAAAGGGGAACCCTCCTACACTGTTGGTGGGAATGCAAGCTGGTGCAGCCACTCTGGAGAACAGTATGGAGGTTCCTCAAAAAGTTGAAAATAGAGCTACTCTCCGACCCAGCACTTGTAGTACAGGGTATTTACCCTAAAGATACAAATGTAGTGATCGAAAAGGGCAGGTGCACCCCAGTGTTTATAGCAGCAACGTCCACAATAGCTAATCTATGGAAAGAGCCTAGATGTCCATCAACAGATGAAGAGGTGAAGATGTGGTGTGTATATATATAGTTATACACACACACGCACACACACACACACACACACACACACACACACACACAGGAATATTATGCAGCCATCAAAACCCCTGAAACCTTGCCATTTGCAAGGACGTGGATAAAACTAGAAGGTATTATGCTAAGTGAAATGAGTCAATCAGAGAAAGACAATTATCATATGATCTCACTGACATGAGAAATTTGAGAAACAAGGTTGAGGATCATAGGGGAAGGGAGGGTAAAATTAAACAAGATGAAACCAGAGAGGGAGACAAACCATAAGAGTCTCTTAATCTCAGGAAACAAACTGTGACGGTTGCTGGAGGGGAAGGGAGTGGCTGGATGATGGACATTGGGGAGGGTATGTGCTATGGTGACTACTGTGAATTTTGTAAGACTGATGAATCACAGACCTGTACCCCTGAAACAAATAATACATTATATGTTAATTTTAAAAAGTAGAGCTAAAGACTTCTAGATATCAAACAGTGCAAGCATAATATGGCATTTGGAATTCTCAAATTAAAAAAAGATAAAATTGTACAATATTTTAAAAAAACTATTGCAGCAAAATTAATATCAAAATATTGCAAAAATCACATTATACATATAAAATATGTGAAGTATTCTTATACTTAATTTAAAAAAGTTAAATAATGCCATGGAAAATTGGGAAAAAGTAGTACAGTGGCATTTCATAAAATATTATTATAGGAGAAAAATTATGAAAACCATGAAAAAAATATAATCTATTCATGGTGATATGAAAGACATGCCTCCACGTTTTCCTCATATTTATGGATATGTTTGAGTGTGCATGTATGTGTGTGTGCATATATGCACATGCATGTAAACAGAACCTTTCTGAGAAGACATATAAGAAATTATTATTCCTGGGCTACTCTGGGAATTAGAACGAGTTGACTGGGGTAGGAGGGAGATAAACTTTTCAGTATATACCTATTTGTAATCTTTGTAATTTTTATCACACAAATGTATTATAAATACAGACTAATTGACCTCATTGTGTTATCTGTAAACCATCTATATATAAATTATATATTACCTAAATTGTATATCTCTGAACTAATTGTGTATCTTATATTTATATGTATTATGTATCTTACCTACAGTGGATGTTACATATGTATGTATGTATAAATGTGCATACGTGTGTACACATGTATGTGTATGTATACAAGCATACACATAAACTTACATGTACATATACATGTGTGTTTTGTATTACAGAGATTAAAATGGATACATACACTATATATATACCATGTCTATATGCATGGCATTGTATACATATATGTACACTACAATGTATAATATATATGATACATATACTTTATATATACAACATATATACACATATACATCTGTATGTATAGATACATGTGTATGTGTATATACAGCACTATGTATGTATTTTAATATATACAGAGAGAAGTTTTGATTTGTGTGTGTTCATTCTGATAGTATATTAAAACTAGAACTGAGACTAGAATCTGTACATTATATGTAAGTATAGGATTATTTCTGTATTTTTATCTGTATATCATTTTTACTCATATAATGGGACTTTATATTTCATTCTTCTATTCCTTTTTGTAAACTTTATTGTTTCAACAAAATTTTTCCATCTGCTATTTTTCTTAAATACTTCCAATTTATTGCATTGCAGAACCTCTAATTAAGTTTTTAATTCTTATTTCTCATGAATATTTTAAGTCCTTTACCATCCACAGGAGTTAAGTTTTAGGCCATTTTTTCCTTTGGCTTCATTCTGCTTTGCTGAAGTTCTAAAGTCAGCAAGATAACTTTAACTTTGCATTTTTATCACTTTTATCAGTTTTCTTCCCAAGTGTGTTTCCACTATGGCTGGTTTTTATTGGCACCAGTGTGGATTATTACATTGAAAATTTGCATGGGAAATATCAGAAATGCTATTTTCTGGGATTCCCTCTGGAAAAATGTTAAAGATAGCACAGCCATTTCTATAATATCAATTTACTTATATGGAAATTGCATCAGAGGTTTCGGTTGACTTATAAAGTCTAAAAATTTATTGAGGGAGCCAAGGTTAGGTTTTATGAAAATAAATGAGTAAACATTACAAATATTTGTAAGAAGGCTTTGGAATGCCAAACCTAAACCATAAACATCTTAATAATACTAAAGTAATTTATAAGTTTCAGGAATGTATGTATGGTGTGGTAAGGTAACCATGGGTACAAATTTTTTTGCTTTTCCCCCCATTAAGACGTGGGGACTAGTCCCTTTCTTGTATATCTAGAATGGCCTTAGTCACTTATTTGATCAGTCGGCAACTATGGACTTCCAGGGTTCTGGGACTTTCAAGATTAGGTTATTATAGTCTTACAGTCTCCAGCCTGATCTCTTGGGATGTTTGCTTGAGGTGGACATGAGGAGGAAACTACCACCAAGTAAGAAAGCTGACTAACTTGAGACCACTATACCATGAAGCATTCCATGCTGCAAAGTGGCTCAAGGTAGATACGTGAAGAGGCCTCAAGGAGACAGTGTGTGGCTAGTTCCAGGTGTTTCAGAGAACCAGGTTAGGCATCAGACATGTGAGTATAGACACCATAGTGAACATTTCATCTCTAGAAGATGTGAAGTTGACAGGTAACAGGAACCCAATTGTTAACTAGAATTGAAGCTCTAATGCAAACATCCATGGAAAGGCAGCCCAGCCCAAAAGCTATTAATGTCTTTGTTCAGAAGAAGATGGAGAAATTTGAGAAGCCTAAGGGGAATTGTCTCCCAACACCAGTGCAAGTAACTGTATGGGTGATAATTTCACACATGTAATTGAAAAAGAAATAGTGAAAACGAATCAATGAATAAGTTACTAGATTTTATTGGCCTGGAAAGCAGTACTCATCCATAATGTGAAATATAATTTCTTTGGGAAAATGAAAAGTCATTGATACTGTCATTTTCTGAGCAAAGCAAAATCAGACTTACAGAGAAAAAACTGATGATTGCCAGAAGGAAAGGTTATGGGGGTATGGGTGAAACAGATGAAGGGAAGTGGGAGGCACAGGCCTACAGTTATGGAATGACTAAGTCAAAGGAATAAAAGGCACAGCATAGGGAATACGGTCAATGATATTGTAATAGTGTTAGATGGTGACAGATGGTAGCTACGTTTATAGTGAGCATAGCATAACATACAGAGATGTTGAGTCACTATGTCATACACCTGAAACTAATGGGACATTGGGTGTCAACTATATTAAATTAAAAAAAAATTAAACTGTCATTTTCTACATGTGACTTCTGGTAGATCATGAGTTTTGTCTAGTATGTGTAAAAAGTAAGGTATATCACAGTGACTCAATTTTATTTCTAACATCATTGCACTTTGAAACAGCAGAATAACCACATTAAACTAGATGTAAAGGGTGATTATTTGTTTAAAAAATTCATTTGTGGCATGAATAGATGACTGAGAAGCTATCTGAATCCATAGTTCGAGACTGATAATCTTAGGGAAAACGCAGGAATCTGGCTATTAGCAAAAGTCCTATACTAAACGTCACTGTTGGATGTTTCACAATGTTAGTAGCATTCACTGGAGAAGAAAAATATTGACTGAGGGTGGGATGAGAAACAGTTTCATACAGTTGAATTAAATTGATATTTTCAATTTTGCATATGTGCATGTATGTGATGGAGAAGTGTTAAACACTTTATTACTATCTATATCACTGTGCATCAGGATGCAAGATAATTTTTGCTATTTTGCTAAGTTACTGATTTATGAACTATTGTGTAGACTGGAAAAGACTCATCAAGATCCCAGGGTAGGGGTCAGCACTTGTGGAATATTTTTAGCTGTAAGTTCTAAAGCAAAATGTTCCTTCTCAAAGTATAAGTGTTTGCATCTGAATGCAACTCTACACAGCCTACTTCCTGAGAACTGATGGCAAATAACATACCTGTGACGTGTTCAGTGTGAATGAAAGCTCTGAAAATAGTGAACATTATCAACTCACGGACACTGATTATGTGTCTTTTCAGAACACTGTAGAGAAATTTGCAGTGACTAAAGTTTCCTGGCTTCAAAGAGAAAAGAGTCTCATATAATTTCTGAGCTGAAAATAGATTTTAAAAAATCATGATGAAGACGAAAACCATATGATTTCACTCACATGTGGAATTTAAGAAACAAAACAAAGAAAAAGACAAGCCAGAAAAGAGACTCTTAACTACAGAGAGCAAACTGATGGTTACTAGAGGGAGGGAGTGGGGGGATGGGTGAAATAGGTGAAGGGGATTAAGATCACAATTGTCCTGATCAGCACTGAGTAATGTATAGAATTATCAGATCACAATATTTTATATCCGAAACTACTATAACACTGTATGTTAACTCTACTGGAATTAAGATTTTTTAAGCATGGAACATGTGGGTGGCTCAGTCATTTAGGCATCTGACTTCAGTTTACGTCATGATGCCAGGGTCCTGGGATCGAGCCCCATATCGGGCTCCTCCCTGCTTGGTGGGGAGCCTGCTTTTCCCTCTCTGTCTGCTGCTTCCCCTACTTGTGCTCTCTCGTTCTCTCTCTCTGTCAAATAAATACATAAAATCTCTTTTACAAAGTATATGTAATAAAGTTTCTAAAGAGTAAAGAAAATTATATTCCTAGGGTTTGACTCCCATCACATAATGATTTTCTTTGCTCTTCAGAAACTTTACTGCACATACCTGCAAATAACATTAGAATTATATACAACAGAAGATGAAAAATCCTTTCCATGCTAATTTCTTCTTGATTGCAATATGCTCATCAAATTAGCTGCTGTATGTAGCACAAGTTTTCTTCAGTGAGAAATCACTGTTATTTTCAGGCCTTTAATTTATTTACTTCCCATCATAATAGCCAGAACTATAATAGAACCATCAAAAATTTATGCTGAATTGCTGGACATTAGGGTTTTTTAATTTAATAGAAGGAAATGTTAAGATACAAAACCTATCAGGTGTGGACATTCACCTATAGCTATTTGCCATTCAGTAGAATACAGGAATCATGAGGAACGATGTTACACAATTTTATCCTACTCGTTTATGTGAGACCACTTTCATTATTACCATTATTAGTAAATACTATTAATTTTAAATACATTTTATTTTTATTCTTTAAAAAATAGAGATTTTAAGGATTCCAGGTGGCTCAGTCAGTTAAGCGTCTGCCTTCTGCTCAGGTCATGATCTCGGGGTCTTGGGATTGAGTCCATATCGTGTTGGGTTCCCTGCTCAGTTGGGAGTCTGCTTCTGTCTCTGCCCCTTCCCCCTGCTTGTGCTCTCTCTCTCTCTCAAAAAACAAAAACTCTTAAAAAAAAATAGAGATTTTATGCTCCGGAATTTGCTGTTTGGTATGCCCATCAAATGTCTAGTGGTTGTTGAAAATTTGAGAAGCAATCTTCTGAAGTCTCTCTAATGGCAACATTATGTTGGGACCCTAGGATGCCTCTTCTCTGAGCATAGAGACTTTCCATAACAGTCGTGTTTTACTCGTACACCAAAAGTCCACTCAAATGTCTCTTTATCCTTCTGTCTTCTTGACCACATTTACTAATAGTTATAAAACTGTGTAGAGCATTATTGTGTATATGTCTTTGAGGTCTTTTAGGCCATTTTAATAAAACAATGCTTGCCTATTAGTACAAACTCTATCCCGAACCTTCTTTTTCAGTTATTTTTGTACATACAAAGAGGGGAGATAGCACACATGCTAAGCATTTGTTGAAAGGAGAGGAGTACATTGTTTAGGGTTCGTTTGGGGAAGCAGAACATGTAGATGTGATATAGAATGAGAAGTTTATAATAGAGCCTTGACCTTGCTCAGTTCTGGTTGTTAGTTAAACACTTTATGTGTGGTTGTTGTTTCTGCTTCTGGAGCTTGGCCTGAAGTTCACAGGATAGGCATTTGGGACAAAAAGATGAATGCAAAGCAGGAGAGAGCCAGGACAAGCCAGAATCTGTATGTGAACTGGAATCCATGTTGACCTTTCAGGGTCCTCAAGCTTCCCATGTCAGTGATAATGTTAACCTGCAGGAAAACTGGCATCCTTTGTTATGTTGCTAATACATACCTGGCCCAGGAATCAGAGAATCCTGAAGAAGGTTAGGTTGGAGCAGAAATAGTTGCAATGAGGTGCTGCTGCTTGCTCACAAGATGGGCTGTGAGGTCCAAGATGACATAAATGAGCTGCAGCACAGCCTAACCCTACATTGATCTTCAGAGAATATACACGGCTGATACTTTAATTGTTCCTTCCAAAACTCCTACAAAAATATCATCTCACTAATCCTAGCCAAGAGCTATAGGAGGAAAGGGATTATCAGAAATATAGTTCCAACTTAGTCAAGTTGGCAAGTGCAAGGAAGAAACCACTGTGATATAGAAGCTAGTGAATTTTCTAGACTACTGCTGGAGAGGGTCTCTGGAGAGGGACATCATTTCTGAGGTGGTACAATGGTATCCATTTTAATTCTGATTGATACTTAAATACTCTTTGCAGTGGAATACACAGTTGGGAGGAATAGTAGCTATAAAAAAGTTCAGGTTGCATTTGAATAGTCAGGTTTCTGAGAAGCTCTTATTGGGATTTTGTAAGAGGTATTTGTAAAATCAGGGCCGGTACCTGGGATGGCAATACATGGAGCTGGGCCAGGACAGATTTATGGAGCACAGGAACCTCCAAAAATCAGTAGATATTGACCTTTAGATAGAGGCTGTTGGTCTTAGAAGTTGGAAAGGTAGACTTAAGGGCTGGGAGGTTTGAATCCTTTCTCTTCCATCTACTAGCCTTATGATCTTGTATTACAGAAGGAACTAGTTTGCTAAAAACAGATTATGGAATAAGTACACACACAGCATGAGAAATTTTACAGTTAAATATTGTAAAACTTCTCTGGGTTCAGCGTAAGGGCACAAGACCACAGGCCTGAAGGGAATGAAGAAAACTAAAGAGTGGAGTTTCAGTGGCTGGATCCAGGGTTGAGGGCATATGATTTCCTCTGTATCATTCATGGTGAATTTGCAGGCTAACCAGGCTGAGTTCTCACTTCTGCTTTTTGTTTGTTTTTGATTTGCCTGTCTATTCTTTCCAACCATAGGACAAAGAGATGCTTATTGTGTTCTATCTATCTTTTTTAATAAGAAACAGTGACAGGCCTCTATACTGAGGTAATAACATTTGAACTATAGCAAATCATCAGTGAAGAAAAAATCAGTTGAGGGGAAAAAAAAATGCCATTTGACTCAGCAGAACTTTACATCCATGGGGGACTTCATTTTCTCTTCCTTTCAGTTCAAGTTATGGGTAAAAATGGGCTCAGGATCCAGGAAAGAGTACTTAGTGGCATGACTCAGAGTGCCACCACGGAGGCTGTTCATTTTGACTCTTTTTTAGGTACTAACTCAGAAACTACAGGTTGGAGACAGTAGAGGGAGGGAAACGATCCACAGTCCGAAGAGAGAGAGAGTTGCATTAGCAAAAATTGGAGGCGAGAAGTTTCAGGAGAGAGAGCATATGCAGTTCTTAGCTACTCACATGCATTAGGCAGGGGTTCTTGTGGCCGAATCTTCATACGCCTCACAGTAGAGCTCACAAAGGTTTTCATAACGCCAAGGAAGGCAGTTGGATGACCAAGACAAAGAAGGGAAATTCAGAGAGGCCTCAAGTACTGATATGTGGGCTCAGAGTGCGCATATCAATCCTGCAGACCATCTCACGGAATTTTGGAGATGGATTTTGGAGATGAACATATTGGCAGATCCAGTTAAGAATAATCATGAGAGCACAATGGTGCACAAAGTGGTGAATTACAAGTAAACAAAGGGCCTCCTCCCTTACCACTTTCCCTATATTGCATAGGCCCCTACAATTTAAATAAAAAAGGAGAAAAGGGTTGGGAATCCTGAATTCACGGGATTTAAACCTCAGATACTTGGATTTGTTTAGAGTTGACTAAGATATCATTTTCTGCTTTTGGCATAACACTGTGCTAAGTAGAGGTCCCATAAATATTACTTGAGTCTCTCATATGTGCCTGGCATTATTTATTTATTGGGGATGTATGTCCACGAGAAAAACAAGAATTCTTATATTCAGTGAGATTAAGATTATCTATAGAACTATAAAGACTATAGAGAGGGACTAAGAAATTTGTATTTATTTATATTTAAGGAAATAGTGATTGTGGATTTAATTAATATATAAAGAATATACAGAAAAATAAAAACTCTGTATATAACATTATAATTATGCATGCTCTCATTTTATATTATTAAAATATACTAGGTATTCAAACATATGTAAGTACTAACATGATTTTGAATGCTATTGAATTACAGAGAAGAGCGAGCTTATGATGAAATACATTATGTTTAGGGCAGTGATTCTTGGTATGTATCCAAAGGGTAGGCAAAGAGCAGAAGAGTGGAGTCTGATCATTGAGATAGATACATAGGGGCAGATATAAAAATAATTCAAAGCATGTGATTTCACCAAAGCAGAGGGCTCATGAAGGGAATTAGAGGGAAAACAACAGGTGGGATGTGATTTGAAAGAAGCTGAATGAATTGAATGAGAATCTGAATCTTCAGTATTTCCTCTAGTTTGGATATAATAGCTTTCCATCTCCTTCTGGACGACGTACAGAAAAGTGTATTTAAATGGATTCATGATGCATATTTTAATAAACTGGTTCATTTTTCAATGTCCTATACAACATTAGCAAGCTACACTAAAATTATTTTTCTACCATTTCTAAATGAACAAAAATAATGTCTGAATATCATTTTATACTGAA
Source organism: Procyon lotor (assembly GCA_028646535.1). Lineage (NCBI taxonomy): Eukaryota > Metazoa > Chordata > Mammalia > Carnivora > Procyonidae > Procyon > Procyon lotor. The sequence continues at coordinate 76,655,890 of CM053609.1, forward strand.
AAACTATATCAGCTAATTAAATACTACATTTCTCATGTATTTAGCCTATATGATGTGCACTTTAGTATACAACATGCATAATAAAAACATTTTAAATATAGCTGAGGATTTATTTCTATAGACAAGTATATAATTAGCATAAGGGCAGAATTAGTGATTCTTCCGGAATTTCCGGCTTCCAGAAATACCATAAAAGTTTTAAGACTAAATCAGCCTGGGCTTCTCAACTTGTACTTAAGCTACTTGAGTCCTACTTTTCTTGTTTATAAAATGGGGGATAATAATGTCTGATTCTTTGAATTGTTTGAAATACTAGACATCAAAATACATCTTTTCTTAGCTCATATTTCTCTCCTTGTGACTTATATGTCATTAAAAAAATACTTTGATATGACAAACACTCAAGTTATTTTAAAAATAGTTACTCATGCTTGAAGGCAGGAAGTGGATTAAAATGGCTTTCAGATAATTTTATTGAACTTTAAAATATATTATAAAATGGTTACATTAAAATGTATCACTCCCATTTTACTTTGAGCATGCTTTTTTTGCCGCAAGGTATTACAATGGACTATTATTCGAATATGAGGGCAATACTGGGAAACACTGGCAACAGTTACAGAGTTGTTTTAATATATCTGAAAGATAAGAAGAAGCAATACTTGCCTTTTAATAAATTATATTTTAGGATTCTAGAATTTTACTCTTATGGTAATGACTTGCCTGAAATTGTGCTGTCACCTAAAGGAGTAATATTTATGTATCCTTGGTCTGTCTACAGAAAAGAAAATTAAAACCCAATAATTTTATTTAAATAATAGCTACAAACATTTATTGAATTACAACTATGAGCAAAGAACTATGTTTGGTTCTGTTGGGATAGGAAATGAAACTGAAATATTTTCTATTACAAATGATTATTCAAGCATCTATACTGAAAATAAAATACTAAAACTAGAATTTTCTAACTCATGACATATTGGTTTAGTTATTTCACATTGCAAAAGGGGATATGAGTCATCAAATATTGGTAGATCACATTAGACAAGTGTCTAAAATATAGGGAACCTCATAATTTATAAAAACACATTATTGGAACTTTAATTGCCTGAATTTGGGTTTATCAAATACATAGCTTTATGAAAGGCAATTTTGGTTTTCTCTTGTCAATAATTGGTAATAAAATGATAAATGGCTGATTTTACACACATCTTCAATTCACAAAGGCAGTTGTCTTAAGGCTTTAAAATGAATGACACACAATAATTACTTTTATAATTGTTACAAATATTCTCTTAAGATTGAATTTTATTGTGTCATAATCATTAATAATGCAGCTGATATTGAAATCAGAAATTAGAATTATAATAGTAATTTTCTTTTTCTAAATATTACCAAGTCAATAATATTGTCATTAAACTCTTGACATTAATGAATAAATGTGTTTATCTTCACGAGAAGAAAAAATTAGTGTGAATTATACAGTCTTTTAGTGTTGAACTTTGGAAGGATAGTTTTGTTTTTTCTTTAATGGAAATACTGTACGTTCTCTCTGAATCTAGTCTTCCCATTGAGTAGCTAATAAAATCACATCACTCTGCTACTTTAATCCTTTGATGGCTTCCCATTACATTCAGAATGAAATCTATACTTCTTATCAAGACCTTTAAAGTCCTATATGACCCACTCCTGACTCTATCTAGCCTGATACCTGTTTCACTAAGCTCCAGCCATGCCGACCTTTCTTTTCTTCTTTGAACATGCCAGATGTTTCCTGTCTTTCACGCTTAGCCCTTGGCAGTCTTTCCCAGAATACTACCCTACTCACCCCAATTGTTGTTTGGTTGGCTCTCAGTTTCTTTATGTAGGTCCAATTTAAATAGCACTCCCCATAAGCTAAGTGTAAACCAGACACCTCACCTTCCAGTCTGTAACATGTCATCTAATTTCACTTTTTCTTTGTGCTTATCCTTACCTGCAATTACCTGATTCTTTAATTTGTTTACTTGGTTCACCAGTAGGATGTGAATTTTATGAGAACAGGCACCATTTCTGTCTCGTCATCACTCTGTTCCCAGCACCTAAGAGAGGGCATATAGGTTCTCAATCCTAATGTGAATTAGTAAATGGAAATCAATCGAGATCTATTATTTTGCTTCAGCCTCGAGCTGAAGTAAGGACATAACACCAGTGACCATTTTGACTGGGGGATTGATCAGTTAAACGAAACCATTAGCTTTATTCACTTTTAATGTGATTTTCATTAGGCTTCTTTAGTCTCTTTAATCAAAGTAGTCAGTTAGCTGCATTTGTTTTCTTAGGGTGCTATGTTAAAAAAAAATTAACTCCGTTATTCCCATCAAAGCCACATCAAGTTGAGAAAAGGAAAATGAAGTTTGTCAGAGTGTTACACATACATATGGACATCCTCTTTCGTCTGCCTGTGGCGTGTGTAATTTTTTTGTATTTTATTTTTTCCGTCTTCCTGTGGCTCCCTGGATTGTTCTGTCCTCCAAACAGCTCTGTCCTCCAAACAGCTCTGCAACCCTTCCTGCCTCAAGATGCTGTCACTGTCACTGGTGCTTCCAAGTCACTTACTGCCCGCACTGCAGGCACAGACTAGACTGGTCTCTGCCAAGTCAGTTTTATATGTCTGATGTGTCACTACCATGTTCTCTGGAGCCCCTTGTGGCCCAAAGCATGTAGCCTTCTCCACTGAGAAGGAGGGAACACTTTCTTCTTCTACTTGGGTTGTTGCCCTGTACTCAGGTTCCCAGGCAGGGCAGCTGGGGCTCTCAGCATCTGAGTTTTCTTTCTTTATTGAATTTGGATTTGGTGTCATAATAGTGTGCATTTTTAAATTGGTTTGCCTTTTTAGTTTTTGCTGATAGTATCTCTGAAGGATTCAGATATATATCCCTAAGGGCTGTGCCAGATGACATAGAAACATGAGGGACGTAGATACTAGGCTCAGGATCCTTTCCTCTCGCTGTCCCTGAGGAATTGTTCTAAGCCAAGTTTGTTGTTTGTTTTCCTTCCTTTGACCCTCATCCAGTTAGACCCCAGGCAGGCCTTAGAGCCCAAGATAATTCTGAATCTTGAGATAAGGACTACTTGGTTTCAAATTGAGATTCCTGCTCTTTACAAATAGCTTATTTGGTTAAAACAGTAAGTCTGTACTTTAGATTCACTGAATTTACTCAAACACCTTTGCTGTATGTCAAAATCTATAAATATCATTTGTTTAGACAAGTCTTCTGTCCTCAGGGCTGTTTGGAGACAAACATTCAATCAGAAAACAAATGAGTAAAATAACTAAGACTTAATACCATGAGGGAAATATGCAGGGTCCATCATAGTTTTATTCTGCTTTAAGTTGAACCTTTTTTAAGGGTAGGAGTAGGGAAGTTCTTTGGACTAAAGATGCATTGGACTGTCCTTGCAACCTGCTAGTCATAAGAACCTGAACAACCTCCCTTAGCTTCAATCCTACTAACATAAGATTTTCTTTTTATAAATCAGAACATTCTTTTTTAATAACTCATACTGTTTTGAGACTGAAATGAGTTTTTAAAAATTACTATTTGAGAACAGTGCAAATATTAGTTGTTATCCAGCATTATCTTTTGGACCAGAAATCATAGAGTTTTCATTTTATAGGTGAACAACAATAAATTCAAAGAGATTTTATTTTTTAATATTTTACTTATTTATTTGAAAGAGCTGGGGGGAGAGAGAGAGAGAGCACGAGCAGGGGTAGGGGCTAAGGGAGAGGGAGAGAAAGAATCCCGAGCAGACTCAGCACTGAGCATGGAGGCTTATGTGGGGCTCAGTCCTAGGACTCTGAGATCCTGACCTGAGCAGAAATCAAGTGTCAGAATGAACCACCCAGAGATTTTTTTTTATAATGCTCTGATGAGGTGGTTTCTGAGGCTGGGAAGGAATCAGTGGGGAAAGATTGCCATTACTGATTAGTGTTACCTGACAGTGATATAGGAGCAACAAGGAGGAAAGGAACTAGCAGTCTTAAGAACAAGATTAGAGGGGTGCCTGGGTGACTCAGTTGGTTAAGCAACTGCCTTCGGCCCAGGTCATGATCCTGGAGTTCCAGAATCGAGTCCCGCTTCGGGCTCCCAGCTCCACAGGGAGTCTGCTTCTCTCTCCCTCTCAAATAAATAAATAAAATCTTTAAAAAAAAAAACAAAAAAAAAAACCAAGATTAGAGTAGTACATGCTAAGCAAAGACAAAACAGACTTCCTGCCATCAAAGAGCTTATAGTTTAGTTATAAATAATTGGAAATACATGATGTGTGTTGTGGATCACTTTGGGAAATAGCTGGGTAACTTAATAAGGATATGAGAGTAAACCTACTAGCAAAGAAAATCATTGAAGCATTTTCTTGTCTCTAAATCATTAGCTCATTGCCATGTGATTCAGGCCACCATGGGCCAATCCAAATTCAGGGTTTGCTGAAGTTTATAAATTGAATTATCACAAATATCCATCTCAGCAGGATCTTCCCATCTTGTACCAGTCCTCTTAACCAAAAATGATACAAAAGGAAAATACTGATATTTTCCTGTACAAGTAATTTTCTTTATTATTATTATTATTAACAACATATAATGTATTATTTGCCCCAGCGTACATGTCTGTGAATCGTCAGGCTTACACATTTCACAGCACTTACCATAGCATATACCCTCCCCAGTGTCCATAACGCAGCCACCCTATCCCTACCCCCCCACCTCCAGCCACCCTCAGTTTGTTTCCTGAGTTTAGGAGTCTCTTATGGTTTGTCCCCTTCCTGATCCCATCTTGTTTCCTTTCCCTCCCCCAACCCCCATCAACCTCCCCACCCTGCCTCTCAAATTCTTCATATCAGAGAGATCATGTGATAATTGTCTTTCTCTGACTGACTTATTTCACTTAGCATAATACCCTCTAGTTCCATTCAGGTTGTTGCAAATGGCAAGATTTCATTTCTCTTGACGGCTGCATAGTATTCCATTGTACAAGGAATTTTCTTTCTTTCTTTCTTTTTTTTTTTTTTTGGACTTTTCTCGATGCTGATATTCAATTTAGGTCCTAACCAACTGTCTAGTGCCCATCTATGAAACCTTCAGTGACCTATATTTCTTGTATTATTGGGAAAGGAGACACATCTCATTCTTTCTAATAGCTCCCTTTTCTACTCTAGAGCAGTGGTCCTCAAGTGAAGGAAGAAGATGATTTTGTACCCCAGGGGACATTGGACAAAGTCTGGAGATATTTTGGATTATGATAACTATGAGGGTGGGAAGCGGTGGCACTACTGGCATCTACTGGGAAAAAGACAGGGATACTGCTAAACATTCTACAATGCCCAAGACAGCCCTCAAAACAAAAAAATTATTTGGCCCCAAATGCCAGTGATGTCAAGGTTGATAAATTCTTGAAAATAAAGTTTGCGTCTTAGAAAAATTCCAAGGCCATTAGCAAAGAATAAAAAAAAAAAAAGCAAAGAGTAGTCCTTTATGCAAGTGACTAGTCACATACAACCATTCTTGATTTAAAAATATTGGGAGAAGAGTGGTGAACAAAGTTATCTGTCTGAAGTCATCTCTAAATCTACTATGATAAGTCTCGATATATTGAATGTCAGCTCTTTAATTATGAATATGATTCCTTTGATAAATGTAAAGCACACAGCAAGTACAATGATAGATTATTTTCTTGGTCTTAACTCTTAATTCCAATGTAAGTTTAGATGATAGAAAACCTAAGTATATTTTAATTTATAAAGACTTGACCTTTGCCTTTCCCCAAATTATTCCCTGTGTGATATGATTATATAGTTATTTGCAAGTTCAATCTCAGTTACCTTTCATTCCTGTACAGTTAGAAATAAAATGATTACAAGTGGAAATTAAAATGCCATGAAAGAGATTTATTTTTCCTCAAATCACTGTGACTTAATAGTTCAAGAAAATGATTGTATAATATCTCTTTCTCTAAGGAGGGCTAGTAATCTATTACTCTTGTCACTGGGAATCAACATAAACATGACATATTAGAGTTTACAAGTTTGTTTTCAATTAACATATATGCATAAATGTAAAAATTTAAGTACTTTAAAAATTAAAGTAAAAATTAAGTACTACTGCATAAATGTAAAAAAAACCCAAAAATGTTATTTGTGATTGATCCTTTTCATTTTTTTTAAATAAATGAGTTCAAGATGAGAATTAATTTATTTTCTTCTTCCTCTCTTTTTTTTTTTCTTTTACACAGAGTTCCAACTCAGTTTTATTATTTAGGGCTTTTATATTGTTCTTCTTTATAGACCATGATAAAAAAGTAGTAATAAATTTAATTCCTTTAGTTTTTCCCCCGATTATTCTTTCTCCTTTTCAATAAATGAAAAGGAATATATTGAATAGAAAAATATTGAATTGTTTGCTCTGATAAATCAGAGTTGGATATATTTCCTGTAGGATGTTTTGTTCAGTGGCTCTTCTATGACATCTCTACCACCACTGAGAAACAATAAAATAAGTTGTCAGTGAAGTTTTATCTGGAAACTGAGGAACCCAAGGAATCCCCAAAATATTTCAGGGGTTCATAAATTCAAATATTTATATAGGTAAGAGATCCATAAAAGGTCAAGATAGCCCATAGATATTAACATTTTTATAACCACATTAAGCTAGATCACTTGGTTGATTAGAAATCAAATGTTTTTCTGTCTTCTACGTTACTGTAGGTAACTGTCTTGCCAAATTCTTTGCCACTATATTATCTCTTTTCCTTTAGTTTCTAATAAGATTTTCCTCACTTTCCTTTATGTCGTCACTGACAGCCTCTTCAGAGTCTAAATTTTATGAATAATGTGTTCAGGACTCTTCAAGTGTTTGCTAATGTTATCCTCAAAGCCCACTGCCATGTTTCAAAGCAATGACTACATTTTAAGCACTTACTATGTTAACACCTCAATTCTATTACCAAAATCTGTATTAGGTCTTTATGGCTGTGTAACAAATTATGCCAAAACTTACTGGCTTTAAGCAACAATATTTATTATCTTATACTTTCTGTGAATAAGGCACTTAGGAGCACTTGTGTTGGATGTTAGTGTTCTAGAGTCTTTTGTGATGTTGCTATCAAAGTGTTGCCATAGTGGCAGTCATCTGAAAGTTGACTGGTGCTGGGTGATCTTTGCCCAAGGTAGCTACCCGCGTGGCTGTTGGGAAATGTGCTCAGATCATTCCTATATGGGCCTCTCTGTAAATTGCTTGAATTTCTTATTAATGGTGCTGATTACCCCTGGAGTTACTGATCAAAGAGAGACCAACAGGGAGTCCAAGATGGAAGTCACAGTCTTTCATATTCTAATCTGGGAAATGACATACCATCACTTCTGCCATGCCATATTGTTCATATAGACCAATGCTGGTAATTGGGGGAGGAGATTCCATAAGAGTGAATACCTGAAACAGGACCTTTTTGTAGGCCATCTTGGACACTACCACATACTCCTTTGCAGTTAATGTGTCCCTCTGCCCCTGAACCTAAGGAACCACTGATTTTCTTGTTTCCCCTATAAACTTGTTTGCATTTTTAGACATTTTCTATACATGAGTATGTATTCTTTTGTGTTTGGCTTCTGTTGTTTGGCATAATTTTGAGATCTGTGTTGATGAGTATATCATTTTTTTCTTTTTCACAAATATTCAGTAGTTTACCTACTTATTCATTGACATTTGGATTTTTGCTAGGTTTCATGTAATATGAATAAAGCTTCTACACATTTTTGTGTAGACATGTGATTATATATATGTATATATTTCTTTTCTTTTCTTTTTTTTTTTTTTTTTGACAAATAACCAGGAGTAGAATAACTGGGTCCTATGGCAAGTGCATAGTTAACATTTTTAAAATTGCAAAATTTTCCAAGATGTTGTACTATTTTACAGAAATATATGAGAGTGACAGTTATTATACATCCTTCCCAAAATGTGGCATTTGTATGCTTTTTACTTTTAGCTATTCTAATGTCTATGTAATGGTATCATGTTATGGTTTAAATTTGCATTTCCCTGGTGACTAATCATGCTGAACATCTTTTCATTTGCTTAATTGCCATTCATATATCTTCTTTTTTGAACAGGGTTTGCTATTGAAATCCTTTGCCCATTGTAAGAGTTCTATAAATTATGGATGAAAGGCCTTTGTAAGATACAGTATTATGAATATTTCCTGCCATTCTGTGGCTTTCTTTCATTTTCTTAATGATGTCTTTTCAAGAGAAATACTTCACATTTTAATAAAGGCCAATTTTTTAATATTTTATGGTTCCTATCAAGTAAATCTTTTCTCATTTCAAGACTGTGAAGACTTTCTCTTAAGTTTTCTTGACAAAGTTTTGTAGTTAACATTAACTTTTATGTTTAGGTATATTCTTTTTTTTTTGAGTAAATTTTGTGCATGTTGTGAAGTTATGGTTGATTTTTTTTTTTTTTTTTTTTTTTAGATACCCAGTTGTTCCATCACAATCTTTAAAATGTTATCTTGAAAAAAACTTGCCTTGAAATCTGATTGAAATCTTTTGGCTATATATTTTTATATCTATTTCTGTATTCTATATTGTTCAATTGAGTTATGTCCCTTTTTATGCTAATATCACATAGCTTTGATTATTATAGCTTTATATAATTATTTTAAATTCACATAAATATCAAACTTTGTTCTCTTTTATAAAATTGTTTTGTCTTTCTGCATCTTTTTTATCTCATTATAAATTTTATAATAAGTTTATCAATTTCTTGTAGAAAGCTTAGAATTTGGGGGCCAATTGTTATCCATCTATAGATATGGAAAGAATTAATATTTAAATAATTCTGAGTTTTCTGCTCGGTAAACATGGCATCTCAACTTATTTAGGTCTTTAATTTCTTTCAGGAATATTTTCTAAATTTTAGTGTAAATGTCTTACAAATATTTTTTCTAAATTTTAGGGATTTTTCACATAATTACACATAGAGTTTTTATATTTTCCTCACCAGTTGTTTGCTGTTAGTATATAAAATATGAATGTATTTGCTTTGTTTTGTTTTGTTTTACCTTAAGGTAAAATACAATGCTACTGTATTAGGGTTCTCCAGAGAAACAAATCAAGTATATATATATATATATATATATATATAGACACACACATACATATATAAATCATATATATATGTATATATGATTTAGGATAAGATTTGGCTTACACAAAATGGAGGTGGAGGCTGAGAAATCCCACAATCTGTCATCTGTAAGTTGGAGGCCAGGAAAGCTCATGATGTAGTTCTAATCCAAGTATAAAGGTCTTAGAGAAACAAAAACACTGATGGTGTGAGTCCTAGTCTGAAAATAGAAGACCAATGTCCCAGCTCAACAGTCAGGCAGAGAGAATGAATTCTCCCTTCTTACATTTTTTTTAATTTTCTTTTATTCAGACCCTCAATAGATCAGAAGATGTCCATCAACACTGGGGGGGGGGGCAATTGGCTTTACTCAGTCTACAGATTCAAATGTAAACCTTATCTGGAAACATCCTCGCAGATATAACCAGAAATAATGTTTAGCCAAATATCTGGGTACTCCATGATACAGTCAAGGTGACATATAATACTCACCTTCACAGCTATAGTCAGTTCTTAGTTCTAATAGTTATTTCATAACCCTGAGTATTATGTGGCCGGCCCTCATGCCAATTTAAGAAAATTGGAAACACAACCTTTGCTGATTTTTCTTCCAAGTTTGGACCACTCTCCTCAATCTGCTTTGATTTGTTCACTCTCCAAAGCCTCAGATGGTGGTTGTTGCTTTTTTAATTTTTACTTAACTTTTAAAAACTTTATTCTGAGTAATAGTTATTATCTGAAGCAGGGTTTTCATTGGGTTATATTCTGCTGTACTGGAACCAGAAGTGCTACCGTCGGGGCGCCTGGGTGGCTCAGTGGGTTAAAGCCTCAGCCTTCGGCTCAGGTCATGATCTCAGGGTCCTGGGATCGAGCCCCACATCGGGTTGTCTGCTCAGTGGGGAGCCTGCTTCCCCCTCTCTCTCTGTCTTCCTCTCTGCCTACTTGGGATCTCTTTCCTCTCTGTCAAATAAATAAATGAAATCTTTAAAAAAAAAAAGTGCTACCGTTGCTTTTATTTTAGCCTCAAACTAATGATGTTTAATAGATAAGATACTAAAATGAAAATTATGAGCTTGGGAGACATTCTATGCTTCTTAGTGTTAAGAATTTAAGGGGCTCAGGGACGCCTGGGTGGCTCAATCGGTTGAGTGTCTGTCTTCGGCCCAGGTCGTGATCCCAAGGTCCTGGGATCGAGTCCCACATCGGGCTCCTTGCTCAGCGGGGTGCCTGCTTCTCTCTCTGCCTCTGCCTGCCACTTTGCCTGCTTCTGTTCTCTCTCTCTGACAAATAAATAAATAAAATCTTAAAAAAAAGGAATTTAAGGGGCTCAATATCAATATATCTTGAATATCATATCTAATATAAATTCTATGATCTCCCAAGATGCTTCCAACATGAGTTGTTGAATGTCTGCGAAGGTAGACTTGGATTTTTAAGGTACAGTGGTATGTCATGATATGTAGATAGATATGTGTATGTGTATGTATGTTTGGTTGGGATACTTGGAGAAGTAGAAGGAAAGGAGTAGATTCCTAGAGGGAAGAATTTATGAGAATGGGGACAAAGTAGACTCCAAGTCTATGGATAACTAGGTCCCAGGTTTAGAGGTGTGTAGAAGGATAGTGATAATGTAGAAAAGATAGCCATAATAATTAATGTTTGTTGTTTTGCGTTTGTGTCAAACATTGTGCTAAATCTTGTATGCTTTTTTTTTTTGATAGCTCGCACAACAATGTTATAAGGGAGAAGTTATGATTATCTCAAAAAATAAAAGAGATAGTCTCAGTATATTTGCTCAGGAATTAGCTAATTTGTCCAAGATCTTAAACTAGTAGAAAGTATAAATTGGAACCCAGTTTTGAGCTTCAACTGTTTTTAATATGCTATATACCAAATGTTTTGAGTCAGTATCTCATGATAGTGCTTACTCAACAAATATTATGCATTTTTCAATGTATTCTTATCAGTAGGATTTATCTAAGATGACATGCTATCATTCACTATTAGCCCACATTATTAATAAGTCAGATACTACATTATAGACATGTCTAAAAGGAAATTTTTATAATCTAGTCAGGTACACTTATGATTTCTTTTCAGGATTATTTTCTGTGTAATTCTCTGAAAATCTTGTCAATAAAAATAGCTTACAGTGTTATCTCAAGTGCAAAATCTGTGTACCAGGTGTTGGCCTTGTTAAATAGCTAGTGAAAACATGTTTTTACAGCTTTTAGAGGAAACTTGAGAAATGGTGTCTCTGGTTTGACAATTATTTTTAATACTATAAATTAATGTGTATACGGAAAAGAGCAGCAAGCTCAAGCAAGCTAACTTGTAAAAATATTGAATAAGACATAACCAAGTACCAGTGCTTTATGCAAAAAAAGGGTAAACAAGTGCCATAAATTAATTAATGTAGTCTACTTTGAAAATTTAGATTACTTAGAGAAAGAAACTGTAACATAAACATTGAATATGTGTTTCTTGTTTTTCTACTTTGTAAAATAGAATTTATTTTGTCAGCTTTACCTGAAGGTGACCTCTGAGCCCATTTGTGTGTGAAATTTCTCTTCTGCTTCTTTCTCACTTGCTTCTTATTCAATTTGCTAGTTTTTTCTTCTCACATAAAGAATGTGTATCCAACTGTCCAAAAACTTGAGGGGGGGGGCAATTTAAAAAATGTTTCCTTTTTAAGAGGAAATGAGAGAATGGCACTGTACAACTTTATCTTTTTTATTGTTGGCATTTGTTTGGGCAGTGTTTGCAATTATTTTCATTACATACAGAATACTGTTTTTCTTCTTCCTTTTGGTAGGGATGAATGACTTCATGGCTTACTTTAAGAACAAAATAATCTGTCTCCGCATATATTGCTTAAGGTTATCTTACGAGTTTAAGGCCCCTTCCAGAAGAATGCAAACAGACTCAGGATTATGAGAATTTAGTGGATATTTCAGTTGGGTGGAGAGTTAAGTTGTCTTTAAAGCTCTGATGAAATTAAGGGTTCATGTAAGTTTTTGAATAAAGGAACAGCATGCTTAACTCGTGTGATTTTTAGACTCGTTGCTCTCATAAAACAGAAGAATTGCACAAGACGTAGGCTTCCAGAGATAAAAAAGATCCACGTTCTAAACTCTCTTATCTGCCTATTGGTAGTGGTATTATGTGTGATGACTTGGAAGAGAAGAGGTGAAAATACTTAAAGGAATTTTTGTTTTCACAGAGGAATGAAAACATGTAGTTGTATATGTGCCAAGTGACAGGAAGAATACTTTCTAAAGGATAACCTGGATCTTTATATCTTCATAAGTGCCTTACTTCAAATGTAGAGCAGAAAAGGATTCTGTAGAAAACATGCCAGAAAATAAAAAACTAAGGATATGACACTTGGGGAGCAGCAAAGTGAAATGGCCAGTTTTTGAAACCAGAGTTATTGCTAATTTTGTGACCTCTTTGTGCCTCAGCATCTCCATCTGTAAAATGGGTCTAATAATCGTAATTATTCCAAAGGCTAACTATAGGAATTAAGGCAGATAATTCACAGAACACTAGAAACACTGCCTAGCACTTATTAGGAGTAACTAAATCCTACTGTTATTATAATTTCCACATTTCTGCCTTCACACTCAAGATTCTTACATGAAATTCCAAGATTGGCTCAATACTTACCTGTTTTTCTCAGTTCCTAGTCAATGGACAAGAGACTCCTCTCGAGGTGCCATCAACCAGTAGAGCAGTGAGTAATATTTGGAAAATTAGGTGAAGTAGAGGAACTATTTTAGATGTTTGTCAGGGAGGGGTGAAAAGTAGGAGATTTTCAGCCCCAGCAAAAGATTTGACCTAGTACCTGAAATCTACATGGCAAGAAAGAAGGAAGGAGCAAAGGGAAGGGAAGGAAGAGAAGGGAAAAGGAAAAAATGGTTTTCTAGTAATGCCATTTAATTCCTAGAGTATGCTCAAAGGGGAAAGAATCTAGATTTAGAGAGTATATAGTTAAGCTTCTACATAAATTATCAAATCAGCACTTCTACATGTGCTGTGGGAAAGAAAATGCCTATGGTACTATTGGAATAAAGCATCCCATAATAAGCATTTGGTAGATTACAATGGCTAATGATTCTTTTCCTGTTGAAAATATCTTTCTTCTAAATTTATGTTACTAATATTAACACCATATATGTAATAGAATAGGCATCTTATTGTTTACATTTGTTTTAGAGATCTCATTGGAATCAGTCTGAGAGGAACTGAATATACTCTTTACGTATGGATAGGTACTAATTTTTTTTTTTTTACCTCATAATTTAGAGAATAGGAGAGAGAAAGGGATAGTAGTGCCAGAGCAAAAATTGCACTGGCAAAGTCAAATAGGTAAGGAAGACTTTATTCAAGGCTATTATAATAGAAGAGAAAAACCAGGATGCAGTCTGAACTCAACTCTACTGAAACAAAGGGCTGGAGAGATTTCAAGAGCTGGAAGTGGCAGGGCAGGTGGCAGATAGGGCCACCGAGACTTTATCCTGAAATATAAGTAGACTTTCTTTTTTTTTTTTAAAGATTTTATTTATTTATTTGAGAGAGAGAAACTGAGAGGATGAGAGGAGCGAAGGTCAGAGAGAGAAGCAGACTCCCCGTGGAGCTGGGAGCCCGATGTGGGACTCGATCCCCGGACTCCAGGATCATGACCTGGGCCGAAGGCAGTTGCTTAACCAACTGAGCCACCCAGGCGCCCCTATAAGTAAACTTTCTTATACTTTGACAGCAGGAAACATTTTTACAGCTAGGAGTGATGCACCCACTGAAGTTAGGCTCCTACCCTCTCACAGAGACTAGAAGATAGGGATACTATCTTCTCTGAGAATTACATTTCAAAGAGATGGCTCCCAGGTCCTTGAGAAATTCCCATGTTGTGAAACAGGCAAGAGGTCTTTCAAGAAGATTTACATCTCAAAGAGGAGGAAAAAGAATTTATAATTGTCATTCTGGGGAGGAGGGGGAGAGACCTCTGTAGTGGGCCATCTATATTCTGTAAGAACTTAGTGAAAGTCAGGAGCCTAGAGGCAAGAAGAGGCCTATCTAAGGTATAGTCAAGCTGAAGGAAACATTAAGGCCATCTTGGTCAGTAGAGAGAGATGTTTGATAACAGTAAGTGTTAAAGGGGGCCTTTGGTAGACCAGAATGTTAGTCCTTTGGCATTTAAATAATTAATCACTATCTCCATATCTAAGACATTTTAAATTATCCAGACAAACATACTTTAAAATTATTAAAGCTTTTTTTAAACATGGAATTCAAAGTAACATAAAAAAGTAAATATTTAGAATTCTAGAGCATTAACTTGGTAGATGACAGTATTAATAGTGACTTGAAAATACTAAAATATTGTGTGATTACCATATGGAGAAAAATGCTCCAGCAGTAGAGGAAATGAATATGGGTAATGTTTGTAGCAACTTGAGGATTTAATTAAATACAAAGAATGCCCCTATCAATAAATACAGTTAAAGATCAAAGACATAATAACTACCTTCCAAATATACCATGTTGGACTCTACGCTTATCTAATTGTTAGTGAGTCCCTTTGATATTTTGACTAGATTCCATAACTTTGCAATTCCTTTCTGTTACTCGAAGAGTCTCACTTTGTTATAGAAACTCTTAATTTAAAAACTTGAATTCCCAACTCTTTTCCTTTCTGCCTATACTTGTTTAAAAAAGGTTTTTATTTATTTTAGAGAGAGTGAGTGAGAGAGAGCATGAGTGGGGTGAAGGGCAGAGAGAGAAGCAGACTCCCCGCAGGGCAGGGAGCCTGACGCAGGACTCAGTCCCAGGACTCCAGGATCAAGGCCTGAACTGGAGGCAGACGCTTAACCAAGTGAGCCACCTAGGCACCCACCTTTCTGCCCAAACTGACCAGGTCTCTTGGCTATATGGCTTGAAAAATAAAAGGAAGGCAGGATTTAAACTTTTTACATCTCTCTCCATTCAAAAGTGTGCTTTCAGGATGGAGGTAGGTGTAGAAAGAGTGAATGTATAAAATATTCAAGTGGGCAAACTTGTAGCTCTCTTTGTGTTGGGTATAATCACATTCTGTCACCTGAAGATGGGACAGGTAACACTTCCAACAGGCTTCACTAAGTCTCTTGGAGGGTCATTATTCTGCATCTTCTCTAGGTATATACTATCCCTCCAAAACTTCCTGCTTACCCTCTTTGTTGACATTCACCTCTCTCTCTATGGTATGTCTTTTTATCCCAGTGCTATGGATACTTCACCAGAGATGGAGCCTTAAATTTATCTTGCCTCCTTGGGCAACAGTCTAGATTCACTGACTTCCAGTTTTTATTTGCTGCCCCTTTTGGGAACCAGAGCGTGAATAGAGGAGATCCTAGTTTTCTCCTTATACAGCAGTATCCCAGGAAAAATATCCACGATTCAACTCCATTTTCTTCCATCTGTTCCACAGAAACAGATCATCAAGTTGAGTCTGTCAAAACATATCCTAATAGGGAACAAAATGCTACTACTCTCCACTTCTTTTAGTCATCCATTATCTTTATGAGTGATTTTTGTAGAGCCAATTTCTCTTGGCTTTTGGATGCAAAATAATAGCTTATAACCATTGAACTTCCCAAAAGACCATAATATTTTTAATCGTCAGTTCTCTTCTTGTACTTGGGTTGCACTAGATAGGCTAGATTTCTAAATGTTGATTATCAACAATGCTGCTGAAATGTGGCTTATTCCAACTGATGGTGATTTTTTTACTTACAGTGAGGAGAAGGTAATGCCTTTTGCCTTCAATCTGGGGATTAGGCTTAATACTTGAACAAGAGAAAAATCTCACAGGAAAGGTAGATGTAAAATATTTCCTCACAGGATTGTTGAATGTATTATGAGGTACTGTGTATTAGGCGTTGTGTTTGGAATACTCTGGACACTCAGTGATATTTACCATGATCATACATCTCCCTTCCATTCTGAAATCGTTTCTTACTCTAGACTTTGCCACACTGTACTATGAAGATTTTCCTACTTGTTTCAATTTTGGCATTTATGATACCTCTAGCTGTCACCATTTGGTGGATAAGCACGAACATTTTGGCCTTCAGTCTCATTGCCATGGGAATGAAAATATACACCATATTTTTGCCTGCCATTTCTGTCAGATTTCAGGCTCATGTGGCAAAAAATCTCTGTGCAGTTATTTTAGCCCAGTCTCAGTCTTTAAAACCAAGTTTTCATCTAACTAGATGTGCCTTTTGCCACCAAGATTTTTATAATTTTTGACTCTGACAGTATTTTTCCTTCCTAATTACTCAAGAAAAAAAAAATACGCTACAGTTGTCTGTGAAACTTGCTTTTCTGTTTCGCAAGAAAATTTGCCAAGTAATAATTCCATTGATTTGTATTTTGGAAGAAATCAACTTATTCTTTCGTTCTGCTTCTCACAGAAAATGCTGAAGGTAAACTTTTATAAGCTCATGTCTTTATAATTTTGATAAGCCCTTAATTGGTTTCCCTTTGGGTAATCTTTTCAAGTCTTTAAATCATAATGCTCAATGCTTCTTTAAGCCAATCTATATTAGTCACTGCTTTCAAAAAGTTACCCTCTTGTCAAAAAGGGAACTTCAATAGCTCTTCCTTCTCTCAAGACAAAGTTTAAACCCCTGATGCAGTATTCAAATATTCAAATCTCTGTAAATCAGTCTTAACTTTTTTTCCTGAAATTCCGCTTCAGCTGCACTGCTCTGTTCACTATTTTTGGAATATGACTTGTTCATGTATAAGTAGAATATAGTTCTCTTTCATCTTATCTTAACCAAAGCCCATCCTTTTAATAACTATCTTAAGTTTTACACTCCAGTGAAACTTTCTAAGCAAGACTACCCTCCAAACCACTGAGAGCAATTTTTGCCTGGTGCATTTTTTTAATAACACAATTTTTTTTTTTTTGCAGCTTAATGGTTTAGGCCCTTGTTATTTGTTTGGCATCCATTATTTCATTTAATACTTCCAGGGTATTACATCCATATCGTGCAGGTATAAATCTTTCAAAACTCCCAACAAATTTCTTTATATGGGACATCCAGGATTCAAACAATAGTGTACCTGATTGTGAAGCCATTTTATGTTCATTACCTCATACTGAGATATTTGAGATATCAAAAGTAAAGGGGACAAGAAAAGGACTTTAAATTACGTGACTTAAATTGGAATATGGGAGACTGAAGACTGAAAAATGCTAAGATATAAATAACTACCAAAAAATGAAGTAAAGAATCTTAGTATTTTGATTCATTGTATATCATTTTATTTCCTTTACAGAAAAATATACTCAAGTAGGTCATGTAACTTCCCAACAGTTTTAAGAGAAAAAGAAAAAGAAAAATGGGGAAGAAAATTAAAAGGTCTTTCTAGATAAAATAACTATGCTAATAAGGTCATTCTGTGGATGGCCATTCTCATGAAGGATATTATATTGTTAAGGCATATTTTAGTTGAGATAGTATAAAATAGCAACACGTCACAGATAATATTTTAGCACAGAAATTTTAAAACTATAGATAAGGCTCCTTCTAATGACCTTTGCTTTAATTGTTGTTTTGCTATACAGTCATTAAAAAGTATCATTAAATGAGAACTGAAATGCAAATGTAACTAAGTTATTTCTACAAAACTAAAAAGTACCAGAGCCATTAGAGTTCACGATTAATGTATGCGTTTTTCTTATTAATAATTATGCCCATTTAAAACAACCATTATCCAATAATGTGAATTTAATGAGGAAAATATATAAGAATATTATTAATTTTCTTTCTGTTAAATTCGCAAGCCCTTTTGCTGACATCTAATGTAGGTATCATTAATAGGAAAAAATCAATTAAAGTCAAACACAAAGTTGGTGAGGATTCAAAAATAACTAACTCACAGTATAGCATGCTGCCATTAGGATACTAGAAAATGATGTGTAGGTTTCTACAGTAAACATTCCATAAATAATTAAATGGCAATTGATATAACATTCCACAGATCTTGCATCTAATTTCATATACTTTTCTATATAGTCGACATAACATTGTGAGACTAGGTTTGACAGTACTTTTTAGCTTTTTTTTTTTAAAGATTTTATTTATTTGACAGAGAGAAACACAGTGAGAGAGGGAACACAAGCAGAGGGAATGGTAGTGGGAGAAGCAGGCTTCCCGCCTAGCAGGGAGCCCGATGCGGGGCTCGATCCCAGGACCCTGGGATCATGACCTGAGCCGAAGGCAGACGCTTAACGACTGAGCCAACCAAGCACCCTCTTTTTAGCTTTTTATTCTGAAATTTTAATTGAACAGAAAAGCCACAAATATAGTGCAAGTAATACCAGCATATCCTTCATCCAAATTACAGAAGCATTAACATTTTAATATATATGATTTATTATTCATTCTCCTCCCCCTCACACACACTTTCTCTGAACTGCTTAAGTTGCAGACATCATGCCCTTTATCCCTTATTGCTTTGATGTATATTTCCTAAAAATAAGGATATTCTAATAGATAGCAACAGTACCAAAATTAGACACAATTGGCATAGCTAATGAAGTATTATCTAATATACCTTCCTTATTAAAATTTCCCTTAACAGTATTTTTTTTAAAAAAACAATTTTGTACATAACTTTATATTCATTTGTTTGGGGGAAATTTTAAGACTTCAAGAAGTGCCGTTGTCATATTGGGAGTTTACTCTGATTTTTTAGTAATAGAAATGTTTCCTCTTACCTTCCTAAATAAAACTCATTTAGTCTTGAAATGCTGTTAAGTGGATTTTGAACTGGCAGGCACATAATTCAGTTAAGCAAATATAGACAAAATTTAAGGCTCAAATATTAATAAAAAATAAAAACTTATATTAGTGATTCCAAATGACAACCTGTATGTATCATCTATCATATAGATCAATTATTTCTCTCACACAGGGTATATGCCAGTAATTTTGATGCCTATTTCTGTAAAAATGTGCACACTTCTGCTCGGGTTAACTTTCGTTATTAACATGTTTCAAAACTATTAATGTTGGATTTTAATATACTAAAAATGAGTAAGGCTAAGAGAAGGAATTAATCAATGTGTTGTTAGTCCAGTCTTCATGTGTAGCCTTTTTCTAGAAAGTCTTATTTGGTCTTATTCCCAAGACCAAACCCTTTCCCCTTTATTCTAGAGAGCAGATCTTTAGTCCAAGCAATACAATACCTGCATTGCTTTCTTATGGTGGTATTCTTTCCTGGATCACATGCCCAGTACCTTAGTTTTATCATAATTGCATTTCTTTTCTGAATTTAAAACTTCGTCCCCACTAAATAGTATGTTACCTGAAATTCAGCCCTCACATACTGAGTGCCTAGCTCTTCCAGTTATCGTTATCACCACCACTATCATTATTAACCTTTACAGAAAATCACCAAATCACCAAAAAGAAAAAAGGAGGAAGAAAGGGACAAAGGAAATATAAAATAGTCAGAAAATAATTAACAAACTGATAATAGAAAGTCCATGCCTGTCAATTACTTTAAATGTAAATGGATGAAATTATCCAAAGGACCTAGAGTGGCTGAATGGTTAAAAAAAAAAAGTTCCAACTTTATGTGGCCTATAAGAGACTTGCTTAACACCAAAAGCAAAGGCAATAAAAGCAAAAATAAACAAGTAGGATTATATCAAACTAAAAACCTTCTGTACAGCAAAGAAAACTATCAACAAAATAAAAAGTCAACCTACCAAATGGGTGAAAAAATTTGCAAATCATAGATTTGATAAGGGGTTAATACCCAAAATATACAGATAATGCATACAATTCAGTGGTAGAAAGAAAGAAAGAGAGAGAGAGAGAGAGAGAGAAAAGAGAAAGAAAGAAGAGAAAGAAGAGTAAACAGAGAGAAGAAAGTAATCTAATTTAAAAATAGAGGAATTAAATAGACATTTTGCAAAGAAGACATATGGATAGTCAGTACATACATGAAAATAGGTTAACGTCACTAATTGTCAAGGAAATACAGCCAAACCACACTGAGTTATCACATCACACTTGTTAGAATGACTGTCATCAAAGAGATCAGAGATAACAAGTGTTAGCAAGGACGTAGAGAAAAGGGAATGCTTATGTGCTGTGGTGGGAATGTAAATTGGTGCAAGAGCTATGGAAAATATGAAGTTCCTCAAAATATTAAAGATAGAACAATTGTATGATCTGGGTATATATCTATAGAAAACAAAATCACTATTTCAAAGAAATATCTGCAACTCACATTCATTTTAGCATTATTTACAATAGGCAAGCTATGGGCACAATCTAAGTGTCCATGGGCAGACAAATGGATAAAGAAAATGCGATTTATATGTATAAAAAGTGGAATATTATTCATCCATAATGAAGAAGAAAATCCTGCCAGTTACAATAGCATAGATGGATCTTAAGGTCATTATGCTAAGTGAAATGACTCAGACTGAGAAAGGCAAATACTATATGATCTCCCTTATATGTGGAATCTAAAAAAAACCAACCAAACAAAAAACAAACCTGAACTCCTAGAAACAGAAGACAGCTTGGTGCTTGTCAGACACAGGGAGAAGGGAGTAGGCAAAATAGGTGAAGGTGATCAAAAGGTATATACTTCCAGTTGTAAGTTAAGTTCTGGAGCTATAATGTATAGCATGGTGACTATAGTTAAAAATACAATTGTATATTTGAGAGTTGCAAAGAGAGTAGATCTTAAAATTTCTGATGACAAGAAAAAAAGTTTGTGAGGTGATGTTAACATTGTGGCAATCATTATGTATACATACACACACACACACACACACATATCAAATTTTATATATGATTATTATACATAATATATAATCAGTATATAATCACTATATATATACGTGTGTGTGTGTGTGTGTGTGTGTGTATACACACTAATAAAACCATATATCACATTAAACTAATAAAATTTGGGCCAAGTTTGGAATTGAGCAAACATTCCATAGCTTGTCTCTTCTGCTGCTTTCTAATTTGTTCCCTGTTTCTGTCTGCTGCTTTCCTTTCTTTGCCTTTCGGGGGACATGGATTTGGTTTGTATAAACCCTAACCCTAAGTGAAGTCACCCAAACTGACAGAATCCTAGCACATCACTTACCAAAGTTTATTGACCTTTCCTTTACTCTTGTTTATTTTTCTTGGAGGTTAATTCTTTTGGAAAAACACGTTAAAAATAATTCTAGCATCATTTACTCTAGGATAGTATTGCAAATGGTACTTTCAAAGCTAATTGCTCTAGGAGTAGGAGGGAGAAACCTCCATACAAAGAGAGCTTGTTATATTTGTTGCATGAAATCTTTGTAGCTAAGTAGGATTACCTATTAAAGACTGAATTTTTCTTTAATTTTCTTTTTTTTTCCCTAAGAGATTCTTGGAGTAGCTCCTTATAGTAAATTTAATTTCTTTTTACCCTGACTTGGTAGCTTGATTTGCATAATTCATAATCCTGGTTTAATCATAAATCATTTGCTTTTTTCCCCCAAATTCTCGAGAACTTCCAAATGCAAAGGTAATGCCAGTGAGCAGACATTCAGACACCTAAAAGCAAACAGGAATAAATAATACATACACACAAAGCATGTTTAATTTACAGAGTTAGACCTGCATTTGTAAGGTTGTATGCCCGCTGACATTCCCTCTACTAATTTTTAATGAGATGGTGAGAAGCCTGGAAACTATATCAGATTCCTTAGAACAGAAGTGCAAAAATAAAATGGGCTAGGATCAATTTAGAATATTCTGTATTCTCAGAGGCTTGCCCTGAAGTACTGTAGGAATGGAATGCGAGATACATATTAAAGAAGAAAACTGCATAGTAAATGTGTTTCACAAGAGTGGATTTGAGTGATTTTTTTTTTAAGTAGAAAGTAAGGTATTTATAATACTGAGACTGTGTAGTCACTAGAGCTTAATGTTTTAAAATACAGATAATTGTAGAGTCTTGCATGAAGAGAAAACTGTTATTTTGTCGTTCTTTAATAGCCTTTTGGGGGCTTTCTAAAAAAGCTTCAGTTTGAAGAGCTACTTAAAATAGATCTCTAAAAATAACAAGTAATAAAATCAAACATTAAAAAAAACTTCTATCATACCTTGAAAATCTCCTGCATATTCTTATGTGGGGGAAAATATTTTATAGGAATATTTGTGTTTCCATTGATATATAATACAGAAATGTACTTAGTAATTAAAAATACACATAATGTAGAAACCAAATTACATATATATGTCTATATTTTAATATTAAACCAGACAGATATTAAACAAAGAAGTTATAAAATATTTATTTTTTGCAATTGCATTGAATGGATCTCTGACTGAACCAGCCTACTAAATGATCAAAATAGTTTTAATTAAAGCAATTAAGATGATACATCTCAAATATTTTCTAAGTCTACTGTTAGTAAAGCCACGAGAAGTAATTTTTTCAAGCCAAAATCTATAAATTCTCTTAAAACTCTCCATTTAGAAAGAACACTGTTGACATCCGAAAGTGTTTTCCACTTCCTCTGAAGGAATCTATGTCTACATATCTGTGCTGCTTTTGAACTCTTCAATGATCTATTAAATACAGGAAATATTTTTGCACTGTCTGGAGGATGAGAGTAAAAAATAGTATTGATTTTATAATCAGATGATTGGATCAGGTGCTCCTGCAGCTTTCACGCGTTATCACTTATCTCCCGCTCACTCAATGTGGGGCCTGTGATCCCAGCTCCTTTCCTGGATCTTCAGCTTTGCTGATTCCTGGGTTTGAGGTTGCTTGGCACTGTGAAGGTTGACAGCTTCTTCTACAGGACCTCCCAGGGTTCCTGTCTTTGCTTTTGGTTTCCAGCCAGATGTGATCAGGTTTGTGAGTTTAAGTGTACTTGCTCTCCCCACTTTATATTCATTTTTCCTTCTCTACTGCCATCCTGCACCTCAGGGCCCAGCAACAGAAGTCAAAAACCCAGTCTTACAGTGTTTTACCAATATTGATAATAACTTAGCAGTTCTGCTTTTCTGGTTGAGCCCTAATTGATTCTATTATAGTCATCAGCAGAAATAAATTATAAGACAGGAAAACAACACTAAATAAAACTTATTTTAACAACATAAAGAGAGATGAAAACAACGGCCTTAAAAATATTTCTCTCTTAAATTTATGAAAATCTTTATTCCCTGACATTCTTATTTAAAGGTTCTGGACAGCTTAAAAATGCTAGTAATTACACTATTGTTTTTTAGCTCCAAAAATACCCTTCTTTGTGATTGGGGAACTAGATGCAAATTCCATCTCCCCTTTGTTGGCTGGAGTCCCATTGGGTTCTATAAAGCAAGCACTAAAAGGACACTGGATGGTAAGAGAAGAGGAATGAGCTTTTTTTCTGTTTGTTGTTCTTTAGTGTACCCTAGCAGTAACTTGCTACTCTGCCAACACCAGGGCTATAGTAGCCAGCCTCTTTGGTAATCCTAGTTCCAGTTTGCTAAAACCCATCCCTTAGAGCCAGCCAGCCAGCCAGCCAGCCAGCCCTGCTCCTACACAAAAGTCTCAGCCCTTCTAGGAGGCCCTTACTCGTAGCTGCTGAGGAACTTAAAAAATTCTGTCCTTGGAATTCTGAGTACCTATTCTATGGAGTCCTCTGCGCTTCCTTCTTTGTGTTCTCCCTCAAACGGCTTTCTTTCTTCTCCAGATCCAAAACGTAGTAGCTACTTCTTATGTTAGCTCAGTGTTTTATTTTTTCCGTATTCCAACACCTTAAAACCAATTCTTTGTGTTAAAATTACCTCTCTTGAAAATACTTCGAGTGCTTTTTTGATTCCTAACTAGAGCCCAAGTGATTTAAAGCAGACACAGATTAATTTTACTAAGACATTTTAGAAGGAACTTCATTTACTATTGAATGAAATACTAAATCACAAGCTAAAACTGATTATATGGATTTTATATGGAAATACAGAAAAATTGTGTGACCTTCATTTAGTTAACAAAACGTCATAGTATTGGAATGAAGCAGAGCAAATTATTTTTGCCTTGTTGGGTATGACCACAAAATCTGGTTTAAGATTTGAATACTGGTTTTCCTTTGATACTGATTCACTATAGCAATCCATATATTTGTCAATTTTGGTTTAGCACAAAATTCACTTTTTTTTTTTTTTTTTTAAAGATTTTATTTATTTGACAGAGAGAAACACAGCGAGAGAGGGAACAGAAGCAGAGGGAATGGTAGCGGGAGAAGCAGGCTTCCTGCCGAGCAGGTTGCCCGATGCGGGGCTCGATTCCAGGACCCTGGGATCATGACCTGAGCCGAAGGCAGACGCTTAATGACTGAGCCACCCAGGCGCCCCCAAAATTCACTTTTTTTTTTTTTTTAATTTTTATTAACATATAATGTATTATTTGCCCCAGGGTACATGTCTGTGCAAAATTCACTTTTTTAATCTCTTGGTTGACACACACACACACACACACACACACTCTCTCTCTCTCTCTCTCTCTCTCTCTCTATATATATATATATATATAACATTTACTCCACAGTAATTGAATTCAGTTGGTTCAGTTAGAATGTTTTCTTTGAGCTTATTCCTTGATTAAAGAAGTAAAATTATTTTAAATCATTTTAAGTAAGAGATTAAAATCATCGGCATTTTTGGGTGCCTCAGTGGCACAGTCAGTTAAGCTTTTGGCTCAGGTCATGATCTTGGGATCAGGAAATAGAGCTCCTTGGGGGCTCTGTGCTCAGTGTGGAGTCTGCTTGAGATCCTCTCTCTCTGCCCCTCTCCAAATAAATAAATAAATAAATCTTTAAAAAAATCATTAACATTTTAAAACACTTGTCTACTAAAAACATTCAAAGGTCCAGATGATCTTAACTGCACTTTTAAATTTTATAGTGGATGAATATTACCTTATTTGAACCAACTGCTATATATGTACTTGTTATTTCTAACAGATTTTTTTCACATGAACATGCCATATTTTAACACTTTGTAGAGGTGTTATTTTACAGATAGTTGCATCCGAACTTTGTATTAAGTAATATATTAGAATATCTATGTATGACATGCCACCTCTAGGGTGTTTTTAAAGAAGAGAGTGGTGGAAATAAATGCATAATATTCTGATTTTCATATATATGTCTGCGCACACATATAAAATATTGAATATTGACTTTGCGGGAAAAGAATTACATGCGCGCGCGTTGAGCGCGTGGGGGCGCGCGTGTGTGTAAGCAGGAAAGAATGAAGCAAGTGGATTACGGAATACCATAGAAGTAAAACTGTGGCATTCAGAAATGAAGGGAAAATGTCAGTTTACCTCAGGCCCTGAAAAACAATCTTTTAAAAGTTCAGTCATGCCCATATTAAAAAGCAGTGATCTTTAAGTGGTGTACACTATTAGTAATAGATATATCTTAATTCCAGCTCTTTTTTGGTGGAGGGGTGATTAAACTTCGGATTTTGGTTTCTAAATGGTACAAATCACATACTCTCAATTATAAATCTTGGTTCCTGGATTGTAAACATGCCCAAAGAACAGAAACAGTAGCACAGAAGAAATTGTGAGGTCTTGAAAATGAAAAACCAATTTTTGAAGCAATTTTCAATATGAAAGGTAAGAATTTTTTCAGTGAAGGGTATCTAGGTGGCTTACTAGGTTAGGCAGCAGGACCCTTGGTTTTGGTTCAGGTTATGATCTCAGGGCCCTGGGATTGAGCCCCATATCCAATCGGGCTTGGCAGGAAGTTTGCTGGAGATTCTCTCTCCCTACCCTTTTCAGTCTTGTACCTTTTCTCTCTCCCTCAAATAAATAAATCTTTTTTTATTTTTTTAAAGATTATTTATTTATTTATTTGACAGAGAGAGAGAGAGAGAGAGAGAGATCACAAGTAGGCAGAGAGTCCGGCAGAGGCGTGGGGGGTGGGGGGGATGCAGGCTCCCTGCTGAGCAGAGAGCCTGATGCGGAGCTCGATCCAAGGACCCTGAGATCTTGACCTGAGCCGAAGGCATAGGCTTAACCCACTGAGGCACCCAGGCGCCCCATCAAATAAATAAATCTTAAAAAAAAAAAAAAAAAAATTAGCGAACTCAGAAGATACACAGTAGTTGTTCCTAGAATTAGTATTTATAAGATTTAAAACTCCCATTTGCCCCAGAATTTGTTGCTGTTCTTATTAAATCTCTCAATCCCACTCTGTCCCTGACCCTTCTTTCCCAAATCAGGTTTGAGTATGTGATGTATGCATGTACATACAGGAGAGCCAGAGACAATGTCTTCTAACCCCTCTAGCATCACATGGTCAGTACCCCTTACAATTCCATAATAAGAGAGACTTAAACCTGTAACTTTCATATATCCGTTTTCATCGAGGGACTGTGATTGGCTGTTGGGATCATGTGATCTCCTTTTGGACCAATCACTGTAACCTGGGTTACTCTGACTACGTCTGGACCTTGTGTCTAACTTGAAGTCAAATTACACATGTCCTCTCTAACCATATTAACTTTAAGGATAGTATAAGATGTCTTGTGATTTATATCACCCTGAGATGCAATGTGTGATACTTAATTTCATATCACCCTGACAGAGTGAGAGAGAAAATGAGAACAAGTAGTCTTTGTATTAATAAATGGAGAAGTCATTTATTCCATTTAACATAAATTGTCAAAGTTCAATTGCTTTTTTCCAAGTTTTTAGCTCATTTAACAAAATTACTAACCCTGTGAGTAAAGGTTAATTCTGTTTAATGCTACCATTTATACTAATTGAAATGATATTTTATAGTTTATAAAAAAAGCACATGAGCCCCTAAAGTATATCGATATCCTCTATTATTTCATTGTGTGAATGTTATTGACAACTGCTGTGCTGTGTCTTTAAATTGTGGAAGGGAGCCTCTGTATTTGTTCCAGAGACAGTGCTATGTCTTCGAGAAACCTTTCAAGAACCTCATGTTTCAATTCAGAGTGGTGCAAGTTCTGTGCAAGTAGATTTATTATCCTAAATTTCTCTTCTCCAAAGTTTTAAATGCCAATTTCATAGATTTCAGTTATAAAGCACTGTGATAAATGCCATTGTGAAATTTGATTTCTTGATTTAATGGAATCTGTGTACATTTTGTTGCTTACTGTGCTATTGTAGGGGAAATTGAAACTTTTTTCTCAAAAAACAGATTTTCTGTATGATTACATTTATATTAAAGGAAGAGATTCTATACACACCTAAAAACATACCAATAAATTTCATAATCTATGATATTTTAATTCCAAATACAAAGATCTCAGTAAATGCTCAGTATAATAATTTAAATAAAAAATATTTCTATAAAGAATTTAAAATAATCCTATCCCAAATTGATGTTTGTAAGTTTGCCATTTTCAAGAAATTTTCCCATGTATTTCAAAATGGTATTAGACCTAAGAAAAATAATATGTAACATTTAATCAGATGCCCAAATAAACACAACACAATCTTCTACTAGAAAATAGGTTATGTTTCTTTCTGCTTTGCAAAGAAAACTGTCCCAAATATGATTCTACTGGCAGAGATTTACTCCAAATCAGTACATAACAAAAGGATTCCTCTTTACAAATGTTAAATCCCAACTCATTTTCTTCTGAATCCACAAACCGCACAGTTTTTCCTCTTGCAACATCAATGGCAGGGTTGTGAAAGCAAACAGCTGTCCCTCCATTATTTTTTTTCAATACATGCTACAGACTGTCAGTAACTCTTACAAATTCAGATTGAACTGAACAGTCTGAAGGAAGTTCAGTTCAGGGTCAAGCTCCCTGAAATAGCATGAAATTGTGCATTGCTGGAAATAGAGGGTTTAATCTTTGTGCCAAGGGTCATAAAACAGGATCATCTGGTCTTTCAACCATTACTCTTCTGCCATAGCAAGTTTCTAGACTATTTGTAACTTTCGCTGATTGAAAGAAGAAACCGTCATTTGGTTAAAAGAGCAGGGAAAAACTGCTATAAGCTACCTACGACTTGGACTTGATTTACTGAAGTTCTGGTCCACTGGCATATTCAATAAATTGCAATTAGTCTTCACAGACTTAATATTCAAAAATCCATGGTTACTGGAGTGTGCTTTGTAGGAGTCAGTCATGCAAACCAGGGCAGTGTATTGATGCACATGTGGTACATATTTTAGTGACATTATTTCTGTTTGATTTGATGTTCTCTCTGTACAGCAATATTTCAACAATTCCAAAAATGTCCTCCTTTGTAGTTCACGGCATAAAAATTCCTTTTTCAACATCGGGTGGAAAATAATAGATTTTATGTTCAAAGATAACTAAGAAGATGTTATGGAGCTAAATTATACTACAATAGCTTTTTACCTATACTACAAGGCTTTTTAAGCCTTTTTTGTATAGTGTCACTTAAATCATTCAACAAACATTTTAGAGGTTGTGGTTATAACTCCCTATATTCAATAGAAATTGTGCACCATTAACTTTATCTTTCGACATAACTAAGAGAAAATAATATATATTACATAAGGAAAATAAGGAAAATAAAATATACTAAAGAATTAGATGCTGATGATATAATAATACTATATCGTTTGACAATTTGCCTGAATTCTTTTTACATTAAAAGTTAGAATACTGTGGTGAGAGTCATACTGTGTTTTTTGGTTCTTGGCTGCTTTAGGATTTATCTGTTGGAGAAATAATTATTATAGGATATTTTCTTAATTTGGATAATCAAGGTTATATATGAAACACACAAATATCCATGATCACACACAGAATGATAAAATCTCAGATGATCAACCATCTGATATTTTGTTTCTGGTCTAAACTATACTTGTATTTCTTTTTAGAAACCCATGTAGAAGGAGTAATTATGATATTATGTGTCAGAGATCATATATTGAATTTCTCTATGTTTCTGATTTTCCTACTGTAACATATATTATTTTCTCTTAATTGTACACAAAAAAGATCAATTAGGCATGATTTCCCTTGAGCATACCCCCCCTTTTTTTTTTTTTTGCCATAAATCACTGAAACTTGGTACGCTCCTTTCTTCTCGTGAATTCCTAGTGATCAAAGTTTTTGCTAGATATAGCCAATGTAATGTTTGTTTGAAGTTACTGGAGTATTAGACAAGGAGATTTAGATGCCCTTTGCAGTTTGTAATTTGCTTATGGTTACACGTACTCACTTTTTGGAAAAATTTATTTATTGAACAATTAACCACACTTCTTCAGAAAGTATTCAGAAGCTCTATGGTCTAGAGGAAAGCTGATAGATGTTGATAAAGAACAGAACAGTCCATATAGTATAGAATAACATATTTGAAAATAAAAAATCTCATTCTAAAGTGAGTTTAGTATTTTTTAATTAGACTTAAAGACATTTATTTTAATGTTTTATTGATAAAATTGTTTATTTTTCATAAATATATTTTCTCTATACATTCTTTGTCTCATAAAACTACAGGACATCATGTATGTTTTCTTCACAGTATTTGAATCATAGTAAATATACTTCTGGAAAACTACCTTTTTCCTTCCTAACATAGTATTTTCCTACTTTTGTTAAGTAGAAACAATTCAAAAATATATATTTAGTTTTTAAAAATACAGTTGAATGGATTGACATATTAAAATTTAATATATAGTAGTTGTTTTAGATTCACCATAGATATATTCTTACAGGCACCTCATAGTGAAAAATGTTTGCTTATGCAGATATTTCCAAATGGATGGCTTCAGTGTTTTCATTAGGGCTGAATAATAATATAACCCAATATATTATAAAAAATGACTACTATTATTTTACTTCAGAGTCTTTGTTATGAAAAGTAAAGGAAAAGGGAAGACTATTTTTTGTGCTCATAGAAACCTTCTGACAAGCTCAGGCTGACACAAATTTTATGTAGGAGCCCACTGGCTTGGTTGTTTAAATAATGATCGAAAGGTATTCACTGGCTCTGTGAAGCATTTTTGTGTCCTTTATATTTCTAATACTTTCCCATTACTTTCTCCTTTTTCTTTGAGCTCTGTGCCTTTTTCTAGGGTCTTGTTTGGGAATTATGGTTTGGAATAATTTCATGCTATTTGCCACATAATATAATAAGATCACTTTATTCCTCTTTCCAACTTATTTAGACGGCAATTGTAATACCCTTCTATAAAAGTAAAGAGTTTAAAGGCCTAGGGTAATTAGATGTGCTGCTGGCTTATATATGTGAGAGTTCAGTTTTATTTTTTTAAGCTGACTCTAAACATTTCTTTATATTTACTTCAGTGGTGTGGACATTTACAAATGTTAATAGTCTAATAGTGCTATTGATTTCTTGAATATTCAGAAAGAATGTGCCTTTTACCAAATCATAAAATTGCAAGTGAATGGTTTTAAGTCATCTCAATTATATTGTTCTATTTTCTACCTAGTTATGATTTTATAAATCAAAAGTACACATATTCAAGGAAGAATTTCTCTACTGTGTGAAAGTCTGAGTCATTAAAAAAAGTATATGTTTATAGTGATTTTAATTCTCTAGCACTCTCTTCAGTTAGTCTCCTAATTTTTAACTATGTTCCCTTTTTCACACCCTGTTCTCATTAATTTCTTAGGTTCACTTTTACAAATGAATATTTCTATAAACAGGTTGCTAAAAAATAAAAAATAAAGATAATTTAATTTAAAAGAAAGGAGTTGAGGGGTGCCTGGGTGGCTCAGTGGGATCTCAGGGTCCTGGGATTGAACCCCGCATTGGGCTCTCTGCTCAGCAGGGAGCCTGCTTCCCTTTCTCTCTCTGCCTGCCTCTGCCTACTTGTGACCTCTCTCTCTGTCAAGTAAATAAATAAATAATCTAAAAAAAAAAAAGGGGTTGAGAGAACCTACAAGGCAGGCTTTTATGTCCAATTTTTTTTTTAATTTTTTTTAAGGATTTTATTTATTTGAAAGAAGGAGCACACACAAGCATGGGGAACAGTAGGCAGAGAGAGAAGCAAGCTCCCCACTGAGCAGGGAGCCCGATGTAGGCTCAATCCCAAGACCCTGGGACCATAACCTGAACCAAAGGCAGATGCTTAACTGACTGAGCCACCCAGGCATCCCTCATGTGCAGTTTTGATAAGTAATTATATGATTTGTATCTAAAGCATATTTTTTAAAGCTGAAAAGATTATTTGAAAAAAATTGATTCATCAAAAGAATCTTTAGAGGTTTGTTGAAGAATGTGTTATTGTACTCAAATACATATATAAGCCTATATGCATATATATATATAGTGTATATATATTATAATAATATCAAATATACAATATAAAAAAAAAGGTTAGCCTTTGTTGGACAAAAATGCAGAAAGAATTAACTGATAAAGGAATGACTATACCAGATTGGATAATGTTACCAAGTTACAGGATTTAAAAGCTTGATATCTTCTAAATGTTGCTTCTTGTAATTTCCCTTTAAAATTTGGTAGCAGTATGTAGAAGCATAAAAATCTAATACCCTATAGCGAAAATACATCAGTAGAAATTTACTTAGGATTAATGTAATTGATAAATCCATCCCATGTAAATGAGTACCTATTGTGTATTAGGAGGTATGCTGGTGCAAGGATTCTAAAGAGGGGTATTAATTCATCTGGCCTCTGAGATTTTTACCACTAACAATGTAGTTAAAGGGGCGCCTGGGTGGTTCATTGGTTAAGCTTCTGCCTTTGGCTCAGGTCATGATCCCAGGGTCCTGGGATCGAGTCCCGCATTGGGCTCCTTGCTCCATAGAAAACCTCTTTCTCCCTCTCCTTCTCTCTCTCTGTCTGCCACTCTACTTGTGCACTCTCTCTCTGTGTGTGTCAAATAAATAAAATCTTTAAACAACAACAATGCAATTAAAGTAGAAAAATACCTTTTTTACGAAACCAACTTTGAATACTCCTGATTCCCTGGGGACATTATTCCCTTAAAGAGGTAGTGACAAGGGGCACCTGGGTGGCTCAGTCATTAAGCATCTGCCTTTGGCCCAGGTCATGATCCCAGGGTCCTGGGATCAAGCCCCACATCGGGCTCTTTGCTCAGCAGGGAGCCTGCTTCACCAGCTACCATTCCCTCTGCTTGTGTTCCCTCTCTTGCAGTGTTTCTCTCTGTCAAATAAATAAAATCTTAAAAAAAAAAAAAAAAAAGAGGCAGTGACAAGAGTTGACAGTACATAAATTAAAATTTTGTTTTCTATTTGAAAGATTTCATGTAATTGTGCAGACTTAGATACTTCCAAGTACATATTACTTTACTATAACTATGAAAAGAGAATTTTAAAATTTTGGTGAGGGGAATCTTTTATAAAAATTGGGAGTCCTCAACAGTGAATTTTTCTTTTCTATAATTTTCCTGGAATTGCTGACATTCAGTGTGCACAGAGTATTAATGAACACAAACTTTCATCTAGTTTCAGTTGGACAAAAATAATCTCTTACAGATTCCTTGCTTAGTATGAAAGAATGTTTATTTTTTTTTGCTAGAATTCTATATGCTGGTATTTGCAAAAGTTCTGTTTTTATAATCTTAGCCTTTTAGGAATTAGAATCTTTAGAACTGAAGTTTAAATATTTTCAAACTAAATTAAGTTGAACAGTGTAACAATTAAATGAGACGATTCTAATTCCAGTTCTACAGACACTGTGCAAGTCATTGAATTATTTTTTGGTTAGTTACTAATTCAAGTGGAATAATGCTACATTTTTGGAGCCTTCATTGAAAGCCTTATTGCTTTGGGTCTCAAGGTACTCCTTCTGAGATCACTTCCCTAGTTCCCCACTGTAGATTGGGATATACCTTATAGGATCTCCTCTAATATCCTGTGCTTTTTCTTTTTTCTTCCTTTCTTTTTTTTGGTTACTTATTAGGCTTTATTTTATATTTTGCAAGAATAAGCAATACGCATGTCTTAATCATAGCTGGATCTCTTGCACTTATTAAATAAAAAAATTGATAACCAGTGTGGCAATATTATGTTTTATTTCTTTTTGTTTATAAGCTATAATAACTATCATATTGAATTATGAGACTTCTGATTATCATTTTGATAAAAATAGCTTAATTTGAAAGTGAATTTATATTTAAAAATTCTGTTAAGTTGTGACTATGCCTAATGAACTTTACAGTCACCCATGGAGATTTGCATGTTTTAAATATTACATAATGATGTATAAAGAAGACAAGGATTATTTGTATTCAAAAACATGGACATTGAAAGATACTGTGCTCTATTACAGTGAGTCCTAAAATGTCAACAGTGACAAATGACTATTTATAGTGTGCAAGCTAAAGACCAAATCCCACATGGAAACCTATTCAGAAAGATTAATTATGTAAGCCTATATCAAATAAGTCTGAATCTTCAATATAATAAAACTCAGTAAAAAGATGTTAGGGATATTTGCTGTAGTAAATGAACAAGTTAACTGGTTTAAGATGGTCAGAGGTGGAATGAAGGACATATATGCTTACAGTGTGATTTTAGGCACTTAAAAAAACTATTCGCCATGATGTTTTGTTTATAAGACAGAAGGATAGGGGCGCCTGGGTGGCTCAGTGGGTTAAAGCCTCTGCCTTTGGCTCAGGTCATGATCTCAGGGTCCTGGGATGGAGGCCCGCATCAGGCTCTCTGCTCAGTGGGGAGCCTGCTTCCTCCTCTCTCTCCGCCTGCCTCTCTGCCTACTTGTGGTCTCCCTCTCTCTGTGAAGTAAATAAATAAAATCTTTAAAAAAAAAAAAAAAGGATATTGCATGGACCAGAGACATAAAGCAAGTTATCAAGTCATATAATATTTTTAACAATTGGGACTACCAATATAGAATACTCTTATCACATTGGTTGACATTAGCTTCATAATTTTAGGTACATTTAAAACTCAATATTGATATATGGGGAGACAGTTTTAGAAATGTAATTAACGGATCTTTCCCTTATAATTCCTGAGTCTATCATAAAGTCACTTCCCCCTTCCTAATATGGATCAACAACCAGATAGCCTGGGTTTGACATCAGACTCAAATGCTTACTCCATGACTTTAAACTCCTGCACTCAGTTTCCTTCTCTATAAAATAAAAATTATCATAATGGTATCAATATAGATTTATGGTGGGTAATAAATGAATTTATGTAAGTCAAGCTCTACGAAGAATGCCTGGCAGGTAGAAAATGCAAGTGTTCGTTGCTGCTTTCCTGACTGGCAGTACCCTGGTTTAAACTGGTGGAATCTGTAAGACCCGGTTCTGATGACTAGTACTTTGGTATCCAGGTAGCATATACGTATACAAAAGCTTAGCAGTTGCGATTTTGAATGTCTCAGAGGTTTATCCTGTCTTTTTACTAGTAATAATGGACTTTTGAACCTATTAGTGGACTAAACTCTTGTTCAAAGAAATAGTGGTGGGCAGTATATTAACAAAACTTGTAAACTCGATTTAAGGAAAACTTTAACGTGAATTTATACAAACAAAAATGACCCCTCCAAAAAGTTGCACAGCGATCACTACTGACACAATAACACCAGACCCACATGCATTGATTGATTGATTGCACTTTCTGGGGATCAAAAGCTTGACTTTTCATAACTATGTAGTAATTTTAAGAATGTATCAATGGAAGGTGAAATGACAGGCTGCCGGAGACACGTTGAGCCAGGGCCCATCTGCTGGTTACATAGATATTTAATTGTAAGAGTACTTTTAGTTTAGAGATAATAAATCATCTCTTATGTAACTTTTGCTTTCAGCAAACCATATGAGAAAAAAACAATCCAAGTAGCTTGTAAGGTATATAGGTGTATGTATGTGGGGAGTGGGGGCAGGGAGAGTCATACTAAATCCTGGAGCTAATTCCTTAGCATCCAGGTCAAAGAAAAATACCATCATCTCATACCTGGATCACCAGAAGAGTCTTCTCTACTCTTGACCACCTTTAAAACATCATTGTTTGACTTTTTCTTCTTTTTTTGACAGAACATTTTCGTTTTCTGAAAATAATCAAGCCTACAGAAACTTGTAAGAATAGTATAATATTCATCTACATTTTATTCACCTCAATTCACCATTTATTATTTAATGCATTCACCTTCCTCCCTTGATCAATTCTCTCTCTCTCTCTCTCTCTCTCTCTTTCCCCTCCTGCTTCTCCCTCCGTCCCTACTGAATTATTTGAGATTTAGTTGCAGACTTAATGACAGTTTTCCCCTAAGTAGTCTGTCACTTCTTTTTAAGAACTAGGACATTCTCTTACATAACTACAATGTAATTATCATGCTCTGACAATTTAACATTGATAGAATATGATAATCTCGTGTATAGTCCATATTCAAATTTCCCCAGTTGTCCCAATTTTTTTTTTATATAACAGTCTTTTCCCCTTCTCCTGGATTTAATTAAAGAACAATCTCTACATTTGATTTTTATATTCTCAAATACATTTTTCCATATGGCAGCCAGAGTAATCTTTTTAAAGCTCCAAATACATTATGGCATCCCTTTGAATATTTTCATTACCCTTAAAATGAAATACAAACCTCTCTTTAGCTCTCCAGTCTCATCTCATTTATTTTCTACTTCAAGTTATTTTTCAATACTATAAACTTATTTTTACACAAATCACCATGCTTCCTGTTAGGTCTATGTCTTTGTGCATAATGTTCCTCCTATCAAAGTATTCTACCTTAATTTCTGTCTTCCCTTACCTAACTCATTCATGTTCTGTGGGTCACAACTAATACATCATTTCCAGTAAGAAGGCTTATCTGCCAGTATCAGACTGAATTTGGTGTCCCACTGTGTGCTGAGGTAGCACCCTATAGTTACAGCCAGCAGAGGATTTACTGTACCACTTTTTATTCACATCTTCTCTTCCTAGGATACCCATTCAGATTGTTGAATCTTGGAGACAGGGACAGTTTATCTTGTTAACCACTATACTATTGAATTTATTGAGTGTTTTTCATGTAGTCGGTTAGTGAATGTTGAGCAATAGAGCACACTAAATCATAACTGCTTTTGTAAGTCCTGGGGCTGAATCTGCATAGAATTATAATTAAGTGATCTGCTTGGGTCCTTGGTTATGTCTGAGTTAGAGACAGGCAAAAAAAAAAAAAAAAATGTAGTTGTTAATGTTATCTGGGCTATCAAAATATTTTCACGATTTAACTTATCCCCTTTTCAATGATTATTTGTTACATTTTTGTAACATTGGAACATAAAAGTAATTCATTCTCAAATTCAGGATTTGAGGACTCTTCCAATTTGCACCTATTGGAAATCTGTATTAAGAGCCAGTGATTAATTTTTAGATTTAAAATTTGTCACCAATGATAAAGGATTCCCAGGAAAATATTACTGTCATTAATGGAAAAAAAAAAGCAATCTATCTGGATAGATGCGAATAGTGTCCTAAGTAGATAAACTGGATGTTGAAAGGCGCAAATTTTAACACACAACTGTAAATTAAGTTGACCTAAAAATCCATTCTTTTAAAGTAATACTTTTAAGAATTTTAAAAAATTTGAGGAATTCTTTATATTTGGGTGTAGGCAATAGGAGCATTACATAAAATTATTTTTAAAAATGAGCAACTGGTTACTTTATTAGTTCATATTTTTTCTGATTTTAAATCTTTGCTTGATATGCAGCAGTTGAATTATTAAAGAACATTGAACTAATGTATCATTTATAAAAATCAATTTTAAGAACTGAACAGGCTTTACGAAATTATTACAATTGCTTTAGGTGAATCTGCAAATAAACACTTAGGATGTAATGCCTTCATTGGAGATCTCTACTAAAAATTTAAAAGAAATACCAGTCCTTCTCAAAATTTTCCAAAAATTCAAAAGGAAGGAAGCACTTTCAAATTTATTTTATGAGGCCAGTATTATCCTGATGACAAAAGATATTAGAAGAAAAATTTCCATGTCCCTGATGAAAATAGATGTAAAATTTTTCAACAAAATAATAGTAAACTGAATTCAACAGCACATTAAAAGGATTATATAATTGACCTTTGAACAACATGGATTTGAACTGTTCAGGTCCACTTATACATAGATTTTTTGATACAGTATAGTACTTTAAGCGCATTTATTCTTCCTTACTATTTCCTTAATAACATTTTGTTTTCTCCATCTTACTTTATTGTGGGAGTACAGTATGTAATACATATAACATACAAAATGTGTGTTAATGAACTGTTTACATTATCAGTAGGGCTTCTAGTTAACAGTAGGCATTTGCAGTTAAGTTTCTGGGGAGTCAAAAGTTATACAGATTTTCAGCAGGGGGCAGTGTGTTTAACCCCTGCACTGTTCAAGGGTCAACTGTATATCAGGATCAAGTGGGATTTATTCCTGAATGTAAGGATAGTTAAGCATTTGAAAAAAGCTTAATATGATATACTATTACTAACAGAATGAAGGTGAAAACCAACATGATAATCTTAATTGATGCAAAAAACATCTGACAAAATTCAGTAACCTTTAATGATAAAAAAAAAAACTCAATAAATGTGAAATAGAAGGAAATTACCTCAAACTTAGTAAAGATCACATATGAAAAGTCTACAGATAACATCATTTGTGAGAAACTCAAAGCTCTAAGATCAGGAACAGAGCAAGAATGCCCACTCCTGCCACTTCTATTTAGCATAAAGAGTCCTCCCAAAGCAATTAGGAAAGAAAAAGAAATAAAATGCATCCATAATGTAAAGAAAAAAGTAAAACTATCTCTGTTCTTAGATGATGATGGTCTTATATGTAGAAAACTCTAAATAATTAAGAAAAAACTATAAGAACTAATAATTTTAAACAGTTGCAGGATACAAAATCAAGGTACAAAAATCAGCTGTCTTTTTATATACACAGATAGCCAAATATGCAGGTAACTATTATATTGATTTTATCACATGGTACTAAGAACAGATATCAAAATAGGTATTATGTAAATTGCCATTCAAGCAATTAAAATATCCAATTGATGAATTCAGCTATGACAGTCAGAGGAGCACTTCATAATCCCAGATAGAAATATGCTATGGAATAGGGCTACCTGGAGAA
Organism: Procyon lotor; assembly: GCA_028646535.1. NCBI lineage: Eukaryota > Metazoa > Chordata > Mammalia > Carnivora > Procyonidae > Procyon > Procyon lotor. Next base: position 76,694,186 of record CM053609.1, read on the forward strand.
CACAGACTTTGAGTGGCAGCGGAAATGCTAACATACAGACTTTTTAAAGGTATTATGCTTAATACTTAAAGATAGTACCAGAGACATTTTTGAGAGATACTTTGGGCAGTTTTAATGATTATATTAAGATTTTTATAAAAATTAAACATGATTGCTTAATTTAAACAGTATTTCTGTGTTTTCTGTGAGGGAATAAAACCATACTTTATTAAGCCTTATTAGAGTCTTGGCCAGTAGAAAATTGCATAATAGCATTGAGATTTTACATTTAAGATCACCTAACAAACTTAAGACTTTTAATCTGAATAATTGGTATGAAAATGATTAAATGATAGGATACATTTCTTCAACGTTTCATTTCTCTTTTACATCTACTATTTTAAGAATTAAAACCATTAGTCAATTTATGAATGAACTGAACAGAATAAGCAAATTACTATCTATGGAAAAATATAACAGTAACACTGCTTTTAAAATAATCAGGGGTTTTTAAGTTTATTTCATGAATGATGTGTTCTCTGTTTTGTCTATTTTTTTAAAGTCAAAATTAATTTGACATTTGTATTAATCTGACATTACATAAGTGTTTGAATACTTAATTTGGACATAAACCTTTATTATTTTTGTTAAGGAAAACATATTTCAGGTGGCCGTTTCGAGATTGGCATGTGTACTCTGAGTAGTTTTCCTTAAAAAATCTACTGAAAATAATCAGCTCTCTCCTGCAATCTCCTCAGGCAAGCAAACTGGCTCAAGTCTGGTGGGTGAGCTACCTTAGTTTCCATTAATCTGGGGAACTGAAAGTCATTTCATTTCTGATTATTGTTCTACTATAAGCAGGTCAAAATAAGTTCCCATTGCTCATTTGTGCTTTTTTTCCAAGTAAAAACAGCCCTTCAGAATTGAGAAAGAGCTGGATAATCAAGGTTCCAGAAACAGCCTTTGGGGTTGTTCAAGCTCTGGACAGCTATTTGGAGCTCCGTTTCTGTTCTAAACACAGACATTTGGGGCAGCAAATACGAGCAAAGGGTTCTATGGTTAATTCTTCTCTCCAAGCTTTGCTATGATGGCTTCAGTGCTTCGTTAGAACTATGACACTGAAAACCAATGTATTTTTAAATAGTTTAATATGGTAGGAGTATGGTTAGCTTTATTTGTCAATTTGGCTGTCTCTAGTCACTAGTTATTTGATTAAAAATGAATCTAGGTTTTACTGTAACATTATTTTATAGCTGTGGTTAACATCTACAATCAGTTGACTTTAGGTAAAAGAGATTAACTTCAGTAATGTGAGGGGGCTTATCCAATCAACTGAAAGACCTTAAGAACAAAAACTGAGGTTTCTTGAGGAAGAAAAAATTTTGCTTAAGACTGTAGCATCAACACCTACCCAAATTTCTAGTTCGCTTACCTGCTCTATGAATTTCAAATTTTCCAGATTCTCCACAGTCATGGAAGACATTTCCTTAACTTCATCCTCTATTGAGAGAGAGAGAGAGAGTTCAATGACATTAATGGTTAATTTTATCAGAATCATTTCACAGGGGAAGGTTTGGATTGTCATTGAGTTGAGAATATTTGGGAACTGATAGAATTAACCATGAATATATATTCTTTAAATACTAATGTATATATTTTTAAAATCAAGTTAGATAATTCTGTAATATTACTAATAGTTGGCTTTGTGTCTTTTAAAGCACCATTTGTCTGCCATCATTCATTTAAATTTCACTTGAATATCTTTTATGTTAAAAATTAACCTTTCTGGTAAATATAAAATAAAATGTAAAAAATATACCTTTTTATTATTAATTATTTGCATCCAACAAAACCAAGTAATTCTTCTTGCTTCAGTGTATTACATCATGTTGTTTTAAAAAGTAATCTTCACAGACAACATAATATACAGTAAAAAAAAGAAAAAGAAAAACTAAGATCAAAAACACTACACCAATATTGTCCTTGTCCTCACCCTCACATTCCAGTTCATGTGTAACAAAGGGCTTTTGCCTATTCCCAAACATATAGGCATTTTCAGTCTTGTTAATCAGTGAACGGACCTGAAAAGTATTCGTATGAATTCAGATGATAATAATCACAGAAATAAAACAGTAACAGCATTTGTATGACTTTTAAATTTTTTTATATGTTATTTTCATGTATATGTCAATGATAAAACTAGGAATATGTAATAATCATGTTACTTCATAAGTGAGAAAGCTGAGGCTCAGAGGCATTTAATAGATTGCCAAATATCATGTAATTATTGAAAGAGAGAGACACAATATAAGCATTTTGATTCCCAAAGCATCTTATTCCCACTTTATCAAACTCCTTCATCTTTTAAATCTTTGACTTAGCTATTAATTTTATCATTGCTGTCAGGTAGAAATGCCTTAAATCACTCTGTGATTACAATAAATTGTAAGGGCAATAATGTTTTGGCAGGTGAGGAGAATACTAAGACTTCAGTAAGATACTTGCAATTCATGTTTGCTTTTAAGTGCAACAAGAGATTTATGAAAAGTGAAAAAAAATTGAACTTAAAATTTTAAATTTTAAATTCTTTAAATTTAAAGAATTTAATTAAATTTAAATTTAATTCTTTAAAGAACTTTAAATTTTAAATTCTTAAAAGTATTTAGAATACTTTTGCAATAAAAGGAGCTACTCTGGAAAACAATGGAGTTGTTTATAATAATTTTAAAAAGAAAAATCCAAGTTTCTAAAATCTGCTTCTAAAATAACTGAGGAAGTTCCTATTGGACTGATCCTCCTAGAAATAATAGTATTGAATTCTGGAAAAAAAAATAAATGAAAATAAAACAAACAGCAAGAGCAAACACAAATTACCTATTGGTACTGGAGAGTGAACAAAAGCACACAGATTATATAGGAAAATAAGCACTTGGACAAAGGGAACATCAGATGGTGAAATTTTAATTTCTATGGCTTTTATACTGGAAGAAAGCTGCCATTGACACTGCAGAGTTTTTCTAAGATTCCAAAATATGAAGGAAAGAACAGAGTTTGGGGCAGCAGTAGCTGCTAGAAAATAACAATAATTTTCAGGAAAATATAATCCAGAATCTGCACAACATAACATTCACATTGTCACAGATACAATCCAAAATTACTTACATTAAATAACCAGGAAGATGTAACTTAATATCAGCAGAGAAAAACCCAATATGACTAAATTGTTGAATTATTCAGATAAGGATTTTGAATCCACACTTTTATAACTCTGCACAATGATTTTAAGGGAAAATGTCGTCATAATGAATAATGAAAGGACAGACAAAATATCCACAGATAAATGCAAACAATGAAAATTTCATTGCATAAGCTTAACAGAAGAATGGAGACAACAGAGGAAACAGTGAACTTAAAGATAAATCAATAGAAATTACTTAATGTGCAGAATAGAAAGGATAGAAAAGGATATAATAGAAAAAATAGAAGAAATAGAAAAGCATACAATAAAAAATTCAATAGAGATTTACCATATGTTTAAAAAGTCCCAGAAGAAGATGAGGAATATCATGGGAAGACAAAAAATTTTTGAAAAAGTAATGTTTTAAAAATGCTCCAAAATTGTGACAGTCATAAATTCACAGATTGAAGTAAAGCAAACCCCAAGAAAAATAACTGCAAATAAAACTATTCCTAGATCCAGATCATGTTGCTGAAAACCAAAATTTAAGAAGAAAACAGCTATATACAACACATTACATACAGGAAATGATTTGAACAAACAACTGCTTCTCATCAGAAACCAAGGAGGCAGGAAGTCTCTGGAACAAATATCTTAAAGGGTAAATTGGGGAAAAAGAAAATAACACAAAAGTAATCTGTCCAACCAAATTCTCTATCTTGCAAAACATTTTTCAGGAATTAAAGTGAAATAAAAATATTTTCAGGTTAAAAAACAAAAACAGAATTGTTACTGGCATTTTTATCAAATCTGAGAAAGGATGTTATTACAAAAATAAGAAAGGGTATTATTCAGGCTAAAGGAAAATGGCACCAGTGAAAACAAATATTCTGGAAGGAAAGAATTGCTCCAGAAATAATAAACATGTAGACGTAAGTAAATATAAAAGACTTTTTCTTAGTTTCTTTAAAATACATATGATAGTTTAAAAAAGATTAAAACATTGTTTTGTAGTGTTTATGCAATAGGTAGAAACAATATATATGAAAACTATAGCATGAAGTACAAAGCAGGGGTCAGCATATTACAGCATGTTTTTGTTTTTTGTTTTTTTTTTATTTTTTCCCCAAATACTTCTATTTTATTTTTTCAGTGTTAGAAGATTAATTGTTCATGCACCACACCCAGTGCTCCATGCAATACGTGCCCTCCTCAATACCCACCACCAGGCTTGCCCAACCCCCTCACCCCTCCCCTGCTCCTCCAAAAGCCTCAGTGTGTTGCTTAGAGTCCACAGTCGCTCATGATTCATCTCCCCCTCCAATCCCCCCCATTCACCCTTTCTTTCCTTCTCACAATGGCGTCCATGTTTTTCCTTATGCTCCACACGTGAGACCGTAAGATAATTGACTGTCTCTGCCTGACTTATTTCACTCCACATAATCTCTTCCAGTCCCGTCCATGTTGATACAAAAGTTGGGTATTCATCCTTTCTGATGGAGGCATAGTATTCCATTGTATATATGGACCATATCTTCTTTATCCATTCATCTGTTGAAGGGCATCTTGGTTCTTTCCACAGTTTACAGCATGTTTTTGTAAATATTTTTTAATTGGAATGCAGTTATGCCCATTCCCTTACATACTTACTATGGCTGCTTATCTGCAGCAATAGCAGAGACTGACACAAAAAGCCCATTATGTTTCCCTCCCTAGTTTGAAGGTGGGAGGAGGAAAATGTACCTATTCAATTACAATGTTTCTATATTTTACAAGAATTGGTATATTAGCTTTAAGTAGATTGAAAAATAAAGGAGTACATTGTAATCACAGAAATTATTTTAAAATTATATGATGCATTGCTAAAACTCTAACACATAAATTTCCATTGGAATTCTAAAAAATAACCTTTAATTCATCTAAAAGAATGCAAAATAGGTGAAATAGAGTGACACAAAAGAGAGAGGACAGAAAACAAATAACAAAATGGTAGACACATATCAGTAACTACAATAGTAACAGACTAAAATTCCAGTTAAAAGAGAAAAATTATCAGAATAGATTTTTTTTAAAAAGACTCAACTTTATGATATCTCCAAAATATGCATTTCAAATACAAAGAAGCTGGCAGGCCGAAAGTAAATGAAGGGAAAAGAATAGACATTTCATCATTATTATTCATAGAATCCACATTTGTAAATTTGCTTCTTTTTAAGTTTTATTGATAAACCCTAAAATCAATACTTACACAGCTAAGATGATTATTTGTAGATACACACAAAGCAGTGAAAACTTCAGTCCTCTACACAGACACTCCCAACATAGGTCAATCAAAGTGACACTCTGCTGGCTTTTTCAGCTCTCCTGCTACGAAAAAGTATCCTTTTTGAAGTCTACTTAATGTCATGTTTTTTTGTATTTTTGTGCTTTTTATTGATGACTTTGCCATTTACAATGGCCCTGGAGCATAGTGATGAATTGTTGTTTAGTGTTCTAAGCTCAAGAAGGCTATTACATACATTATGGAAAAAGTGTGCTTGTTAGATAAGCTTCCTTCAGGCATGAATTATAGTGCTATTGGCCTCAATGAAACAGGAAGAGAAAGTCATAAAGGCTAATAGAAAGGCAACAGAATAAAAATAAAAATGGAATTAGATGCAATAATAAAGTATTATAGTATTTGTATTGGCAAGAAAACTTCTGAATCATTAGTCATCTGACAATGTGGTTAATCAAATCAGGTTTATCACAACTGGTCTCTAGAATGTGAGAAATACATGAAAAGAATGTGAGAGAAGTGACAAACACAGAGAACAGAATGTGAAGGCACAAATGAAGAAATGAAGTAAAAGATACTCCCAAGGAGGAATCCACAAAAATCAAATAAAAAAATAATTACTCTAAAAAAAGTTGTTCCCACTCTGGATTAATGTCAGGTTAAAAAGTTTTATCATATGAGGAAAAGAATATAAAAAGATCTATAATTAGAAAAAAATAGGTAAAATATTCCAAAGGATTAAAGAAGTCTACCAATATCCAAAAGATAGAAAATACTTTCAGATGTTCAGTATTGGATATTATGAATGCCAAAAAAAAATTTGACTCAAGATTTTTATACCCAACTAACTTACATTTCTGTGGAAGGCTTATGAAAGACACTTTTAAATAGTCATAGGTGAGTGAGCACTCATATACCCACTCCTACCTACTTTGAAAAATAGCTTAAGTACTTGAAAGTGTGCTAATATCAGGTCCACTCCTTACATTTGACAAATCTTCTATGAAAGAAAAGAAATCAATATCTGTATGCTAAATATCTAAACATTTGAAAGTTATATAAGGCAAAAATAGGTAAATAAGACATTTTTATTTGATTTTATCAAATATACTTTCATAAAGACAAAAAATGTGTGTATAACTATGGCTTGTCTGTAACTGAAGGTCAGCAAGATATCAAAATTAACTGAATTTAATCATTGTCAGACATTTCTGGATGTTCTGTTGACAGACCAACAATGTTTAAATAAGTAGTAAGTAAATACATGGATAATTCATGTTATTATTTATTCCATTGTTTTTATAGCATTTCAAATATAAATTTTACTATTTATTCCATTTCTTAATTTTATTGAAACCAATGTCTTTCTATAGTTAAGACTTTCAACATTTGTGGTCTATTGATACTAATGAAGTAAAGGATTAAAATTTACATGTAATTTATTAAAGCATATAAATATGAATAATTTCATCAAAATATAAAGTTTTGCAAATATTCATAAATTAAAATTATATTGTATGTTATCAAAAGTTACTCTAAAGCATTTAAAATGACCTATTAAAGATGTAAATATTATTACAATTAAATGATTTTAAATTTCAAATCAAACATTTAAACTAGAAAGCTTTTATATTTTTGGACATTTAGAAAAATAGACTATTTGTAATTCTAACATTTGAAGTCTATAAAATTACCAGTGAAATAATATGTCTCAAGCTACATATATACAAATTTAAAAGTAATGTATTTAATATTACAAAGTATTATTCAGTTTCCAGGTGCAACTCTTGTGATTGCCCACTAATTCATGAGTAATTCATTTGTACAATAAAAAAACCCAGCAAGACAATTCATGCTTGGTGTTACTGGGAGAAGATATTTATGCAAAAATCAGTTGTGTTCAGTTTTTTGAAATGCAGGGCTTTTAAATTCATCTATTTGACTTTTTTATTTAGCCGCTCTTTTTTGGCTAAATCTCCTTTCACCCTGAATCATCTCCAGTGTGAGATATAGCTACCCTGTAGAAGGTTGCTCCACCAAACTCTTAGACATGAGGAAACATTTCCCTGTGGCCTAAATGGTGTTAATCAGAGAGGTGATTAGTTTAGTTGTATTTCATCAGTACCGACCACTGGATAAATGACAGAGGTACCACGTATTCTTACTAAAATTAAAGTTTTGAGTGTTTGTGAGAAGCAGAGCCTAGGATCTACTAGGCCTGCAGCGTGACTATGTCTTCCAGTGAGGGTCATTGCTTTCCTGCTAGTCTAACATTTTATAATGTGAAAAAAAGCAGTCTTGTCATTGGAAGATACACATGATGCTTAGCACTGGGCAGTCTAGAAATGGGGGAGTAGAAGTTGAAGAAGTCATCAGGAAGTCCTCTAGGTAGCTACGTAGAACCTGGGGATCGGGGGCATGGGATTCTGCAGTAACACTGCCAAATAGAAGAAGCCCCAGTCCCATCAGAAGTTGACCCTATATAGAGTCCCTCTCACTGAGCGAAGAGGAGTCTTCAGTCACAATGTTCTTATTGTTCAGGCAGCTAAGTGTGAGTTTCTGGTTTCATTTTTGGGTCATTCTAATTGGATAATACTTTCTTCCCTGCAATAACTTTTCTAGTACTAGCAAAAGGTTCTCCTCATTCTTACCATTATTTTACTAATCTAATGGAATCTTTTATGAATTTGAGGACATTCTAGATCTTTTAATGAGCAAACAAGAAAAGTTTTTGAGGAAACACTTTACCCTTAGGACTAGAAAGAATTTTTCATCTTTTTACAAAAGAATTTTAATTTAAAGGCAGAACAATGCTTTTCTGCATGCTTTGTTGTTTTAATTAGAGAAGTCTAAAATACTGCTTAGGGACAGAGAAATTTTTCTCTTCATATCATCTTATTTATATGATCAATGGGTGCTCCTGGGTTAAATATATTTTAAAATATCGATGAATTATCTTAACTACTATAGAGACACAAGAAAAGAAAGAAAATATTTTCTATGGAAGTTGGGATCTGACTGCTGTAAAATGGATTATAATAATTTATTTTTCTAAAAGGATAAGAAGGACATACACAATATTAGCAGCAGATATTTCCAGATAGTAGAATTATGAGTATCATTTATTACCCATTTCTGTATTTAAGCATGTATTATTTTAAAAACTGAGATAAAAGTGGATGGGTGGATGTATGTGTGTGTGTGTTTATACATACACACACACTTTTTTTTTTAATCTGAATGACCTTATGATCTGGTAAAGGAGATATAACGTACATAAATATCTATAATACATATAGAAAAATAAGGATATCAAAAGTATTACAGATAAAGTACAATAGGAGATTAACATGAGAAGATATCAAGTTTTTTCCTTGGCTTTGGATTTTGCAGGGAAAATATATTCTTTTTTTTTTAAGATTTTATTTATTTATTTGACAGATGACAAGTAGGCAGAGAAGGCAGGCAGAGAGAGAGGGGGAAGCAGGCTCCCTGCTGAGCAGAGAGCCCGATGCGGGGCTTGATCCCAGGACCCTGGGATCATGACCAGAGCCAAAGGCAGAGGCTTTAACCCACTGAGCCACCCAGGCTCCCCTAAAAAAAATGGAGATTTCCCTTATTGAGTAGAACTGCTAGAATTTGAGGTAAAAGGAATCTCTATTTTAGAGTTATGCATAATATGCAGGAAAATCCTTGAAAGTAACCTGTGGGTGGCAGTGTTTTGATATTCCAGAAGATAACCATCTCAAGTTACTTTTCTTTCTATGATTCATGTTTACATCTTGCCTCTGAATCATATATAAAAACAACCAGCTGAGTGTATGTTGTCAGCTAGTAAGCACTTTTTAATGAACCAGACCTCACTTTTGTTTGAACATGCATCAGTGTTTATGGTTTTATTTCAGAACATCACCAGAATAAGGATTATTTTGTCCAAGAGAAAATTAAATCAGCCAGTGATGAGAACTTATGAACAAGAACAGGCATCTCTAATGGTTCTGTAGCTTATTTTATCTGTTGTTCTATTTCTTCTCTGTGTAGTGTGTTGTGAAGTGTGTGATTTATTCATAGAAGACACTGTCACTACCAAAGAATTGTACTCTGAACCACAGAAAAGTCTTGACAAAACCCATTAAAGAAGGGAAGAATAATCAAAATATAAAGTATTTATAGTCCATGCTTTATTTTTTTCCCTTGAGTAATCCCCATTGATCATTAAAACTGGACCAAATGAAAATGCCAATAGGCAACCATTTTTTAACTACAAAAATGGCAATTTTATACTATTCTGGCTAATTTATCTGATTTGAGTCTAGCCAATTCTGATGGTTCTTAGAGTTTCATTTCAATATGAGAAATCAGTAATGATAGAAATGTTCTCTGAGTAGCAGTCACAAATTAACGTCACCATAAGATAAGCAGTTAGAAATGTGAAATTGAGGTTTATTTAAGGGGTCTTAATAGGACATCCATCAGAAAGACAATGTCTTTTATACAACTCGGGGTAGGTGTCTAACATGGCTGGTGTTAGTTAACAGCTTACTTACTGATTTACACAGAATTTTAGATACCACAAAACATGAAAGTAGTTACATTTGTTCCCACTGGTTGCCGTAACAGAATACCACACACTTTGTGGCTTAAAACAGCAAAAATTTGTTCTCTCACAAATCAGGTGTCTAGAAGTCTCAAATCCAGAAGGGCCGAATCTGTCCCTTACCTCTTCCAGCTTCTGGTGGTTGCCAGCTCCCTTGACTTGAGGCCAGACTCCACTTGCTGCCTCTGTTTTACATTGCCTTCCCCTCTGCATCTGTTATCGCTTCTGCGTGTCTCTTATAAGGACACTTGTCACTTGACACCTATTCCATGAGTTAATCCTCATCTCAATGTCTTTACCTTAATTACATGTGCAAAGACCCCTTTTCTAAATAAGGTGACATTAACAGGTTATCTTCGGGGAGTAGGATGTGAACATATCTTTGGGAGGGTCACCTCAACCCAATACAGTCATGTGGGCTTTCTTTCAACGCACTGAGGTGATACTTAAGGAAAAGAAGGATTCTGATCCAATTTTGTTTTCATTTGCTTCGATTTGCAAGTCACCACCATGTAATCTGGGGTCTAATAAAGTTCCTTATTCATATTCATTCTCCAAAACCAAATAAGAGAACTTTAAGAAGCAAACTCAGACCTGGGATAGGCAAAAGGCACTTGAAAAGCATGTCACTCCCACCTTTTGACTTGCTGGTCCATGAAGAATGTGGTTTACAATGGGATAAGAATCTTGCACCTGAATGTAAATCTTTATCAAGATAGTCTTCCTAGGAAGAGAATGTTAGCTGAATAAAGTTAGTTAGGAGATACACATGATTTACATTCCAGTATGGCTCCTTACCTCTTAGCATACTGGTAATGGTTTGCACACAGAACTATATGTACCATTGTTCTAGAGAAACAAAGTACACACACACACACACACACACACACACACACACACCCTGTGAATGGCAGGAAGAGAATGGCAGGAAGGTGCAGAAAGAGAGGGAGAGAGAGAATCTTAAGTGGTCTCCATGCCCAGCGCAGGGCCCGATGCTGGGGCTCAGTCCCATAACCCTAAGATCATGACCTGAGCTGAAATCAGGAGTCAGATACTTAACCAACTGAGCTACCCAGATGCCCCTGGATGGTTTTCTAATAAGGCTGCCTTGTAGTTTTCTTGTTCCCCTGGAGAATGTAACTTTTGTTTAGTAACAATGGTAAAGGTCTAAATCTTGCAGAGTCATTTAACTTTTGAGATTAATTTTAGAAAATCCTTAAGCTGTGATTTATTTTTAATTTTTAATTTTAATTTATTTTATTTTATTTTATTTTATTTTATTTTATTTTATTTTATTTTATTTTATTTTCTCTTATTGAGAAAGTAATCACCCTGAAGGTTTTGGTTTTACTGTAAAAAGCTGATTGTTTTTATATAACTTGACATTTTAAATTCAGTATTCCTTTCCTCCTTTGGATTCATCAGTTCCTTGTCCTCAAATCCTTGTCTTTCTGCTGATTCCCAAATAATAAGTGACCAAAATTTTGACTGATTTCTATAAAGGAATCATGATTTCTGTAAAGGAATCACTTATGATTTCTATAAAGGAATCACTTATGACATTTCGAGAATCATGCTTTTTATACTCCCATTAAGATGGATCCAGTAATCTAAGAGTTTTTTAAAACATCTGGATATAACCTTACCCCTATCCAATTACTAAAGGTATTTTTATTAACATATTTCCAAGGAGAGAATTAGTATTTCACAGATCAGTATAAATTACTTTGTTCATTTATTCAAGCCACATTTCTTGACATTTTGGATACTAAACCTCAGGCTTATTTTATACCCTTTTTTTGTTTAGACTTTTTTATGTACTTTAGAGAGAGAGTGTATGTGAGCAGGGGGAGGGACAGAGAAAGAGGGAGAAGGAGAAAGGATCTCAGGCAGACTCCCTGCTGAGCATGGAGCCCAACATGGGGTTCGATCTCATCACCCTGAGATCATGACCAAAGCTGAAACCAAGAGTCAGGAGATTAACCGACTGAGCCACCCAGGTGCCCCAGGCGTATTTTACTCTTAAGGACTAACAAGAGACTGATAAGGAATATGAAGAAATGCACACATAATTGTAATAATAGTATTTAATGCTGGATAATTACAGATCCCATGAGAGAACAAAGGAGGGATTCCTAATACAAAGTGAAGGATCCAAGATTTCCCAGAGGAAGTGGTTCTTCAAGTAGGTATGAAAAGACAACTAGAAAATTCATCCACTACTGAATTCTCTGTTTACCACTATTTGCCACTATTTACCACTCTAAAAGAGTGGTAGTTTTGTTAGATAAAAGAGGTAACTTTGACACCTTAGCCTTTTCCACCCAGATCTGGTATGGCCTTCAGAACAGACATGGGACAGCTTGGTTACCTTCAGATGCTAAGGATCTGCATGAATGTAGGAAAAAGTATTTAAAGATCAGTGGAAGGACACTTAACTAAGGATTTATCTTTAAATAATATATATTTGCATGCAGAGGGCATTATTCCTGTAATCTTATTGAAAAAAGTCTTAAGTGATGCCTGTGACACAGTGTATTTTAGACTGAAGTCAGTAACTTATAAACCAGGAGACACCAAAACTAATTGTGATTATTGGAATTTCTTGCTGTATGTATCCCTCTCCAAGACACTGCCAAGGCTTTATAAGGTGGTATTCTCTCTTACCACAGTAAGTAATAAGCTTAGTTTTGTCATAGTAACAGGTCATGTTGGTGATATTTGGAGAGCCACCATTTGAAAAGATTTAATGGTGAAGAATTTGACAATCATGATTTTGCAAATTCATAAGCAACATGGCTTGGGCCTTGAGTTAGAGATAGGATAGGACTCTTAAGTTACTTCTAAAGTCTGACTTTTTGAGGCAGTAAAATAGTGGGATTTCTTCTGGAATAAATTTTGTGAAAGTACAAAGCAAGATATGAAACTAGACTGGACAACTTTGTGTTGTTGATGTTGTTATAGGCATGATGATTTACTGATTAGGAGGGGACTGTTGTTCAGGCAGCTGGTTTGACAACTCAGTATGTGGTTTGCTTATAAGCTTGTGAACGCTGAGAAATTTCTGCTCTTCCTAGGTAGGGATTTTATCTTTTCCTAATCATTAAAGATGTGTTTGCATTAGCATATGGAGTGAAATACAAAGGCTCTGTTTTAAATAAATGAAACAATTTGTCACTGCATGTGACAAGACTTCCTCCCTGTGATAATGAGTACTTGTATAGGAGAGGAAACTGCAAAGAACTGGGAATTGAAGTACAAAGAAGGGAGCTGAATCTCACCATACTAAAGACAGAACTTTTGCTTTTAAGTGTAAATCTGCCATTTACTATGTCCCCTGGTGAAATAAAGGTATCCTTCATTGTGTATTAACTATGACCTTGACAATTACAAAGGAATGTACAGTGCAAACAAGAAAAAGTGAATTAAACTTAACAACAAAGGATTTTCTTTTGTTTAACTATTCAAAGTAAAGGAATCATTAAGACTTTGTAAAAATGAACTTTAGCTTCTTTTCTAATTATCAAGTAAAATTTTCCATAACTAATTATTTGCTTAAGAAAGATAAGTTTCCAAACCCATATTGCACTTGAAATAAAATTCATTAAATTACATAATTTTACTGCTGAATTATTTCTTAGATTTATGAAAAGGAAATACTTATAATTTTTTCTATGCATAAGTAGCATGAAGTAGGAATAACTATATTCTGGAGAAACTGGTAAAACTAAAAAAATAGCAAAACAAGTGGCTTATTTTAGATTGTGCAACATCTTACAAACCAATACTATGTAAGACGCTGAAGTGTTCCTTATTGTCTATAAATAACTATCAATAGGATTTAAACAAGGGAAGAAATCTTCTATGAGAATTATGGATTAGGGATTAATTATGAGAATAAGACCTTATTTAATTATGGGAGAGACTGAAGAAGAAAGGGTCTGGAAGGGAGATTTGGAAGATCACTAGCCAGCCCTATTAAAAACTGTCAGGAGAAATTATAGAAGATTCTGAGAAGCCAGTAACATCCAGCTACCAAATGAAATGGAAACATAAGAGAAGTTAGGGAAAAAGTCTAGGGCAAATTATCCAAATTGCAAAACTCTTGCTTTTAAAGGTCTCCAGCTGAATATCTGATGATGGAATTCAGTTGTTATTGTTCAATAGGGCTGGCAGTGAGAAGAGCTGGGTATAGAGCAAAACAGGATGAAAACCATTTTTTTTTTGTCTGTCAGGGCATCTAATCCAATGACCTCTGAAGAGTAATGGTAGTTGCTTTACTTCTACCTTCCAGTTCTCAAATAAATTCCTATTTTGGCCAACTCTAATAAAACCTACAGGGCATGAATAATGGGAAACAGTTTCAGCTTAACTTATTAAATTACAAGGTTAAATATAAATTACAAAAACTTTCAAGTAGCAGTTAAGAAAAATAATGGAAGGGGTACCTGGGTGGCTCAGTGAGTTAAGCATCCAATTCTTGATTTCAGCTCAGGTCATGATCTTGGAGTTGTGGGATTAAGCCCGCCTTGGGCTCCACACTGAGTGTGGTGCCTGCTTAAGATTCTCTCTATCCTTCCGACCCTCCCCCTACTTCATGCTTGTGTGTGCTCTCTCTAAAAAAAAGAAAAAGAATGGAGATAAGTTCAGAGAAATTAATCTAATGACCACATCGTTTCTGCTTTAGAGGTTATTTAAAGTATAAATTTGTACATAAATAAAATGTGGGCAATGCTAATTAAAATTGTGGAGACTTTTTTTTTTACTAAATTTAATAGTCTGAGAAAGTCTATTACTGGAAAAAGTAATGTCCCACTAGGAAAGCATGGTATTTTTGTTAGTATTCAGTATTATTATTTTATCAATATCTACTTATTTTATATAAATATCTCTTTATTGGTTTTTATAGAATTTCTTTTATTATAAGTAAATGTGAACAATTTCATAGACTTTTTATATTTTTACAATTTTTTATTTAATATCACAGTTTTAAAATTGAACCTTTTCTAATAATTGAGGTAAAATTTACATAATGATTTGTACAAAATATTGACTTTAAATAAATATTTGTACTCAGACAACATAGCAATCAAGGTACAAATGGAATATTATCCCCAGAAAGTTATCCTATGACACTTTTCTAACAACCACAGGCAACCACTGTTTTGATTTCTATCACAAGTGAGTTTTGCCTGTCCCTGAACTTCCTATAAATGAATTTATAATGTATCTATTATTTGTGATTGGTTTCTTTCATTCAACAAAATATTTTTGAGACTTACTCATGGTGTAAATGATACCCATATCAGTTTTCAGTCTTTTAAAATCTGAGTAGTTTTCAATTATATGAATAAAGCATTTGCTAATTTACTCTCCTGTTAATAAATGTCGGGGTTGATTCCAGTTTTGAGCTCTTTTGAGAAAAAAAAATATGTATAAATATTTATACACACATATATGTATTTTTTGGTGGACATATATATATTCATTCTTCTTGGATGAAAACCTAGTAGTCATATTACTGGATCATAGCTTATTAAAATTGGTGAACTTTTCCAAAGTGAGTATTATTAGTAATGTATGAGAATGTCAGTTCCTCCACCTCATCACCAAACATTTTTAATACTGTTATTCTTTTTACTTTAGCTATTTTAGCAGTTAGAGTATCATACTGTGATTTTAACTTGTACTTTCCTAATCAGTAATGATGTGATGACACGAGCAACTTTTCATGTCTTTTTGACTATTTGTACACCCTTATGTAGAGCCGTTTGTATGTTTTCCTTTATGAAATGTCTGCTCAAATCTTTTTGCTATTTGTTTATTTTAAGATTTTATTTTAAGAGTAGTTTTAGGCCCATAACAGAATTGAAGGGAAAGTACAGAGACTTCCCATTTACCTCTTGCTCCCACACACGTATTGCCCCTATTACCAAAATCCTCCATCATAGTGGTACATTTGTTACAGTTGATGTACCTATATTGATACATCATGATCAACCAAAGTCCCTAGCTTACAGTACAGTTCACTCTTGCTGTTGTGTATTTTACAGGTTTAGGCAAATGTATGATGCATGCCTTTATCATTTCAGCATCATACAGAGTATTTTCACTGCCCTAAAAATCTTCTGTGCTCTCCTTATCTCTCCCTCCCTCTCTCCTCTACCCCCAACTCCAGGCAAACTAATCTTCTTACCCATCTCCATAGTTTTGTCTTTTCTTGAATTTCATGTAGTTGGAATCACACAGTATCTTGCCTTTACATATTGGCTTCTTTCACTTACTAGTGTTTGTTTTTTTCACTTGGTAGTATACATTTTATGTTTCTTGCATATCTTTTTTTTTTTTTTTTTTTTGACTTTTGATGACACTCCGTTGTCTGGAAGTGTCACAGTTTATCCATTTACCTACTGTAGGGCCTGTTGGGTAAATTCAAATTTTGGCAACAGTTAATAAAGCTGCTATAAACATCTGTGTTTAGATTTTTGTATGAACAGAGTTTTCAACTCTTTTGGATAAATAATAAAAAACACAATTGCTGGATCATATGTTAAGAGTATGATTAGTTTTATAAGAAACTGCCAAACTGTCTTCCAAAGTGGCTGTATCATTTTACATTCTTAACCAGCAGTGAAGGAGAGCTCTTGTTGCTCCACAGTTTCGCCAGCAGTTTGATGTCACCGGTGTTCTGGATTTTGTCCATTCTGATAGGTGTGTAGTAGTATTTTGCTGTTTTAATTTACATTTTCCTGATGACTATGATGTGGAGTATCTTTTTATATTCTTATTTGTCATCTGTACCTCTTCCTTGCTGAGGTGTCTGTTAATATTTTTGGTCCATTTTTAATTGGGTTGTTTGTTGCTTAGTGTTGAATTTTAAGGTTTCTTTGTATATTCTGGATAATAGTCCTTTATCAGATGGGTCTTTTGTAAATATTTTCTTTCAGTCTATGGCTTGTCCTGTCATTCTTTTGACATTGTGTTTCACAGAGCAGAAGTATTTAATTTTCATAAAGTCCAGCTTATCAATGATTTATTTCATATATTGTGCCTTTGGTATTGTATCTAAAAAAGTCATCCCCATACCCAGGGTCATTTAGGTTTTTTACCATATTATTTTCTAGGAGTTTCGTAGTTTTACATTTTACATTTAAGTCTATGATCTATTTTGAGTTAAATTTTGTGAAAGCTGTAAGGGCTCTGTTTAGATTTTTTTTTTGTGTGTAGACGTTCACTTGTTTCAACACCATTTGTTGAAAAGACTTTCTTTGCTATATCATACTGCCTTTGCTCCTTTGTGAAAGATCAATTGGGTATATTTATGCAGGTCTACTTCTGGGCTCTTTATTCTGTTCCATTGATCTATTTATCTAGCTCATGTTTTAATTGAAGTGCTTTTCTTTTTATTATTGATTTATAAGTACTCTATTTATGAGTCAAGTCTTATATCAGATGTATTTCACAACTATGTTCTCCCAATATATGGGGTTTCTTTTTTTTTTTGTTTCAGCGAGCTCAAGTTTAATTTTGATAAATTCTAATGTATTAACTTTATTTTATATTTAATAGTGAATGTTGTGTCCAACAATGTGATTGATTTCTAGATTAATTTTTACTGAGACCAGAAGCCACACACTGTAAGATTTCAACTTTTGAAGTTATTCAGAATTGTTTTATGGCCTATGACAGGGCATACCTCGATTAATATTCCATATGCCCTTGAAAAAAATGAGTATTTTGCAGTTGTTTGGTGAGGTGTTCTACAAATGTCTATGAGGCCAAGGTGGTAATAGTATTGTTCCAAATTTCTGTATCCTTACTGATTTTATTTACTATGTATTCTATCAGTTAGTAAAAGAAGAGTGTAAAAATACCCAGTTAAAACCATGGGTTTGTCTGTTCCTCTTTAGTTCTATCAGTGCTTCTTTGATGTATTTTGAGATTTTGCTTTGGAGGTATGCATATTTATGATTGTTATGTCTTTTTTATTGTTACCTTTATCTTTATGAAATGCCTTCCATTATCTCCAATTATCCTTCCTTTTCAGAAATCCACTTTGTTTTTATTCAAATAGGCATCCCAGCTTACTCTTTGCATTATATATCTTTAATCATCATATTACTTGCAACCTAAGACTTTATTTTTTTAAAGATTTTATTTATTTTGAGCACGAGTGTCAGGGGCAGTGGGAGATGGAGAGAGAGAATATCAAGCTGACCCCATGCTGAGCATGGAGTCTGATGTGGGGTTTGATCCCAGGACCTTGAGATCATGACCAGAGCTGAAACCAAGTCGGACACTTACCTGACTGTGCCACCCAGGCACCTCAAGACTTTTATCATTAAAATGCGTATCTTATAACCCCAATATAGTTTTCTAGTTTCTGGAAAAAGAAATTCCAGTAGGGAAAATATTTACCATTTATTTGAAATGTATAGATGACTAATATTCAATTTAATCATTGATATACAATATGATCGAGTTTGGGTCTAGCATTTTATTATTATTTGTTTCCTGTTTATTTTCCTCTGAGTTGTATTCCTGTTTCTCTTTTTGTGCTTTATTTTAGGTAAGGAGAATGTCTCTTTAGAATTTCATTTTAGCCTTTATATTTTAAATTGTATTTTTAGCATTTCCTGTAGAGTGCTATTCAGTACAGTAGCCACTAGCCCAAATGTTCCTATTTAATTTCAACCTTAATTAATATATTTAACATAACCATTGGTCTCACAGTCTTACTAGAGATGGAAATAGCATAAACAATTCTACATTTTAGAAAAAGTCTAGAGATATTTGAAGAAAAGAAGCAATGAGAATTACTGAAAGGTTTAATAGAAGCAAAGGAAGTAAAAGTACAGGAAGAAGTCAAAGATGATATTTTGAATTAGATTGTTCTGAGGTCAGTGTTTTGACAAACATGGGGTAAATTGGAGCAGAAGACAATTTTAAAGTGGGGAGAAGAAAAATGAGATCAATTTTGAACTTAAAATTGTGTTGCTATGGCCTTTGGGTGTGACCGATCAGAAACATGAAAAAGGAATTTTTTTTTGAAAGAGCACTGTATTTTAATTTTTTGTAGCTATTAAAATAATTCAAAACCTCCAAAACTATAAAATCTTAGCACAGAAATCTCCAAATAGAAGCTAATCGGGCAATCTAATAGAAAATAAGAATAATGAAATGGTATTTCACTGATGTATTCTCTGGTCATACTTCTCTTTGGGGAATAAATATTTCCAAGCTGCCCAGTGCTGACTCCACTATTTTCTTCTTTACTTGAAGTCTTTTGTTTTCTTTCTTGGGCAGCCCTTTTGCTCACCCCTGGTCACTAGTACATTCTCAAGTTAACCTGTCAAATTCAATTAACTGCTGCAAGCTGTCCATGGTGACACTTGCTATAATTAATTGAGAAAACCAGCATAAAGCCACCTTTCAGAGTACTTTGTAATTGAGTGTGAAGTCTCATGAGATATCTTGCTCAATTTCAAGTGCATGGAATTTTTGGGTGGGATGTGGGTTGTGCCATGGAGACCATTTATGAGCTTATTAAAGGCCGTGTCCAAAAATCTGAATACCACCACATTTGCCCTTGAGAGACATGTTTTGACAACACTGATAGTTTGCTGTGTAGATAGATAGTTTTAACATTTTTCTCTTCTTCCTCCTCTTCTTCTTCTTCTTCTTCTTCTTCTTCTTCTTCTTCTTCTTCTTCTTCTTCTTCTTCTTCTTCTTCTTCTTAAATATTTTTCTCTTCTTATTTATCCCAATACATATATACATATTTTGGATTTTTCCCTTTTCTTTATACTCAACTAGTAATATTATGTAATATATATAGAGCCAGTGAATTGAACATAATTTAGATGATAATGGTATAAAAATTATTTAAAATAATGCATTTTTTCAAAAATAGTAACATTTGTAAATTATGTTCCTCAGGCCCACAACATTAGTTATCTTATAGTTTTAGAGTGCTCAGATCCCTTAACACAACCTCTAAAAATGGGCATATTTGAATGTGTAGTAGTAGATTACAACATCATTATTTTAGGATTCTATGCTATCTTCAAATCAGTTTAGGATTCTATGCTATCTTCAAATCAGTTATTTTTGTTCCTCTGAATTCCCTGGCTATCTTTCCTGAGGTGCCATTATAACAATTTTGAGGTAACTTTAATCAGGTTAAAGCTTAAATTAATCACCACTAGATGGTAGCCTTGTCAGGGATCAGTTGATTCCTTGGGTTGTTTGTGATACGACAATAAGATAATGCGTATATCATAATTGCCACAAATGCAGACATAGTATGAGCACTCAGTAAATACCGAACATTATTTGTATTTTTAAATTAATATTAAACACTTACTGCATATTAATCATGGTATCAGATAATCTAAAAACTGCTTTAATAATCAGCTATTATAATATTTTTTCAATTTTGTATTTTTTACTAAACTTCAATTATTTATGTGGTTACTCAGTTATATAGCAGCACGTTTAATTTTACATATTTTGGCAAAGTTATTTTTAACAATTATTTGATATTTAATTATAAGTAAAGACCCTACTAATGCAATTAAATATCCTGTAAGACTTCAAAATACATATATTTTTTACTTTAACATTTTCCTTCAATTTTCTGATTGTCAAAGCTCTACACAAAGCTTTTCTGCATAGTTACCTAAAACATTCACCTCACACTCTCAAGGTAACAAGGATCATATTCTCCTATAGATTATAATGTTTCATGCAAAGTATACCAAAAACAAAACAAAAACCAAAACTTATGGACTAAAACCTTTTTACCAGACTGCAGAAGATGCAAAAATGGATAAATGTCTCCAGCCAGGCACCTCAAAATGGCACCATTTTAGAAATGGATTTTGCTAGTGCATTTTGCTCAGTTTTTTTTTTTTTTAGAGAGTTGTTCTTATTTTATTCAATGGTAAGAACTCTTTATATATTGTTGATATATGTTATGCATATTTTTATATACATATATTGTATATTGAATATTATTTCTATAATTGCATGTTTGCAATTTCCATATTGCAAATTTTTTTTTTTAAAGATTTTTATTTATTTGACAGAGAGAAACATAGCGAGAGAGGGAACACAAGCACAGGGAATGGTAGTGGGAGAAGCAGGCTTCCTACAGAGCAGAGAGCCCAATGCGGGGCTCGATCCCAGGCCTCTGGGATCTGACCTGGGCCAAAGGCAGACGCTTAACGGCTGAGCCACCCAGGCGCCCCGCATATTGCAAATTTTTAATTCCAGTTTGTCTTTTTATTGTGTCATAGATCCTTTCTTAAGATGTTCTACATTTTAAGTTATAAATTCCACAACTTAGAAACTGTATATAGGTTAAGTGTCATTTTAGGAACACTTTCCACACCTCAGATTAAAATGTATTATAAAACCATTTGTTTTCTTCTACATATTCTTTGTTTTTCTTCTACATATTTATGCTATATTATGTGTGCATCTTTAATCCATCTGAAGCCTACTGTTATGTAAAGTTTTAATGGAGATTTAATATTTATTTTCTCCCAAATGATCAAATGTTCAAACTTTACTTATTATTAAATATTTCATCTTTCTCCTGTTAACTTAAAAGCCAATTTTACCAAATATTAAATTCATTTACATGCTTCTGCATGTTCTTCTGACCAAAATTCTTTTCCACTTATTTATGCTTCTAATTTTAAGCCAATCAATACTCTTTTTTATAATGTTTTAAAATTGTTTTTTTAATTTCAGTTTTACAAACTAGTTCTTTGAATGAAACTGAGAATCAGTTCATAATTTTTCTTAGAATTACTAATCCCTATGATAGTGTAATAATTAAAATACCACATATTAAAATCTAATACTTAGATATAAAATCAATGATTTTAGGAAAACATATAGCCTTAAAAAGTTAATCACTATATAGCTAAAATAAATCTCCAAATCAGAAAACTAGAAAAACAGAATAAATAGGAAAATGTAGAAGAAATGATAAGGATAAAATCAGAAGTTAATAAAGTATATAAATATATAAAAGAAAAAGCCCACCAAATTAGTCAATATTATTTTTTGTTAATAAAGAATATAAAGCATAAATATACAAAATGTATACTGTTTGCTGTAATTTTTCAGTAGAAAAGAAACTTCATCTATGCCTACTTTATTATATTGTTTTCTTCTCATTAAGAAGAGTTGTTTGTAGAATGATTTTTTATTGGGCAAATTACACTGATAGCTTTACATGAAGGTGAATTATTTTTATAATCTAAGAATTAGTACTACTTTGTTCTGATATATTATTTTTGGTACTTATCTTGATTTTATTTGAAAATACTCTGTTTTTAAAATTAAACTTATAAGTAAAAAAATTTATGAAATTTCTGCATACTTTTCCAATTTGAAGATAAAAGTTATACTATTCCTTAAAAATCAGTTGAATGTCTTTCCCATTTCTATTCTATTTTCACTTCGGTGAAATATTTTGTGTGAATTATGAATTAACTGTCCCTTGAAGATATGGCAAAACATATCAGTAAAAAGTTTTCTTACTATCCTTTGTGAAACTTTTGACTATGTGTTCAAGTTCTTTACTGGTTATATTGTCATTAAGTTTGCTATATATTCATGAGTAAAATTTGGTAATTTATATTTTCTTAGAAAGCTGTTCGTTACATTTAGGTCTTTTAGGTCTTCAAATTTATTGGCATAAAATTTGTTCTGGTTATTGTTATATTTCAATTTCAGTTGCATCGCAGTTTTGCTTTCTTTTTTCATTCCAAATTTTATTTCTCTGTGCTTTCCTCCTTTTATTCCCTGTGACTATTATTTATTTTTATTTTTATTTTTTTTTTTAATTTTTATTAACATATAATGTATTATTTGCCCCAGGGTACATGTCTGTGAATCTTCGGGCTTACACATTTCTTCCCTGTGACTATTATTGCTAGACATTTGTTTAATTTATTACTTTTTCAAAGAGCAAGCATCAAAAATTAATCTCTTTATTTTTGCATCTATTTTATAAGTGCTTTTATCAACATTATTTGCTTATTTGAATTTTTAAAAATTTGTCTACTGCTCTTTTAAAATTTTTGGAGTTAATTGCTGTTAATTTCCAAAATTCTTTTGGGATAAATATATTTATTGTAATATATTTACCTATTATATATTACCTAATTATTATCTAATTATTACCTAATAATACCTATTACATATATTACCTAATTTTCATGAATTTGAGCAGGCTCTTTCCTAAATATTAATTTAATTGATATTAACTAACTAATTTAATTGACCTTGATAAATTTTCACTTATATTTTGCTGACATAGTATCTTTTCAGTCTTTTTGGCTTCTTTGCACTTATAAAAATTTCTCTCACAAATAAATATTAACAACTTTGTCGGTTTAAAGTACAATCCATAGAATTGGGGATTGTGGGGCAATCTGAGATATTTTTTAGACGGTTTAAAAAGTTAGTGCCTACAAAGACATATGTAGAGTTCGGTCTTAAAAAATGAAACAACTTCAACAATAAAGAATGGAAAATCTTAGATGCTGGGATGTCTTCTACATTCATAATTTCCTATGATTCTTTAAATTTTAGGAATTTTAGAACTGAAAGGGATATAGACTCACAATGAATTACCAGGATCCTCATACCATTCTCCTAATTTTTATCCAAAGAATTAAATCAGAAAGCAGACCATTGTGAAACAAATCCAGTGAGAAAACAAATTTGATAAGAAAAGTATCTCATTTCAAAAGAACAATATAGGTACAAATAGGAAATTCAAAAGAAAGGAAGAAATGGTTTAACTAAGAGTCTCATTCATTGCCCAAATGCTTATATACAGGTATTATAAATATAGGGCTGATGTGGTACTTAATAACATTCACCACACAACAAAACTTAAGTTTATATGATGATTAGTGACCACATATTCTACATTCAGAAAAAAAAAAAAAAAAGATGAGTTTCATCTTCGGAAGAAAATATTTACCATGTTGTATAAAATATCCTCACTTTGAACTTTTTAAGATATTAGAATGAGTTGCAAGAAGAATTCATAATAGAAAATTTGAGGAAAATAAAATCATAGTTTTACATGGAAGAACATCATTTCTTGTAACTATTCAGGATAGAATTAAAAATGCAATGTTTATAGAAACATTCTTTTTTTAAAATCTTAAGGAATTCTAAATACTCAATATCATCTGTTTTGCAACTATGAATAAAGTATAGAGTATGACTTAAGGCACAAGGACCGACCCCCTTCTCTTTTTGCAATTAAAAATCAAGAATCTGCCTATACAGTAGTTTTTAGGTAGCAAAAGTAGCTTTTCTATCTTTTATTCATATTATACGTGCACCTATTTCACAGGGCTTTTTTTTAATAGAAGTGTTTACTGTGAGGACCAGAATACTGGACAGTTGCATTATTCTCCAGTTACAGAAAGGAGAATTTAAGAGTAATCTCCGTAATGTTATAATTAACATCATGCTCAGATGTCTTTCCATTATGTTTTTACCATGGTGGTAAGCATTACAGTAACATTGTTGTTGAATGTTTTTGCATTATATACAGGATCATTGTCATAGTGAAACAAATCCAGTGAGAAAACAAATTTGATGTTTTAAATAAGCTCAGTCATTCATACATTGTCATTACATCAATCTTGTTGATTGGTTTAGTCAACAATCTGCTATCTACTGTGTTCCAAGCACAGTGGTAGGTGAGGGATCACCCTTATTCCATTTCTCTATCTCAAAAGTGCATTTGTTCTCTAATTTCATCACGTTCTATACCGTCTGTTGTTACCAGTATTCAGGCTTCAGATGTGGGAGAGAATGGAAACCATAGTTTTGTAGTAATGTAAACATGATTAGATTGTTGATAAATGTGTTTGCAACTTTCTGTCAGATACTTTAATGTTTTAATATCAAAATGGAATGGTGATGGAGCTCTAAGTTAGGACAGTTCTATTTGCTTGATCTAAATCAGGTACTTTCTTTGGCTTTCAATTAATAACTCCATCAAAACTAACTTCAAATGTCTCCTAATTTTCTGTAATCATTCTTTATGTGGTCTTTATTTTTTATATCAGTAATATTATAATTGGTGGTAAGCTAATGTGATAATTTCCCTAAATATACATCTGATAATACAAAGACTATTAAGAAATAGACTGTTTCTTTGAAGTACAAAAGTTTCATTGACTTAATCATAGTAAAGGAGCCAGTCAGCAAATATACATTATTCATGTCTGAACATTAGTATTAAATAGTAGAGAATTAAAATATACATAATACTTCTGCAAATACTTTCTACATTAAAACATAAAATGGAAATGAGAATCATTGTTAAGAGTCTCCTCATTCAGCTTCCAGGTGAGTGCCTAACCCTTAGCTTTCCAAATAATTGGGACTGCATTGTACAATCATATATATAAAAGTTTACTATAAGCCTTCATTTCTTTACATTATTTACTTGAATTTTACCCGATAGAAGAGTGGTCAGCAATTTAGATTTCAAAGAAACGAGAACCAGTTTGGAAAGAGTAAACATAAGATAGATACTTACTGGGGTGAAGAGGACCATTTAGACATGCTGATGTTGGAGAATCTAAACTGAGCGACATTTAGTGCTTGCAGCCTTTTTCCTTTTATATATGCCTTCACCAGCTTGAAATTTCATATAAAAACAAGATTGTTCCAGCCAAGGTCAATTGTGTCTGCATTAAGAAAATAGGAACATTTTTAAATGGGAAGAGATCAACGTAGAATACTATAATAAGGATTACAAAATTAAAAGAAAAGTAAGATTTGAAATCAGCTTGACTTAAAAAGCCATAACACATACTTATTAAGCTAGAATGATAGTAATTATTTTGAGAAAGAGAATAACCTCTATTTCTGGAGGTGAAAATCATTATGTATTTACATATTAGTTTAGTTTGACCTCTAAGAATCTGTTTTTACATAGCTGACTTTGTAAATTCACTCAGGTTTACGTATTCTTCATTTACCGTATGTTCACAATTATACTTAAACTTAAGGTAATTAGAGCTCCAGGGTCAATTCAGGGTCAGAAGAAAACCGTGCTAATGAAGACGATTACTCCAGCAAAGCTTAGTTTATAAACTGTTTATTCTCTCTGAATCGTGAGTTACTGTGGCAAATTTCCAGTCAGCGAAATTTGTCCTCTGTATTGATAAAAGTTCCCCTTGTATCTTACTACACATTTTAAAGTTTGTCTTAAAAGGTAATTTCTGCGTGCAAGAAGGTGATATGAGTTCAAACTTCAGTTTTAAAATTTGATTATATTCACCTTGCTATTAAGAAGAAATCTATTTAGAGGTTATATTTCTGTATGTAATGGCACAGTATATTTACCATATTGATCCTTACTTGTAAATTAATCATAATTCACATGACATATAATCATAGTTAGAAAATAAAATGCAAGCAAAAGAGCTGAAATAATTTTGTTCAACAGTCTCAGTTTTATTTATTTAAACTCAGATCCTAATTAATATAAGCTCACACATATGATCATTCATTATGGTAAAATTTAATGACCATCACTTAACCTGTATAATTCTTGTTCTACAACATCCAACAACTATTGAACATGGATATGTGACAATGTCAAAATATTTTTGCATTGATTATTTAGACCAATGACTTTGTTTTATTAAAGGAAGTCTGAAAACTACTAGGATTGCTTTTCCTTGGTATCACACAAGTAATCTAGCTGTGAAAATATAATTAGAACCGACATCTCTTGATTTCCAGATTAAGATTCATTCCTCTACACCACATTGTATCTTGCCACTCTTTTAAGTTCTTAATTGTGGATTTTTCTGAAGCAATGCAAAGAGGTATTTCTTTTAAAAAAGTAGAAAAAGAAAGTAAAAGAAAAAGAGGAAAAGGAAGGGAAGGGAAGAAAAGGGAAAAAAAAAAAGAGAAAGGAGAATAAAAGAAAAGGAGACTGAATTCTTTTATTTTTTATTTATTTTTTATTAACATATAATGTATTATTTGCCCCAGGATACATGTCTGTGAATCGTCAGGCTTACACATTTCACAGCACTTACCATAGCACATAACCTCCCCAATGTCCATAACCCAGCCACCCTATCCCTACCCCCCTGCCTCCCAGCCACCCTTAGTTTTATGAGTTTAGGAGTCTCTTATGGTTTGTCTCCTTCCCCATCCCATCTTGTTTTATTTCTCTCCCCCACTCCCCCCACCCTCCGCCCTGCTTGAATTCTTGCTCTTTGGGCTACTTAAGTCTATGCCAGATAGCTGATAACAGAAAAAGCTTGTTGGGTTGATGTTGCTTATGATGTAACACTTTGCTGAAGGACCATTTGGTTATGTGCTGTGATTTCAGTTCAGAGTTAAAAATGTTTTAAAATAATTCATGAGTTATAAAAATATACATTGTGTATTTTGGGGTTTTATGTGTTGTTACATCATTCTTTTACAAATACATTCCTAGAAACTTCAAAAGTGAAATAAACATATCGTACGTATTCCCCTTTGGTGGAAAATTTAAAAATTCATTTTGATGTATATGAAAAAGCTGGCCCGGTAATAATTCAGTTTACTTTTTCAAATTAGAAGCACAGCAGCACCAATAATGTGGCATAGAAATATAGCCCCAGCAAACCAGCACTATAATATTTTCACTAGTTTGGTGATACCCCAGAAAAACTTCCCCGCATCTAGCCGGAATTTTTTCTATATTTTCATACAATTACTTATAGCCAAAATATGGAAGCAACAGGGTGAACAGTACTACTCTATTACCCATCAAATATGCATTGCCATACTACTCTCTAGTGTGGAAGGAATGTGAAAACAGAAAGCTGAATATAAATTATCTAGAAGAATGTCAAATCTATGAGTTTATTTCTTTATGAATATACAAAGGAACTAACTGTGGACAAAAAGTACAATGAAATATGCAAATTTCCTGAGTTTAGGGATAAAAAGTTATTATCTATTAAATTGAAAGTTTTTTCTTATTATTCTCTTTGGAGAAGATTTATATCTCTTCTATGGTCCAGCTGTTTATGTGGTCCCAAATTTCTGTGTTAACAGAAATGCCCCCAGGATGACCTTTGGAAGGTGGGCCTTTAGGAAGTGAGTCATGAGTGCAGGGTCCTCTTAATGAGATTAGTGCCCTTATAAAAGAGACTCTAGAAAGATCTCTATCCCCTTCCAACTCATGAGGTTATAATGAGAAGCCTGCAACCTGGAAGGGGGCCCTTACCTGATTATGCTGGCATTGTAATTTTGGAGTTCCATCCTCTAGAACTGTGAGAAGTAAATTTGTTGTTTATAAGTCAGTCTGTGGTATTTTGTTATAGCAGCATGAACAGACTAACATGGTCTCTTTAAAGTAGCAAATTCCTGTTGGAAATAGTGTCAACTGTGCCAGCTGTATAGTTAAATCCCAGTCTTCTTCAGGCCCTGAATATTGAAAGTTTAATATTTATGACCTATAAAGTCTATTGGGTTCACAGTTCATTTTTTTCACAGCTTATATTACTTCCTTTTACTGTACATTTTCAACATCCTCCTTCCAAAGTGAGCAACATTGCTTGAAACTTGCTGAGGATAGAAAGGGCAGATATTCCTCTTGAATATCTGCGATTCTTATGGGATATTTGCATTTTAAGATAGATTACTTCCCTCAAGATTAAAAGATGTCTGAACAGTGATGCCTAAAGTCAAGTCTTTTTGGAATGATAATTTTTTAAAATAATACAGTATCTGCTGAAGATTTAAAAATGCAACACTTTATGAATCAAATGAGATAGAGCAGTTGCACATATTAGCGAGGAAAAATACAGCCAAGCACAAATCTACAACTGAAGAGGAGCAGAGTGATTTGAGGCAAATTTGTAAAGCAGCACATACTAATGTGTTAAATCTCTAGGCTGGCTATTTTTTCTTTCTTTTTGTAATGTCATCTCTCTCATCTACTTTTCTTCTTTTCATTCTTTCTCATTTACTAGAACAAGTTCTTTTCATGCACTGGCTATAAACTCTTTATCTCTGTTTCTTCAGAATTTCACATTGTGTCTGGTACGTGGTCATAAATATTTCCTCAAGGAATAAAAGCATCTGGATGAAACTTTATCTAACAGGAATAAATGGGTAAAATATAATGAGCCACTTCAACAACTGGCCTGGATATAAGACTATTTTAAATGGATACTTTTGATAACTTTTCTGGATACCAGCAATAATAAGTTACAATGAAAAAGAATCCTGTTGATAATCCCTACATAAAAAATAAGAACATTATGTAGAACCTGAATAAAAATAAGATTTTATTAACATGCAAGCATTGAATCAATAAAAAGATAAATTTTGTTTGTGAATGAGAAGGCCTGAGAGTCTAAAGATGTCAGTTTTTCCAATATTTATTTACTTAATTTAATTTTAATAATACTCTCAAAATGTCTTCTTTTTTTCTTATTGAAAACATCAGGTGCTTCTAAAACTATTCTTAAATAAGAAAAAGGCAAAAATTGCTACAAATAGCTTGAAATAGTAGAGTAAAAATGAATTTTCCTTCCTAGATATTAAAACACATTTAGCCACCATCATAGTTAAAAGAAAGTTGAACTGGTCTAAGAATAAGCAGGCAGTTTAAAACAAAGGAAACTGATAAGTTGAAACAACATCATCAGCATATTGGTGTTAGAGGGAATGATATTCCTAGGAACTTGGAAATGAGCTTGCTCGCTGAGTGATGAAATCAGTATGTAATTGTACATACAAAATCACCATAAAGAAGCATATGAATGTTTACATTTTAATGCATCAGTAGCCTAGTGACCAAAAAAAAAAAAAAATCAGACAGTTCTTCAAATTAACACTTAGTAAGTCCTATCCACCTTCCATATTCCATTATTATTCTGAACTGTGTGCCAGTCTGCCTCCCAGAAAGAGAATGCGCTGGTCCTGGAGACATGAGTATGTGGTCACTGTGGCACGCTTCTCACTGTTAATGAATTTACTGACAGTGTATATATATTTAGTCTTGTGTGAGTTTGGTTTTGTATATTAGTCTTATGTGAGTTTTGTTTAGATATATTATTCCTAAGAGAAAAATCTATTTTTGATGTGTTGACAAATGGGGATTTGGACTGTGTCAGGCAGAAAGCCAGACTCTGAAGTACAGTAAATCCATCATGGAATTGCCTTGCTAAGAAAAGTCTTAGGAGGCAATCTGATGGCTTTCTCTTGATGATATCTGCTGTGATGGCTGGGTGTACGTGATTTTCTTTTGTGATTTTTCATGTGGTATTTAGTCCTTAAGAAATACATAGTAGGGGGCGCCTGGGTGGCTCAGTCGTTAAGCGTCTGCCTTCGGCCCAGGTCAGATCCCAGGGACCTGGGATCGAGCCCCGCATCGGGCTCTCTGCTCTGCAGGAAGCCTGCTTCTCCCGTGACCATTCCCTCTGCTTGTGTTCCCTCTCTCGCTGTGTTTCTCTCTGTCAAATAAATAAAATCTTTAAAAAAAAAAAAAAAAAGAAATACATAGTAAAACTGTGTTTTATTCAATAGAATATACTGAGAAATTAGACTATTTAGCAAGAAATTAATATGGACACATTTCTCCCACACCCATAAAAGTTAATTCCAAGTGTACTAAAGTGCTAAATGTAAAAAAGGCAGATTAAAAAGCTGGACAAAAATGTAGCTGGGGGCACCTGGGTGGCTCAGTGGGTTAAAGCCTCTGCCTTCGGCTCAGGTCATGATCCCAGGGTCCTGGGATCGAGCCCTGCATCAGGCTCTCTGCTCAGTGGAGAGCCTGCTTCCCTCTCTCTGTCTGCCTCTCTGCCTACTTGTGATCTCTCTCTCTGTCAAATAAATAAATAAAATCTTTTAAAAAAAAAAAAAAGTAGCTGAATATCTGCCTCATCTCTGGATGGGAATAACTTTCTGGATATAAAAACAATAAGATATATCATAAAAACTAATAGATTTGACCTAAATACATTAAAAATTTGTGTGAACATAAAATTTATAACCATAAGTTGAAAATAAAATTATTAACTATTGGTAATAAATGGGCAATCAGATAATATCTATAGTCTATGAGGATATTTTGAAGAAAATGTCAAGACCCACAATTAATGGAAATGGCACACTTGGAAGTAATTCACGAAAGGGAAAATACATGTGATTGATAAACTGATGAAAATGCACCCAATTTGATAGTAAAAGAAATGCAAATTAAATAGAAATTAGGTATAATTTTAATTATCAAATTAGCAGTAATTAATAACAATATTAATGTTTAAAGCTTAAATGAGACAGGCAAACTCTTATATTAACTGTTGAAAGTAAAATATTTTAAAGTTTTTGGAAGGCAATTCATTGATTTTTACACAAGTCTACTTATCTATTTTTTAAAAGGGAAAAAAAGTAAATTCTTTGTCCTGCAAGGCAGAAGAAGTTTCGATCTCTGGCTGTCTAGGGCGGTCATTCAAATAGATTAAAAAATTAAAGAGCAATTCTAAACATGGAAATTTTCAGTGTTTTATATGTTGGTGGCATTGGGGGCCTCAAATTATTTCCAAATGACTTTGGAATAAATCTTTAGACAGATCTAATCTCTCTCCCTCTGGTGGTGGTAGGGAATGAAAGATAAAATTTTCTAAGGTGGAACACACACACTGCAGTATTACAGTTTGGATTCTTTGAGAGCAAATGGGGGCAAATTCCTAGTGTCTAGGTTCCTGTGTGTGCTCTACAAAGCAATTCGTTTTCTTAATGACTTCTTGTTCTTGCTCTATTAGTTTGCTTTTCCTTCCTTCTTTTTGGGTCAACTTATTACAGCAGGCAGCACATTCTCCTAGATAAGTGTCAGACATGATTTTAAGAAAAGAAATGATTTTTAAATATTTGGAATTTTAACATACAGTATTAAAATTCTTCCTTGGAGACTCTTTCTTTTGGAAGTGCTAGAGTTGTGGTGTTTGCCAAGGGCATGCCCATGGGGAATGTAAAAGAAGGAAGCAGATTTGACTTTTATTAAGTGATGAGGTAATCAGTAACTATGAAAATTTTTCATTGTTGAAACAAGCTCTCAAAAAAGCAAATAAATTAAACAAGCTCTCACATATCTAGTGTGCCTTTCTGTGGGCTCTGTAGTGCAGAAAGGTCATAGAAAACACATTCCTGCCATAGTACATGTGCATTGCTCATTCCTTAAGGATTTGAGTGTTTCTCAAAAGATGAAATATTGTGTTTATGTAGGAATTTAGGTATCTTTATTGTATTTTGTATTGGATCCTTTTGAATCTAAAATCTAACACCTAATGGATTGCCAGTGAGCTTTTACAAATTAATTTCTCTTGCACATGTTCCTCATCTGTAATGATAAAATTCCATTGGGTTGTAATGACAATTGACTGAGATGGTATATTATGATGTATAATGTAGGTGATAACCACATAATAAATAATAGATATTATCATCATCATTATTATTATGTGTTTCTGAAAGAACATTGGGAGATTGGAAAGTAGTACCTGATAGCTCTCATAAAGTAGCTTATAATCACTGGGGGACCTAATGTAACAAGGTTGTGGTAACATGTAACTAAGCACAGAGTAAGTAACAAACTAACCAGCCTCAAGTTTCCAATTTTAAATTTTAAATAAAATTATTTCCAACTGTAAGATTTCTCTAGAAGGAGGCATGATTTTATGTTCAAAGGATTATTTGAGTTTGGATTAGGTTTAAGGGTGGATATTTTAATAGGCAATGCATAATATCTTTCAATATGCTTAATGTTTCTAAGTAAAAGTCCAAAACCATGAATAACTATAAAATTATATTAGCTTATTTGAATGAATATAGGTTTTTTTCTGATTAAAAAAGCTGTATCTAGTTTTGTAAACATTTTTGTGACTTCTGTTGAAAAGGATTATAAAGGCAATAAGATGTAATCCAAATCCATCTTCCAGATACTATCATTGTCAATATTTTATATGCTTTTTTCCAATATTTTCTACTAGACACATATCATAAAATTTTAAATATATAATTACATTCATAAATATAAATATTAGTGTCTGCCTTATAGTATATTGTTAAAATTTATTGAAGTGCACAGAGATATGTGCTGGATAAGGAGTGATAGAAAGATAAGACTCATGTAGTAGTGTGCTTGTGTATATACCTTGGCAATAACTAAGATGTAAATATATAACACACAGTTCTAAGGAATAGAAATGAGTGGTAGAAAATAAATATATATTGAATTGTGGCAGTTAAATCAATCAGTGTCTAATCGAGAAAAAAGAATCTGCATCAGGGTGCCTGGGTGGCTCAGTCGTTAAGCGTCTGCCTTCGGCCCTGGTGATGATCCCAGGGGCCTGGGATCGAGCCCCGCATCAGGCTCTCTGCTCTGCAGGAAGCCTGCTTCTCCCGCTACCATTCCCTCTGCTTGTGTTCCCTCTCTCGCTGTGTTTCTCTCTGTCAAATAAATAAAATTAAAAAAAAAAAAAAAAAGAATCTGCACCAGAAAACTCCAAAGGTGGAGAGCTAGCTGAAGAACTAAAAGGACAAATAGAGGACAATGATCCAAGCCAGAAGTCCATCACTGGATTAGGCCACTGCTACCCTCAGACTGTTAGGAAAACGGAGTAAGCAGAGCCTAGAAATTGGAATCTCTGGAGAACCAGCTGTAGCCAGGCATAGATACCAATGAGAATATTTTAAAATTAATATTATATTTGCTATGTAATTAACAGTTACATCCTTGAGCACTTAATATAGATCTGTCTCTTCTGTGAGTCCCACATGTTTTGACTTGTTTCATCCTCAAAACTAAAAGTGAAATTTATTATCTCCATCTAAAGCTAAGTAAGGGCAGTTACAGAGTTTCACTTGCTCAAGTTTACATAGATCTTAAGTGGCAGAACTGGGATTGAAATCCAAGATATTTTGCTTAATGTATTGATTACTGGCTTCGTTGCAATGAAGTTATGGATATTTATCCAGTTGCAGTTAATCTAGCATTTGTTTTTAACCAAAACATTTAGTAAAATTTTATCTAGCTGTTGCAGGAGCAATAGAAACCGTTTTAAAATTGCATAGATTCACAAAGATAATTTAATACCCTTTAATTGCTTTATTCTGGGTGCTCTCTGTAAGGCAAAGAGTTACCAGAGCAGAGCCCTCTTCCATGTGTACTTAATCCAGAATATAGGACAAGTTTGGAGGTCAAGCTTCTCAGGTGCATTTCTGGGAATTCTTCCTGGCTGAGCTGCTCCAGTGCATGGAGGAACTGACCTGAAGAGGAGTAAATGTGCTAACCAAGCTTGGGTAAACCTTTCTCTTCTATGGGCTGACACAAAGTGGGGCCTTCTTTGCCAGCAGATGTTGAAACTAGTAAACTGAGTAGCAAAGGGAAAGTCACGTCTTGCCTCCCATACCTCATCTCTACAAAGATGTAATTACAGCAGTTCTTTAAATTATTTCCAGTCAGAAAAATGTATGCACTTAAGCTGCTATGACTAGTCTCTCTTGGAATTTCTAACTTTCCTAGTCAGAGACGTAAAACACAATCCTTTTGTACTGGAAGATTATTAAATTCAGTAAAGTGCTTACTATGAATTCTGGAAATGTTGTCAGCATACTATTCCCTTATTTTCGAAATTTTCTCTTGACTTTAATAGAAAATACCTTCATTCTGACTCAGGATCCTTTGTCTTTTGCTATCAGAAAAAAAAAGGTAATGAGAATGAAGAAAGAGATAGAGAGAGATTTATGGCATTATAGAACAAAGCTAAATGCTAACCATGACAGAGCAAGGTTGATAGGGATTTCATTTCCCATCCAGGTTTGGATTTTCATTTACTCAAAATGTTTCTGAAGTAATCAAATATTTAGACAGCCCAAATAGAGAAAACATATATTTTCCCCAAAGAATGAATTAGGTTCTGATTAATGAATAGCAAAGAGCTAGATAATTTTATTTTTATACTAAATTTCATGACATTAAACACTCTTGATAGAAAAATCAATCATGTGAAATACCTCCTGTCTTCAGGAATAGAATGATTAAAAGTGTTTCTGAAGAGAAAAACATTAGATTTTAAATAATTGAAAACAATTTTTCAAACAATTTATCTTCCTTTACAATTGTGTATTGAATAAAGACTTGGAATAAAAATGACATGGCATACTAGAATTATCTTTCCAGGAAAGGATCTTTTTAGGAAAGAACTAAGGGGAGGGTACAAACAGGGGTATATAACGGGCCTGAAAATGGCATTATGTTTACAATTAGGATAGTCATTTGATGAAGAAAAATGTTAGTTATTGATACTAACTACTAAGTTTTGTTTGATACTAAAATACTAAGTTTTGTTTTTGTTTCTGTTTTTTTTGTTGTAAAATATGGAGAAGTAGACATGTTTGAAAGCGATTGTAATATAACTTGAAAATATTTGAAGGAAAAAGCCTTAAGGCAGTAGGAACGATAGGCCTGATCAAACGTGTAAGACAATTACTATCCCAGAAAAGGATGAAAGATAGAAGATTAAAAGAAGAGGCAGAAAGGCAGTTCTAATGGTTTCAAGATCAATGTTTTAAAAATACATTAACAGTTTCAGGAATGAAAAAGATAACTTCTGACATTTTTCTATAACTATATCTCTTGATGCTTCTGTTAAATAATCAAATTTCATCAGATTCCTGCCTAAAAGCAGTAGGTAGGGTCGAGGCTAAGCCTAATACCAAACTGTAAACTTTAAAACTTCAGTAGATGTTTAAAGTACATGTCATCATTTAAGAATGATCATTACAAATAATTTGTAAACAGCACCAAATTTCAATAAAAATATCAAATTATGTTTATAATATTATTTGAACATGTTGATTTTAAAATATTTTACTCTCTAACTTTACATCTATAATTATAGAGTTAACATTTAATTTTATAATTTCTAAATTCTGAGATGCAATGAGATATGGCAATACATGCAAACTTTAGCATTTTAAGAACTTAGTTACATCTTCATGAAATTTTGATTGTGCTAAGTATTCTGAAAGTGTTTCCTGTGAGAAAAAACTATTTATTTCTTGAAAAACATTGACTTAAATATATAAAAAAGTAGATGAGATTACTCAAGTAAAATGATTCTTTCATTCTTAAAATATAGCAGGAATATAGATAAAAGTATTATCTATAAAATGACTCCTAACAATCCTATTTCTTGAAGTTGTAGAGATTACAACTAAAGTATCATGTATAAAGTACCTGGGATGGTACTGAGTACAGCATAATTACTTAATGGTTGGTTGATTAATATATTGATTAATTTTAGTGTAAATATATCTATGTCTATTCATCTGTGTGCAGACAAAATTTACTTATGCGGATAATCTCATATAACATATATATGTATACACAAACATATGTGTATTAATTTAAACCTGTGAAGAGCATTGGATATTTGTGTTGTATGTATGTTTTCTTTGTAGATTTTCTGTCTAGGAAAATATTTAGGCTCTAAATGTCAAGGACTGCACCTATTCATTTCTGTCCTCTGATCCTAGGGCCTGGCATAGAGAACATGCTCTATCAGTATTTATTGTTTCTATTTATGGTTGAATTTGTTTAAATGGATGCAATATTTGATTAGGCCTGCTTCCTCTATCTTAATATCCTCCATATATACTTAATTCTAGGGTATCTCATTGTTTTTGCCTCTGTCTTTTCCTTGACTTCATCAATGTCCCATCCATTAAAATCCCATCCATCATGGGTCACCTGGGTGACTCAGTCCCTTAAGCTTCTGCCTTCGGGGGCACCTGGGTGGCTCAGTGGGTTAAAGCCTCTGCCTTCAGCTCAGGTCATGATCTCAGGGTCCTGGGATCGAGCCCCACATCAGGTTCTCTGCTTGGCAGGGAGCCTGCTTCCCCCCCTCTCTCTGTTTGCCCCTCTGCCTCCTTGTGATTTCTCTCCTCTCTGTGAAATAAACAAATAAAATCTTTAAAAAAAAA
>CM053609.1:76731777-76780698 GCA_028646535.1 Procyon lotor
TAATTTTGGAATCATGATTTTTTTTAGATTTGTATGAGACAATTATATGTATTTTGATGACTTCAGACTAATCTTTAATGATTATTTTGAAAGTGAATTTTTAAAATGCATAAAATTTGCAAAAGAAAGAAGAATTTGTTTTTATGTCAAAACAGAATTTTTATTTGAATCAAACTAGCTTAGCAGATTGTCATTCAGTTAATTGAATGAGTACTTCTATGAGTGATGGGAGGACTATTGGATTTTTTTTAATCTTTTTTTTTAATTGACATATAATGTATTATTTGCTTCAGGATACATGTCTGTGAATCATCAGGCTTACACATTTCACAGCGCTTACCATAGCACATACCCTCCCCAATGTCGATAACCTAGCCACTCTATCCCTAACTCCCTACTCCCCAGCCACCCTCAGTTTGTTTCATGAGTTTAGGAGTCTCTTATGGTTTGTCCCCTTCCTGATCCCATCTTGTTTCATTTCCCTCCCCTATCCCCCCACGATCCCCCGCCCTGCCTCTCAAATTCTTCATATCAGAGAGATCATATGATAATTGTCTTTCCATGAGAGACTTTTTTCGCTTAGCATAATACTCTCTAGTTCCATTCACATTGTTGTAAATGGCAAGATTTTGTTTCTCTTGATGGC
This sequence comes from Procyon lotor, assembly GCA_028646535.1. Taxonomy (NCBI): domain Eukaryota; kingdom Metazoa; phylum Chordata; class Mammalia; order Carnivora; family Procyonidae; genus Procyon; species Procyon lotor. The sequence continues at coordinate 76,732,424 of CM053609.1, forward strand.
TGCATAGTATTCCATTATATGTGTATATATACCACATCTAATTTATCCATTCATCTGTTGATGGACATCATAGTTTGGCTATGGTGGACATTGCTGCTATAAACATTCGGGTGCACATGCCCCTTCAGATCACTACATTTGTATCTTTGGGGTAAATACCCAGTAGTGCAATTGCTGGGTCATAGGGTAGCTCTATTTTCAACTTTCTGAGGAAGTTCCATTCTGTTTTCCAGAGTGGCTGTACCAGCTTGCATTCTTACCAACGGTGTAGGAGGGTTCCCTTGGGAGAACTCTTGGATTAACAAAGACATTCTATACTACCTACTGACTGAACAAATTAAATCATCTCCCTTGGTAGAGAATTAATTTTTGTCATAGAGAATTGACAGAAACTGAACTTATTTTTATCAGTAATTGAAAGCTAAGTTAGATATCAACAATTTAGGTTTAAAAAAAATCGTCTTGCCTTATTGGAAAAAAAAAAAATAGATACCAGGACAAATTTTCTACAAGAGTCACAAGAATGATTTTAATAGGGCATGCAGAACACACCTTTATCTATGAGAGGCAAGCCATAAAAAAGTCAGGTAAGGGAATTCTGCTTAGAAGCCTTTGGATACCTGCCATCCCCACATCCCTTTTTGAGGGATATTTTGTATATAACTTGTTTTGTACTTCACAATGTGGCTTTGTCAATGCTCATTGTCTGGTAGTCAAGTACAACAGAGAGGTGAACAAAAAGATTCTAAATTACCTAGTGACTGATTGAACTGATAATCTCTTTTAGGGGCAGAGGTTAAATTTTGATGTAGCAATGTAAGAGGAAGTAAATTAATGCAGACTCAAAAAACCGAGAGAGAGAGAGAGAGAGAGAGAGAGAGAGAGAGAGAGAGAGCTGAAAAACCTCAGAAACCTTGAGTAAGCAAAAGCCACAAGTGGAGCAATAGAGTGGTCAGTGAAAGTAGCAGTAGACAAAAGCAGACCCAGAAGTAGCTGAATCACTGTCGTGGAGACACTGGAGCTCTCTAAGCACCTGCGGGTGAAGTGAGGTAGGACTACTAAATTAACAGTCCGACTGTAAGGGAATGAATTACTAGCTAAAATAAAAGCATCAACATTAAGCAATATAAAGGATCCCAGAGTGAACATAATGTTAAAAATGCCATAAACCAAAATTATCAACATTTAAAAAATTAAACTAACCCATTATAAGTGGAAAAGAAATGAAAACATATGTCATGACCAAGATTTGGAAACAAATGTAGCCATTTTATTTGTAATAACAGAAAATTGGAAATAATCCAAACATTGATCAAAAATGAATATTTTCTATAAAATGGAAGTTTTAAAAAGACTGACTATGCCAAGTGTTGGTAAGGATGTAGAGCAACTGGAAATCTCATATACTACTGATGAGAATGTAAACTGTAATGAAAATTACATGAAAATGTAAACATTTTCCAAAATGTACAGCCACTTTGGAAAGCAGTTTGGCGATTTCATAAAAATTTAAACTTATGCTTATACAGCTCAGCCATTCCTCTCCTAGGAATTTATCCAAGACAAATCAAAACATGTATCTCTACAAATATTTGTAAACAAATGTTCACAGCCACGTCATTTCTAACAGTTCAAAAATAGAAGTAACCCAAACATATAACCATGAATAAATGTATTAACAAAATATTTCCGTAGAATGAAATACTTATAAAAAGAAATGAATTACCAATGTAAGGAGCAATGTGGATAAATCACAAAATAATTATCTTCAATGAAATAAACTAGCTGAAAAAAGATCACATATTACATGATTCCATTTATATAAAATTTTAGAAAATGCAAATTGATCTATGACTGGATTTCAAATGAGAATAAGGGAAATTTGAGGAATGAGGGTATGTTAAGTATCTTGACTGTGGTAACTTCAGAAGGGTATTACATATTTCATGATTTATTGTAGTGTCCTTTTTAAATATATACTTTACATAAAATATAGCTCGACAAAGTAATACAAAAATTCAAATTCAAGACCAAATTTAAAGTGAAATGAACTAGGAAGCTCTGGACATGTCCTGGTTGTAATGAAGGGAACTGCTACACGGTTGGGAAAGGAAAGTCGGTGCAGTGTGGTTGGAAGCAGTAGGCAGAGAAAAAGAAGTTTATGGCTCACAGATTCAGATTGCTATGTGCTTTAAATGATCAAATACTGCATTGAAGACCTTTGCTCACTTTTTATCTTGATAAGTACTGTCAAATAGTCCACCCAAACAATTGTACCAGTTTCATTGTCCAATAAAAAATGTATGAGAGTTCTCATTTCCCTTTCTATTTTATTATTGATGTTAAATAGTTGTAATCTTTTCATGTAGTGAGATGATCAATAAAAATGTTCAAATTAAGAGTTAGGAACCAAAAGGAATGGAGGAATCCAAAATCTGAAAGGTCAGGGAAGAAGAAGAAGAAAAAAGAAAACTTTCTAAACAGTCAGTGGAAACATTGTGAAATGCTACAAAAGGTCTAAGTGTCTATTTTATGTAACAATAAAGTAAGATATTAATGGTTTGAGAACAAGTTTAGTTTACCATGATGAAAGCAGAAAGTTTATCTTCATTGATTGAGAGATAGTTGAAGGAAGAAAGTAGAGACACTATGAATAGTTTGTGGGTGTTTTTTTTTTTTTTAATTTTGCTGTGAAGGGAAAAGACAATATTAATATTTTTTGTTTATTTAAGTTTTTGAAGTTATTTTACTTAGCAAATGAAAGATGAGCATGTTATAACATTAATAAAAATGTCACAGTAAGGTCATTACTATGGAATAAGGAAAATTCTATAGGGTGAGTTACCAAGTGAATGTGATTCAATATTATTGTATGTCTGATGTTATAATGGATACTTCTTCCACTGTAATATGAGAGAAGATGAAAAAATATGGATATAGATGTGTTAAGTTTGTAAATTTGAAGTTCCTTGTTAAATGGACCATTTTCTGAGAATTGTGGGTCCATGACAGGTGCTTTGAGTATGTAGGGCTCTTGTAGGGTTTGGGTTAAGAAGAATGGAGAATGTTTAAAAGCTCACTCCTAATAATGGGAGAAGAAACTATATGCGTTGGCAAATTTGGAAATTCACCTGGATATTGATAGAGGCTTCAGTAGGCGGGTATCTATGTAAAGAAATCTATGTTCAGATATCTATGTAAAGACACACACACAGGATTTCTTTTCTTATGCCTCTTTAAAGATACTGTATCATTTACTTAATATGTTTGAATCAACATTAACAAATGTAAAACATTGAGATGTAATGCAGTGGCAAATTTAGTACATCTACTACTCAAAGTGCTCAAAAAATATGCTTTCTTGCTTTTCTATGATCACACTAAACTTCCCCTTTAATATGCCATATTTAGTTACTGAGGAGATTAAAAGAAATACACATAAACTTGCCAATTATTGTAGCAGAGTCTTCTGAGTGTAAACAATCTATTTTATTGGCTGTTTACTCAGGTAATTTATATGCTCTTTCACATCTTCATCCCTCATGTCTTCTCCACTTGCGGAGACTTCTCCACTCCACATGTCTTTCTCCATTTTTCAATAAGTTGTCTGAGTATGTAGGTGACTTTTATGGAAGTAACAGGTACAGTTGCTTTGCCAAATTAAAAACAGCTGGGGTGTTAGTGGACTTAACTGATCTTTTGGATCCATGCATTGACACCTACCACTAAAGTCTTTGATCCCTTTCTCTGTTTAGAAATCTCTACATGCTACTGAAGCCAGATTTCTGTTTGTTCTTCCTCTCTTCCTGGCACTCATTGAGGCACAGATGAATGTTTGGATACATCATAGATAACATTACTTATGAGGAGTCCTTCTGTCTTGGGTTAATCCCACTAGGACATTGCCTCTGGTATCTTTTTTCAGTGATGAGTGAGACACCCATGTGAATGCAGCCTCCACCTACAGTCTTGCAGCTTCCCTGTGGCAAAGTCAGATGAAGGAGGCCACTAGCCTGCTGTTCTCAGGTTCCTCCACATATACTTTGATGTTTCCTGGTTCTCATTGGCACCAGGCAGATCAGTAGATACAATAATTGGGGGGGGAAGCGGGGGTTGAGGTCCTCAACTAAATTGATTAATAAAATTCAAAATATTATTTCCTATGTCCATATTCTTTTTAAAAAATAATTATTACTTATTTTTAGAGAAAGAAATTGTGTAATTTGCGGGAGGGGTGGAGGGAAGGGAAAGAGAATCCTTAAGCTGACTCTTCATGGAGCACAGAGCCAAGCATAGGGCTCTAATCTCTGAGATCTGAGATCTCAGATCATGACTCTGAGATCATGACCTGAGCTGAAATCAAGAGTCTGTTGCTTAGCCAACTGTGGTACCCAGGTGTCCCTCTGTATGTCCGTATTCTTTGTATAAATGTAATAATTAATGTCATATAATAAAACATTAAGATTGCACTGGATGCTAGAATAATGAATGTGCAGTTCTTCACTTAGGAAGCCAGTGAAAATATTTAGTCCTGTAAAGATATTTAGAAACTACCGTGTACTGTGGCTCACTGTGGATTCCTCTTCTTCTACCTACTGTTATTTTTAGTGTCTCAGTTTGGAGTGCAGTATACAAATTTGCCATCATATGTTTATTCCCAATCTATACTTTTAATCAGTGAGTCTTAGTACTGTCTTACTAATGAGGTTGTCCTATCTACCATTATGTTCAAAATGCTATCTGCTTTGTTAGCACAAGAATGGTTATATAATATTTCAGTTCCTCTCTTTTGATCTCTCTCATTGGAGAACTCTGCTTCCATGTTTGAATCCATCTTCTTCAATGCAAATATTTTGTATTCTTTGGTGATTTCAAATAACTCTAGGTTAGGACAGTTCATGACTGGGTCCAAACTCAGTTAAATTTTCCCATTATTTGAATACTGGATGAGGTGACATTTGTTCTGAGTTATCTTTAAGTCATGATACTAACAGTTCAAGATACGTTTCCATCTAACCATTTCATTCTGCCATGAATATTTGTCATTGCATTTGCCTGCTAAACAATCCATCCCTGCTTCCTATTTGCATGAATCTTGATATAAGACATTACTCCAAGACACCCGCTATTGTGTACTGTGAAAGACACATATTTCCTAAGGTTAATGGTTGTTTTGAGCTTTTGAGTGGACTCAATAATATCTGTACTAATATATTTATAAAATTTGGAGATTTAACTCAATATTGCCCTTGTATTATTATTCTAGAAAGATGTAACTCAAACATTTAAGGTGTGCAGTTCAGTGGGTTTTAGTATACACATAATCATCCAACCATCATCACAATAAATTTGAGAACATTTTCATCACTCAAAAAAGAAATCTCATATCTATTAGTTGTCACCCCTCATTTCCCCCAGCACCTTCAGGCCAAGGTCACTGCTAATCTACTGTTTCAGTATTTTTCCATATTATGACATGACATGTGTCTATTGTGTTTGAGAGTGCCCTTAGTCTTGAACTTCCCCATATTATTTTCTAAATAAAGTTAATTCCTTTGAGTGAGCTTTAATGTATTCTGTTCCTATAGCATCTTTCCCCTTATGTGAAATTTCTGATTTACTGTCCCAAAGCTAAGGGCAGGGCATCGACCAGCTTCTCTTGGAATGTCATCCTTGTTTTATGGACAGGCTACTGGGTCAGAGCAGTAACTTCTGGTCTTCCTCTTTTCTATGGAAACTTCACACTATGAGCAGTTGGGGTAAAGGCTACTGGGGCTCCAGTTTTTTTGGCCTGTGGTCCATGGGGAGAGTCTCTGCCCTATGAATGGGCACCAGGTAGAAGAATGGAGCCAAAGATGTTTTGGTCAAATTCACCTGGAATTTAACCTCTGGGAAACAGAACACAGGAAGATGAAATGCTAGCAACCTGCTCTTCCTGGTAAGATAGAGTAGCCATTGTCAGGGAGCTGAGCAAGGAAGGAGCCCTGTCTTCTTTTCCACATTTTCTAAGGCAGTGATCCTGTCATCCTGGCCTGGGGCAGCAGAAGAAGGTCATTGTTTCTACAGTTTACACATGATTTAGTAAATTTTCATGATTGAATGTGTTTTGTTTGTTCTATTCTCTTGTGAACAATTTTCAGAGACTTTGGTTGTTTTTGTTTAAGTTTTTTCTTTCTTTCTTTTTTTTATTTATTTGACAGAGAGAGAGAGAGAGAGAGAGAGAGATCACAAGTAGGCAGAGATGCAGGCAGAGAGAGAGGGGAAGCAGGCTCCCTGCTGAGCAGAGAGCCTGATGCGGGGCTTGATCCCAGGACCCTGAGATCATGACCTGAGCCGAAGGCAGAGGCTTTAACCCACTGAGCTACTCAGGTGCCCTTTTTCTTTTTCTTTTTTTAAGATTTTATTTAAGAGAGAGAAGAAAAACACTAGTGGGTGGGGGAGGGGCACAGGGGGAAGGAGAAGGGAAGGAGAAGCAGACTCCCTGCAGAGTAGAGAGCCTGATACTGGGCTTGATCCCAGGACCCTGAGGTCATAACCTGAGAGCCGAAGGCTGACAATCAACTGAGCCACACCTGGTTTCCCTGTTTGTTTGTTTGTTTTTTTTAAGTAATTTTTACCACTTAATGATATTTTTCCTTGAGGAGCAGGTCTGCAGTTCTACACCTTCTGCCATTCTGAAGTAAATTTTCCTAGAAATATATTTTTGAGCATTAAAACTAGAAATACTTTATTTCATATGATTTGGCTTGCCGCAGATAATTAGAATGACATCATCCTTCATTTTCATTTCTGCCATGTTTGCTTGGAAATATAGTAAGTTTAATGCCCAAATATAAAAATAGTTCTTGTTCTCATGGTTTATTTAATGTGGTTAAATTACACTTTTATGATTTAGATTTACTTTCTAGTTCAATAGTGTTACTGAAAGTCTTTTTTCAAGCACATATCAAGTCTGTGCAGGGCCAGTTTGTATGAAAGAAAATATTTTCTGGTATAATTTCAAGGACGTTCATACTTTTTTCTACAATTTAGATTTCCTTTCATATCTTAATTTAACCGCAGTATAGTGTGAAAGATATTTAGAGGCATATCAAATTATTTTTATGTACTACATTTTTCTAATTCTGAGGAAAGGAAGCTATGTTTTCTGGCAGTAAATTCCTACAAGAATGTAACTCAGGAATTCCTGGGATGAATGTTCATGGCTCCATTTCTTCTATAACATGGAGATAATTGTTCAACGTTGTTTTGAGGATTAAATTAACACATGCAAATACTTAAAAGGAGTGCTTGGCACATAGTATGCATTTAATAAACGTCAGTCCTTGCTGGGATTACTGTTGCTATTGTGAATCTTATTAACTAGGATGGCTTGACAACAAAACACAGATTTATCTTTTTTTTTTTTTTTTAAGATTTTATTTATTTATTTTTTTAAGAGAGAAAGAGCAAAAGAGAAAGATCACAGGAGCAGAGGCAGAAGGTGGGGGAAAGCAGACTCTCCCGCCGAGCAGGAAGCTCAATTTGGGGCTCGATGCCAAGACCCTGGGATCCTGACCTGAACCTAAGGCAGACACTTAACCAACCGACCCACCCAGGTGTCCTGAAACACAGGCCTTTCTGTAAAAATTTTTGCCAGAATGAATTTTCGTTTTCGGATAGGAGGAGAGCTTCTCTTTTTTTATATTCTAAACATGAGTAAATTTTCTGAGAGTAGAAATAAAAAATTAGCGTAGGCTCATAATCAGACCTTCACAAAGAACAATTTTTGATACACTCACCCTCTGAGTTAAAAGCTCACTTAAATTCAAAAGAATGCATTAATTTCTTTGATTCCAGTTCACATCATGAAGCCATCTTTTCAGACCTGCTGTTGCTTGACTTTGAAGCTGAATAGAACTTCTGTTTGAGTGCAACTTCATCCAAGTTTCTCTTGTTTTCTATACCAATCTCTTTGAGATTAAACAATTTCAAATCAAAAGCATTATTTGAGGGGATAGAATAGGTTGAATTATTTAAGAATCACAAACTTTTTTTGTACTCAGCTTCTGGAACACATTTTCAGTAAAAGAACTGGTAAGTACAAAGCCCTAACACAAGTATCAAATATGATAAATTTTGCATATAGTCAACTTTGATATTAAATTCCCAACAGTTTAACTTGTACAATGTGTAATATTGGTTTTTGTTTCTGAGGAAATAATGTGGTATGAAATCAAGATAATTGGTTTAAATTATGAATAGCATAATATTGATATTACTATTTGTATATGTGACATTAATTGAAATCTTTATTATTTTTCCTCAATTTAATGGTCTGTTGGAAAAAGAAATCTTTCATTGTAATAAAATATAAAAATAATTATTCACTTAAATCATTCTGACTGATTTACTTCACAATACACAATGAAGATTCTCTTTTGCTCTAATATTTAATATTCTTCACTCTTTTCTGCTTTCCTTGCCCCGTCTTTCTTCCCTTTCTGCATTGAGTATAGAAATGTTTGGGAGCAAAATAATTCCTTCAATGCATTCTGTTTTTTTTTTCTGTGTTTATTTTCCACATCTTTTTGTTTTATTTTTCTGTGAAATCAGTGTAGTTTTTTATTACCCTTTTAAGAAGGTATCATTTAAAAAATTTTTTTTGCATAATATTTTATTTATTTTAATTGTTTCTTGTTTGAGTATAATTGAAGCACAGTGTTACATTAGTTTCAGGTGTACAACTTAGTGTTTGACAAGTTTGTATGTTAGGCTATGTTCACCACAATTATAGTTAATATTTCTCCCATTACATCACTATTGCAACACCATTGACTTCATTTTTCTTTAAAATCTAACTCTTTACCAAGTCATTTCTGTTTCTTGCAGAATAGTGAAGGTTATTTTTTCTTAGTGGAATATCATCTTGTCACTTAAACATTATGGCTTTTAGGTGTTAGGTTATTTTCAGGGGTCAGTTATTCCTTATACTGTTGTGTACTTTTGATTTTTTTTCCAAAAAAGAGAATATAAACCCCCAAAAAATTGTTAAAAAAAAACTTGCTCATGTTTATATAGCACGTTTATAGGCCATGATATTTCAGAGGAATTAGCTTTGATTTAATTTTTGTAATCCTTTTTAAAAACCTTTTGGCCCCTTTCATCCATGTCTCTTACCCTCCATCCCTCACCCCTGGCAACCACCATTCTGTTCTCTATATCTATGAGCTTGTTTCTGTTTTTGTTTGTTTAGATTCCACTATAAGAAATCAAATGGTATTTGCCTTTCTCTTTTATAGTCTTTGTATTTTGTAATCCCTTTTAAAATAATAGGCCTCTTCACTAGTTTGTGAATTGGGTGTTACTGTTCTTGGAGATAGAGAGCTTACAACAAATGTAAATTATTTCCCTAATATATTGGGTATATTGGATGGAGATAGAGATTTTCCATGAAAGATGAGTATGTTTATTTCCATTTTGGAATAAGCTATCACCTCACAGACCAGTAACAATCTACAAACTAGAACTAGTTCGTAACCCCATTTTGAGTGGCGTTGCTATAAAGGATTTTATGATTTCCTTTAGGGGCACCTGGATGACTCAGTTGGTTGTGTCTATCTTTGGCTCAGGTCATGATTCCAGGGTCCTGGGATCAAGCCCCACGTCCGGCTCCCTGCTCAGTGGGAAGTCTGCTTTTCCTTTTCCCTTTGCTTCTTCCCTAGTTTTTGCTCTGTCTCTCTATCTCTCTCTCTCTCAAATAAATAAATAAAATATTTTAAAAAAAGTTTTCCTTTAAATCCATGTAATGGAGAAAAACTTTATATTAGCACTATCTGTAGAAAGAAACAATAAATTTACTCATTTTCACCTACAAATGAAGAATGGTTACCTATGGGAAGTTAGGCACATCCAAGTTTCATATGCATGCATCAAAAGTTGGTTTATTAATCCTGTCATTTTCTTGGACATATTTTGGCATTCTCAAAATGATAAAATATATTGATTTTGTCAGCTATAAATGTTTTTATTATACACTGTGCTTTTCTGTCACAGAAGTAAGCATGGCTTTATGGTTTAGAAATTATATGAGTGAGGGAGCAGCCAGGAAAATAGAAATATGCTACCTATTTCAAACAAAGGGGATATAAAACAGGGAATTGGTGACAAAGTGTTAGAAGGACTGGTGTAGCAAAAAGAAGAGGGCTGGCAGAACAGAAAGCAAGAAGTGTGTTACCCTGATTTCAAAAAGCTACTAATGCCAATGGACTAGAATCCCTAAACTAGCACCTACTGCTGGCTGCTGGAGGGCAGCTACACAAAGGCCGAAACTGCCAGAGATAATTTGAAATTTCTGAAAGAAATCTGGGAAATGCAGCATGTGGATTCCTAGCTCTTACAGTTCAGAGTAGGGTGTAAAAGGATGTAGGTGGAATGGAGTTGCAACAGGTGTAGAATCAGCTCGGTCCTCCTCATTGTCTGCTTTCATCCATCCATGTACTTCCATGCAACACATATCCACTCCTATATTTAAACTTTATATATATATATAAAGATAATATATGTGAGATATATATGTGTATATACATGTATGTATATTCTTTATATATATTCTTGGTAAAAGCAAATATTCTTGGTAAAAACAAATATTCTTTATTTTTTTTATTTTTTTAACTGTTATTTTATTTTTTCAGTGTTCCAAGATTCATTGTTCATGCACCAACCCAGTGCTCCATGCAATATTCTTTAACCTTTCTGAGAGAGATATAAAGTAAGATCTACCATTAATATTATCCATCTTTTAGTCATCATTTTATTACATGAATACAGGATATTCATTAACGTAATTAGTAAACGTAACTAAGTAAACGTAACGTAAGTAGTAAACGTAAATTAGTAAAATTTAACGTAAACGTAAATTCTGACTAAATCAGAATTTAGTCATCATTTTATTACATGAATACAGGATATTCATTAACGTAATTAGTAATGGGGCTGAGTAGTGAAACTTAACCTAACTTTTTACATGAAATAAAACAAAGAATGTGGAAAGAAAGGGGAAAAAAAGGAAAGATAAAGAAAAAGAAAAGGAAGTAAAGGAAAAGAAAGGAGGAAGTAAAGGAAAAATGGTTATATTACACATAGCAATGAAGAAATTAGATATGCAAATTGTTAAAATTCCTTATGTCCTTACTTAACTGGTCAGAGACCCAGTACCTGTTGGCTGCTTAGTGTACATTCTGGATGTGGAAGTAAAAATAGTTACCTCAAAAAATCTCCTGCATTCTCCACATAGTTTTACAATCCAGTTTTCCCTATACAGTGTTTATTAGTCTCCCCGGTGAGTGTAGTATCCCCATACTTTGTCTATTAGCTTTGGTGTCAAAACATCTCAAATAGCCAGATGGCATCTCAACTTAAAAATTCAAGGTCACTATTAAATTGTACCCTGGTGGAAATATTCCTCCCTTAGGAACTGAAACATTAAAGCACTAATCTTTTAACATTCCAGACCTCAGGACTGGAAAATGGAAATTCTGTAGGATGAAAAGCAAAACACGTGCAACCGGATTATTACTGTAATCGTGAGAGGAGAGACTATAACTTTCCCTCTTGATTCTTGTATATGATATATTTTAGCTATTGGAGAAATAGCATTATATTTTGCTTGACAGTTTGAAACAAATATTACAGTCTTGTTAAGACTGCATCTCAGCTTCACAGGGCCTTGCCTTCCAACTAGCACTTTAACTAAGCCTTCAATAGGTTATGCCATTATTTTATAAGCAAGTTGCTTCTGAGGGCTGGGATGCATAGTAAGACCAGTAATTTCAGTGACTATGAGTTCTTTGAATGGATGCAGTGTTTAGTGCGGAATGGTGATAATAAATATGGATTTGTTTAAATCCAAGGAGAGTGACACCAATGGAAGCTTTCTAAAAGGACAAATTCATATGCAAATGAATTATACAACAAAAAGAAATTATGTTTCTTTTTTGTTAAAGATTTTTAGAATTTACTTATTTATTTACTTATTTATTTGAGAGAGTGCATGAGCAGGGGGAGGGGCAGAGGGAGAAGCAGACTCCCTGCTGAGCAGGGAACCTGACTCAGGGCTCAATCCCAGGACCCTGAGATCATGACCTGAGATGAAATCAGAAGCTTAACCAACTGAGCCACTCAGGTGTCCCACAAAATATGTTTCGATTATTGCCTTTCCAGTGAATGGGACAATGTAACCCGAATACCCAGGAAATGGTGCCATAGTAGAATCTTAGCACTGGCCTTTGATGTAGGCTAGTTGCCACTCAGCAATTGTTGTAAGCAGACCAATCTGGGTTAGTGGAGTAAAGGGATTAAAAAATGCATTGTTGAAGAGTGGCAGCATCATCCTTGAGAAGCTCTGAGATGACTATCCTCTTAGGTAGGGAAAAAAAATGGGAGAGGCTTTCACTGAAATTATGAATCCTGAAGTAGCAGAAGACAAAATGGGGATTGGAGATAGCTCTTGATAGCAGTGGGCATCATCTTTTAAGTCAGCTGCCTCAGATTTCCAGGATGTGGATCATCATTACAATGATGAGCCTAACGAAGCATGCCGACCAGTGTCTCTCTTCCCCTGCAGTGTGGTGTTGCTAATCCTCCCGTCAGGACTGACAGTTTTATTACTTCGCCCTATTAAAGTTGAATTGGCAGTGTATCTCTTTTTATAGATACAAATATAATAGAGAAAAATTGGTCTTACATTAGTTCCACTTTCTGGTACCTTAAGAAGCCTTTTGGCTTTTTCTCTCTCTCTCCCGGGTTACTGAGACAAGCTACCCCATCTAAGATGAGGGAACACATGGAGAAGAACCTCATTTCCCTAACTGGCAGTTAATATCAACTTCCAGATGTATGAATGAGGTCATTTGGACCCTCTGCTTCAAGATGAGTCATGAAAAGCAACTACATGAGTGATTCCTGCCAAGACCAGCCAAAGAACTACCGGGACAGACTGCCATCACACTAGAGCATCAGAAATAATAAATCATAGTAATTTTAAATTCCTAATTTGGGGGATTATTTATTATGTAGTAAAAGATGACTGAAGTTCAGGGTCTTCAGTCCAGAAAAAATATATTCTGCTCAGAAAAGGGAAGAAAACTCAGTTTTGTTGGCAAGACAGTCAGAGAAGGGATTAACATTCCAAGACACTTGGTCATCAGAATCCACCCAAATATTTATATTCATACTTTCAAGCTTCCACTATTTTATAGGCAATGCACTGATTTTCACCAGAACACCTAGGAAGAGTGTGCATTACACAAAGTTTTAATTCTGAGACCTTTAAAATTTACTTCGCTGTTTCATTTTCCTGCTGTAAAGTCCCACGGCTACACAAGCTAAGAGATGAGAAGCTCCTTGGTTTTCTAACTGTGCCTTGAAATAGAATGAAAGACTTGCAGTCGATACTTCTGCCAGCTTACAATGCAAGTAAAAAATGGCCAGCCCCCCTCAGTGCTCATCACCGTTATCTATTTGATGTCCAGCAGACACTTGGTCTCCCAAAGCCTTGCATTTGGTGACTCCCAGATATCAGAAACCTACTAACACATCTAGGTTAGGATGCTCAAATGTGAAAAAAAGCTGTGTCACAGCTGAAGCCACTGGAATGGCTGGAACGGCTAAAGACCTGTAGCCGCTGAGGTCACCCTCCATCCTCAGTGTCATTGTGTGTCGGCACAGAACAGAGACTAGCAGCAGACTGTGTCCTTCTGCTCCCCACCCTCACTTCACCCACGAGTCCTTCCCATTGGTGCTAGATAACAGGAAGGCACTTAGCAAGGAAGTCTCAGAAATGATGTTTATAAGGCTTCCAGCTTACGAAGTATAAGAACAGAATATACAAGTAGTCTGCAAGATAACAAATAATGGGAAGGAAAATATTTTCCACTGAAGAGATTGCGTTGAGTTTCATCAGAATGATTCTTCCTTGACTCTCAAGGTCATCCTGCACAAAAGTAACCTCTCTGGAATTAGGTTTTATCACTTCTCAGTAAAGGAGTTGCCTAGAATGACTCCCAGTTTCCCTTTATCCTCTAAAAATGGCTGCTGATAAATATTGATATATCAGCTTACCTTTCTCAGTCTAGTTAGCAGTGTCAATAGAAGGGGAATGCAAGCCACAAATGCAACTAAGGTGTGTGATTTAAAGTTTTCTAGTAGTCACATTAAATACAGTAAAAGCAAACAGATGAAAAGAATTTTAATATTTTATTTACTTCAGTGTGCCCAAATTATTATCATGTCAACATGTACTCAATATGAACATGATTAATGAAGGAATTAACATAAGATGATATACTAAGACGTCACAATCCAGATGTATTTTATTTTTTTTTTTAAAGATTTTATTTATTTGATGCAGAGAGAATACAAGCAGGGGGAGTGGCAGGCAGAGGGAGAAGCAGACTCACCACTGAGCAGGGAGCCCAATGTGGGACTTGATCTGAGGACCCTGGGATCATGACATGAGCCGAAGGCAGACACGTAAGCAACTAAGCTACCCAGGCGCCCCAATCCAGATGTATTTTAGACTTACAGAGAATGTCCTTTTGTAGAAACCATATTTCAGATGCTCAGTAGCTACCATGTAAAGTGGCTACCACATTGAACAGGGTGGATCTAAATAATAGGTTTTTTCTAGACTAATGGAGTAAGATACTTCCTTTTTTCCATTTTCTCTTTTCTTATATTATTCCTTATTGCTAGTATCTACAAAGTACTGTTTATTTGTAAAAATAAAAACTATAAAATAATAATAGCAGTTAAGTAACTGATAAAGTAATACAAATACCAAACTTTAAAGTTATTATATCCTATTAAGAAACATAATTAGAAATAACAATTTGTTAAAAATGTAATAAGGATTTTAATATATTAAGAATATGAAATAGAAATCAAAGTTTACTAAAAGTTTAAAATGACGTATAGCAAGAATAAAAAAAGCAAGAGTAAGCTTTGAAGTCAAGTGTTAGAATCTTAATTTCAACACTTCTGGCTCTGTTACCTTTGAAAAGCCGACTTTTCTTCCTCTCAGATTCCTGATCTGTAATATAGAAATAAAAGTGCCAATTTTAACAAGGTTGTTATAAGGATGAATGCAATCATTCTTTCCAGGAGTTCACAGTAAAACTTATTTTTAAAAGAATTGAACTTTGAATTTTAACAGAGAGTAATATATACATGGAAAAACTAAAAATCATCTTGGCATACTTGATAGAGAGATGGACTGGATAAAATAGTATGATAGTTAAGTTTGTGACCTGTTATAAAAATTGTATTATTGCCATAAACTATCATATATATGTATATATATATTTATATATATATATATAAAGCATTCCTTACTATACATTATTATAATAATATTGTATAAACATAATACAATAATATAATATTATTATAAGCATTCCTTAGTAAGGAATGCTTATAACAGCAATTTATATATGTGTACACCCATATATACTTACATATATATTTACATACAAACACATATACATGCAAATATGTGGCTACCTTATTGGATAATGAAAGTATAAGCACTCTGATTTGGAATACTGACTTGGTCTACTTTGCTTGCTCTGTGCCTTTGGGCAATTTATTTAACATATGTACTTTAGTTTTCTCACCAGTTTTTTAAAAAAAGAAAATAGTACGTACTCCATACAATTGCCACGAGAACTAATGAATTATGATATTTAAAAAGCTTAGACTGGTGCCTGGCATAGTTAGGCACTATGTAAGGGTGTGATATTGTTAGTGAACAGTTTGAACTAGAGAAGTGATACATAACTCTGTTTAAGAAGATATCTTTGACTCTTTTGTGAAGAAAATTCGGAAGAAGATTGCAATATTTGGATTGATATATCATGGTGTAAAATATGATAGAGGCCATAGTGATGGAGATAAATGGATAGATTGGAAAAGTATTTATGAGGTGGAGTTGACAGAGCTTGCTTGAGATACACACACACGCGCACACACACACACACACACATATAAAATCTCAAAAAAGTGTTACTCAGTTTTCTACCTGAGTAAAAGTTGAGGAGAGGAAATCTGGATGAAAACACAATTAATTTCATTTTCAGCAAGTGTTTGAGATTTCTGTGTATTGTCAAGTGGGGTTATTTTGAAAGATATACTTTTAATTCTCTGGCATTTTGTAGATGATTGAAGCCTTGAAAGTAAATGAAATGACACTGGAAGGACAACTGAGGAACTTAGAGGAACCAAGAACCTCATAAAATAATGGTATAATATTGTCTCTATACTGTATAATTTACAAAGCATCTTTATATACTTTACCTCATTGAATTCTTACAGCTGTCTTGTAAGCAAAGCACACTTCCATTTTTCGGATGAGACAGATGAGATTCAGGGCTTAAGCTACCTGCCACTGGCAAGTAGCTTAAAGTTGCTACAGAGGAGTGAATTAGGAGGGGCACTCTGGCTTGGAGATGAGGATGGAAGTTGGGTATACTTAAGGAACTAAAGGTACTTAAGTGAAGGGGATAATGAAGGAAGTGTCAAATACTGGAAGGTGATAGATATGCTACATGATGTAATAAGATACTCCTAACCCCACCTCCCTTTGCATAGCTAGTGGTTATTTTATGAGACCCTAATATAAATAAGTTATAAACTGAGAGGGTATTTGTCTTGTTTTGTTTTTAAAGATTTTTTTTTAAGTAATCTCTATATCCAATGTAGGCTTTAACTCATGACCCTGAGATCATGCTCTTCTGACTGAGCCAGCCAGGTGCCCCAAGAAGGTATTTGTTTTTAAAAACTGTATGATTTCGTGAGACAACTTATTTCAATAATCATTTGCATTCATGCTCCAAGCAATGTATAAAAGTTTTCAAGAAGGTTAAAACCGCAGTCTAATGAACCACTCTTTACAGTTATGGGGAGATATCTGAGATATATTTCATAGCTGAATTATGAATTATGATCAGATATTTGTACTCATTTTTTAAAAGATAAAATGAGGTCTACACAGAACATACAAAACTTAAGGGTAGATGTATCCCTATTTTAAGAGAACCCCAAGTCTAAAAAACCAACTTACATCTTATGAAGGAAGCTACAAAAGTCACTCTGAAATGTAACTTGTCACTAACCTCTTAATAAACCATGAGTGGGCAGTATGTGTGCTTTGCTTACAAGACAGCTGTAAGAATTCAATGAGGTAAAGTATATAAAGATGCTTTGTAAATTATACAGTATAGAGACAAGGGCAGGGAGATTGAGGGGGAAAGGGGAAATGAGGTAGGGAAGAATGGAAAGCAAATACAAGATGATGTGTTCCCAAAGTGGTTGAGCTTCACATAAAAATGCAGCTGCTTCCTCCAGACAAGTCACGTGGAATCACCAGGTTAAAGAGCAGTCCAGAGAAATATATCTGTCAGTTCCTTCTCACTTCCATATTTCATCCCAAGCAGCATTCATCTTATTCGCTAACTGCATCTATAACTTATGTTACCTGGTACCTTTAGGGACCTACTATAGAATCCAGATTTCATGCCCCACGTTGGGACAATTCATCATAACCCAGAAGTAGTACAAGAGGCCATTATCTTCTCTGAGTTCAGTATGGTTAGACTCACAGCAGATGCCCAGCCCTTACTCGAAGTGTGACTGGGCGCCAGCAGTGAGAGGAGATAAGGGATGGACAGTAACTAGCAGGTCTCCAAGAAGCTGTCGAAGCCCAGGGAGCAGATGGATTGAGCAAATCTGGAGTGGCTCAGCTGGGTTTGGTATATGAAATTCAATAGAAATTCATGTAAATAATTGCAGATAGAGCAATTTAACAAAAGTCTTGCTCACTTGCTATGTGTCACAAAAGATGGCGAATTCCATTAAAATCAAAGATAAATAAAACCAAGTTGACCTCAGGAGGTTCACAGTCTTTTGAAAATGATATGCATCCAAAGAACCTAGGACCAAGCAGTATCAGAAGCCAGTAGCCAAAGTATCATTCTGGTGATAGTGGTATCAAAAAGAGTAGAATATCTAATTGTCAAATAGGAGAAGATGCCCAATATAACTCAAAAACGATGATTATCAGTTTTCCAAGTCGAAAAGTATGATAAGAATGACAGTGTATTCCAGGTCAATCTGGGTTCTAGTCTCAAGTTTGTAATTTTTAGTTCTAGGGCCTCAGGGAGTGATTTTTTTCTCTTGAGAATTTGTTGACTTTATCTATACAGTAAGAGGATTTGATTTAGAGTATATGTCAAGTCTACCTGGCCTCCAAATTCTACATTTTTTGTGTCGTAGGAATACTGTGGAATCTAAGATTTCAAGTTGCACCTACTGCATCATAACATCACATTTACATTTTTCCCCACTTGCTTTACCTCTGAAAATTTAGAAACTTTAAAAACGAAAATGCTCTTTCTCCTTTTTTTTTTTTTTAATGTTGCAACTCATCACTTTTTACCATTATTACTGCTTGATGTGAGTCTTTAAAACTAAATCAGCTTTTCTACCTTGGAGGAGGGGATTTAGCATTTGCTTATCTGACTTCTGATCAGTGCCTAGATGAGCTCCTAATACTCCTCAAATAAAGAGCTCTTTCTTATTGCCTTGTTAGGTTTTCTTATAGATGATCTTTTATTCTTTTATTTTCTTTATCTTTCAAATTTTGTTTTAAGATACTGCACAGCTCTTCAAATGGAGGATTTATTTTCCTTTTGAGAAGTTGGTGATGATTTAGTTGTACATTAGATTAGTGGTTGTTACAACTGATGTTAAGATAGGGTCTCATCTATATAGGGTAAAATAACATGGAGTGGTTTCATGACAATTCAACTACTTTTTTTTATTATCTCTCAAAGTTGAAAGATTTGGTTTTCAAGCTGAGCTATGTATGGTACCCATGACGGGAAGCCAACACAATATTGTTACATATGATATTTAGTTGTAAGATTTTTGTATTTAGCAAGACAGGCATATGTGCTTCTATAGCATCAAGCAATATTAGGCATCTGTGAGCTGTAAACGAATTGCTTCTGAGAGTCAGAGTCCCCATAGGAATGAACTATTTGACAAGTAAAGTACAAGAACTATTTTTAGATCATATTTGAATTATATCATAAAATTCATTCAGTGATTGGTTGAATTTCTCTTGGCAGGATGAAAACAAATACAAATTATATAAAGTGCTGATTCCTTTAGCTTACTCAGAAGCTATTTGCTTCTAGATGGCGTTTAAGTGTTTAAGTATGAAAATTAAGAGTAAAGCTCTGGGGGTGCCTGGGTGGCTCAGTGGGTTAAGCCTCCACCTTCAGCTCAGGTCATGATCTCAGAGTCCTGGGATTGAGCCCCGGATCAGGCTTTCTGCTCAGTAGGGAGTCTGCTTCCCCCTCTCCCTCTGCCTGCCCCTTTGCCTACTTGTGATCTTTCTCTCTGTCAAATAAATGAGTAAAATCTTAAAAAAAAAAAAAAGTAAAGCTCTAGAATTTATATAAAAATTCCTGATGTGATTTTCTGCAGTGTATCCTAACCAAGAACAATGAGATCATATACTTCATTTCATTAAATATCTACTTTATTGAGTTAGATATTGACAGAATAACATATAGCTTAACATATAGTAATTTTTAATAATGATAAAATTTTGGTATAGCCATTATAGAAAACAGTATTGAGTTTCCTTAAAAATGCAAAGTAGAAGTACCAAAAGATTCAGCAATCTCTCTTCTGGGTATATATATCCAAAAGAAATGAAATCAGTATTTCAAAGAGATATCTGCACTCCTATGTTCATTGCAGCATTATCCACAATAGCCAAGATGTGGTAACAATCTAAGTGTCCTTCATTGGATAAATAGATAAAGAAAATGTGACACGCGCGCACACACACACAAACACACTGGAATATTAGTCATAAAAAGGAAATTTTTACAATATGCAACAACATGAATGAAATTGAGAGCATTATGCTAAGTGAAAAAAGCTAGTCATCAAAAGATAAATACTATATGATTCTACTTATGTGAGATATCTAAAATAGACAAATTAATAGAATTAAATGGAGGATCATTCTGTGGCACGAGCTCCAATTTTCCTGGAGATTATCCTGAGGCACCCTGCTTTTCTGGCTTCTTTCACACCCCCTCCACCTATGCAAGTGCTGCTTACAGATGCCTTCATCACTACCACCTGAACCCAGAAAGGAGCTGAAGAAGTATTCCAAGAAGCAGCTGGGTTACCTGGCATTGACTACTTCTTTTCACTGTAAACCCACTCCCCTGCACTACTTTACAATTCACAGCATCTCCCTCCTATATGAAAAACAAAAACCAATACAACAAGTAAAATCTCCAGATTTTATTTTTTATTTTTTCATTCTACTCTTCATCCCAGAGCATCAACAACCTCTTAGGGCATTGCTGCTTGCATGCTTCAATGAACACAGCACAAATTCTTATAGTGAGGAAGGGACCCACCCAAGTGTGCAAACATGTTCCTATTAGGCTAGTATTGTTTTCCTACCTTATTGCATCCCCATCTCCACTTAGAGTCTAAGTTCCAGCAGGTACTATCACATAAGGGGTCCTGCACCCTTTCATCCTGTGCAGGTAACAGGACAGATATCAGCATTCCCATTGTTTTCTCTTAGCAGCTGAGGCAAGCTAAGATTTTAAAAACATTTGACCTTCAGTTAGGGTCCTAACTGAGCTCCTCCTCTCACGGATTTGGAACCACTGACATGCACATAGAACACACTGAACCAAGGAGTCCAAAATGGGTCTTGGTCATAGCTTCTCATATCCTTCAGGTCATATAGGCATTTTCTTGCTACATCAACATGCTTAGTGGCAAAGCCTTCTGAGGTTCTTAACCAAGACCAGGTACAAAAATCAATCTCACTGTTACAAATAAACAATGCTATCAACCTGGTACAAAGCATCCCCAAACTCCCTGTGGACACATGGTTACAAGAAAACACTATTAATCGATATATATCATGCCTTGATCAGAGGTCAGTGCCATTTAAATACATCTATCACTTTAAAAAAATATAGCTCAGGCCAATTCCAGATTTGGTGGAATTAACATTCATGACACAATAATATTACTTTGTTTGTAGGTAAGCTGCTGAAGCAGTGCTCAAAGGGAAATTTATTACTTTAAATATATACATTTAAAAAGATGAAAATCAAAGATATAAATTTCAAAATTAAGATAGTAAAAATCAAACTTAAACCAAATAAAGTAGAAAAGAGGAAATGTAAAAAATTAAAACCAAATATAAAGATAAAATCAAACTCAAATACAAAATGAAGAGAATCAATAAAGTTACAAGTTTCTTTTGTGAGCTGAATAAAAATGGAAAGCCTCTTTCAAGTTAATCAGAATCAAGAGAGGATATACATTATTTATATCTACAAAAAAAGCCTATAGCTAACATCATGTATAATGGTGATAAGATTGAAACTTTTCCACTGAGATTAAATGCAAGGCAAAGGTATTCCCTCTCTTTTCAACATTGGCAGTTCTAGCTAATGTAATAAGAAAAGAAAAAAAAAAAGACATATAGATTGGGAAGAAATAAAACCATCTCTCTTCGCAAGGTGTAATCCTTTAAGTGGAACATTTGAAAGAATCAACAAAAAACTTCTAGAACTATTAAACAAGATAGGATATAAAGTTAATATCCAAAAGTAAATTGTTTCCCTGTATATCAGAAATTAACAAGTGGAATTTGAAAAGTACCACATCAGTTACATTAGCACTCTCCAAAATGAAATTTAGGTATAAATCTAACAAAATATGTGTAAGAACAATGTTAGGACAGTTACAAAACTCTGATGAGCAAAATCAAAGAACAAAATAAATGGAGAACTATTCCATGTTCATGGATCAGAAGACTCCAGTAGTGTCATGATGACAATCTGACATTGGCAAACTGATTTTAAAATTTATGTGGAGAAGCAAAAGACTCAAAATAGCCAAAACAATACTGAAAGAGAACAAGGTTGGAGGACTTACATTACCTGACTATAAGACCTACTATTTGAGGTACAGTAATCAAGACTGTGATATTGGAAAAGAGTAGACAAACAGAGCAATGTTATTTCTGGACTACCTAGAATAGGTAGTCTAGAAATAAATCCACATAAATATAATCAGCTGATCTTTGACAAAGAAATGTAGTAGCTTTACTCATAATTGCCAAAACTTGAAGCAACAAAGGTGTTCTTCAGTAGGTGAGTGGAAAAACAAATGATATTACATCCAGATAATAATATATTATTCAGCAATAAAAAAATGAGCTCTCAGATCATGAAGACATGGAGAAAGCTTAAAGCAAAAGAAGCCAATCTGAAAAATTTGATTCCAACTTTATAACATTCAGGAAAAAGCAATAATACTATGGAGACAGCAAAAAGATCAGTCATTGCCAGGGATTGGAGAGTAGGATGGAGTAATAGGTGGAGAATGGACAATTACTAGGACAGTGAAAATATTCTGTGTGATAAAATGATGGATACATATTCTTAGACATTTGTTCAAACCCACATAATATACAAAACCAAGGGTGAACCATAAGGTAAACTGGGCTTTAGGTGATTATGATGTGTTAAGGTAGGTTCATCAAATGTAACCAATAGATCAATGGGGTGGCGTGAGGGATATTGATAATGGGGAAGGCAATGCATGTGTCAGGACAGCAGGTATGTGGGAAATCTCTGTACTTTTCCTTAAGTTTTCTGTGTACCTTAAAACCACCCTAAAAAATAAAGTTTTAAAAATATATTTTATATATATATAGTGAAGCTGGCAATTAAAAAAAATGGAACACCAGTAAGATAATATATCTAAAATGCAAAAAAAAAAAAGGCAATAAACTTGACAGTTTGAAGAAAATGGACAAAATTTTTTGAAAAATGCAACTTATAACCGACAGAATAAAAACAAATCTGAATGTATTTTTCCTCTTAAAGAAATGTAGAACACATAGGCTGAGATGATTATAATGGCTCAGAAGGATTATGAAAATCTCCAGGCCCAGAAGATTATATTGGTGAATTCTTCCACATATTAAAAAGAAATTATATGAATTATATTCTTACATAGAACAAAAAATAGTATATTTTCAACTTATTTACGAGGCTGCAAAATTTTTAATAAAACCTAATAAAGGCATTAATAAGAAAGGAAAATCACCAGCCAATATTTCTCATGAATATTGGCAGGAAAATTCTAAATAAGATGTTAGAAATCAAGTCCAGAGATACAAAAAACAAAACAAAACAAAAAAACCTCATCAATGATCAAGTGGGGTTTACTTCAGTAATGCAAGTTTCAATTAACATCAGAAATCAATCAGTATAATTAATCACATTAGCAGCTTAGTAGAATAAAGCCATATAATTATATCAACACATGTAGAAAAACATTTGATAAACATCACCCATTCATCATTAAAAAACAAACTTTCAGCAAATTAAAACTAGATGGGAAATTCCATAATTGATAAAAAATATTATACATGTTAAGTTTCATCCAGAGAAAAAACCAGTAAGAGGTATACATTTAGATATTTATTCCAAGAAATTGGCTTATGTGATTATGGAGTCTGGCTAGGTAATTTTGAAATTGTAAGCAAATCATTAGGAAGGACAGGCTGGAAATAATAGGCATGACTTAAAGCTTTAGTCCACATAGGACTCTTATCTATAATATATAAAGAATGCCTTCAAACAATTAAAAGTCATGAAACCTAATCTGGACATTTCACAAAAGGGGATATATGAAGAGCCAAAAATATGGCAACATGTTCAACTCAAACTAGTCATCAGGGAAATGAAAAATAAAACTACAAATGATATACAATCATCAGATGACTGAAAGGGGGAAAAAGGAAAAATACCTAAGATGGTATTTAATACCATTATACCTAAGATGGGGGAGGATATGGCAGAAATACAAATATATCAATACCAAAAATCATAAAAGAATGTTCAGAAAAGCACCTTTTTGTAATAACCCCAGACTGCAAAAAATACATTTATGGTTCAATCATTCGATAATTTATTCCCTAGCGATAAGAATTAAAGAAGGGGTGCCTGAATGGCACAATTGGTTAAGTGTCTAACTCTTGGTGTCGGCTCAGGTCATGATCTCAGGGCCGTGATCTCAGGGTCCTGAGACTGAGCCACAAGTTGGGCTTCGTGCTCAGTTTGGAGTCTGAGATTCTCTCTTCTTCTCCCTTAGCTCCTCCCACCTGTACTCAGTCTCTCTTTCTAAAATAAATCTTTAAAAAAAGAAAAAAATATACACAAAATGGATAAGTTTCACAATGTTAAGTAAAAGAAACATATTTGATATAATTCCATTTATATAAAGTTCAAAACTGGCAAAATCAATCTAGTAATCGTGTTTGAGAAGGAGTAGATATGACCAAGAGTGGATATAAGCAGGATTTCTCAGGTGCAGATAATGTTTGTTTTTATTTTGGGTACTGGATACACAAATGTGTTCAATTTTTGTTTTTGTTTTTTTAAAATCTGTTTTATAAAGTCATTAGGCTGTCCATTTTTCTTTATCATACAAGTATTTACTTTAAAAATTATGTAATATAGTTGCATGATAGTTAAGAATGTAGGTTCTGAAAGTCAAATGATCTGTTCCACACCTTACTTACAAGTTGTATAATCGTGGACAAATCATTTATTCTTCTCTTTTTTAGTGTCCCCATATTAAGAATGGGGATAATAATGTCATCTACTATTTAGATTTTTGGGAGGAAAAATGTAAAAGTACATGTAAAATAATAAGAAGCATAAAGTATATGAATAAATTGAGATACTGTTTTTATAGTATATGCTGATTATGCAATATGTGTATATTCATAATATATATATATATTAAATGTATATTCCGCCTGGAAGTTTCTCCTTTTTGTTCATCTTAGTAACTCTCAATCTTATCTTTTAGTACCTTATTTCTCTCTTGCAGTTATGCACATAAAAATTTAGTACTAAAATGTAGTTTATGACAGTGTGATGAGAAGACTGCAATCACACCCTTTTCAGGTATAACACTAAATTCTATATAACAGCCTACAGGATAATGTTGTGCCATTTTTAATTCATATAACTGGAGGATTAAACCATATCATCATTGTAAAATCCATCTTTACTACTTATAAACAATTGACTGGCTTGTTATCCTAAGGCAAAACCAAATGCTGTTAGTGTATTATATATTATTTATGAGTGTTGTGGAGATTGGGTCATTGGCATTAAAATAGAAAAAAACAAAATACCAGTGTCAAACCTCGAAACAAAGAATTGGTCCTGGGAATTGATGAGCACGGCAGAGCAAAAACAGGAGCTTGGGATGGTGCATTTTTTCCAGAACCCTGGAGCATACGTGTTGGGCAAGAATTCAAGGCAATTTATAGAGTGACCATATAACATTTTTTACTAAACTAAGATATTCCTGAGGATAAAGTGAGGGGTTATTAATATTTTTTTTAGGACATCCTTCGCTGTTATTCATGTAGGCTTGAAGTACAGTCATGTTAGTTACAAGGTTTCCCTTGAAGGGATATTTAGTCCTTAAGTCCTGTGTGTGGTCGGGAGGGGTGAGTTGGGGAGCAGAATTCTCGTTGTAGTAGGCAAAACTATAGAATCGAAGCTATAAATGAAGTTGAAATCTGAAGGGGCCTCAGCTAAGGCAGCACAGATGTTTCCCACAGTTGCTGACACTCTCAGTTCCTACACCGCCCAGCGGCAAGTGCCGCCTCTTGCTATGGAGCATTTTAATGAGTCCATGAATCTTCTTGCCTTTAAAAGGATAAAATAGAAAATATAATTGAAGCAACAGGTTCCTATGGTCATCATTATGTAAATATCACTACCGCATGGAAAAATTAAGGTCAGATATTTGGATATGGATACACAATGCTCCTCCTCCTCTCCAAAGAAGATTTCCCTCACCCCAAGCTCAATGTAGACACTTTGTATCCCCAGAGAACACTTTGCACACTTCCCTCACAACACTTTTTACAAGATCTCAATTGCTGACTTGGTCGCATGTTTCTAAGTCTTCATTTAGGCTTTTGACAGTACAGACCATGTGCTACATTTACTTCCATTCAAATGCGCTGTCCCATGCCCAGTGGTTGGTGGCCATTGAAGCTTTATGAAATTCATGACTAAAATTTGAATAAAACTTTGCATTTTACAAAGCACTTTCACACCCATTTATACCATATGAGAATTACTCAGAGTAGATGCCTAGTAAATATATTTGAGTTGACGTTTTTTTTATCTATTGAGAATAATGCAAAAGCTTTGCTAAGTTAAATTTCAATAAGTCTCTACCACATATTAAAGGGAAATTTTAAAAAATTGGTTTGCTTACTGGTAATAATTCTATTTTCATGGAATAAAGGAAGAAATCACTCAGCTTTCCATATATCTGGTAGAATGGCCATCTCAGCAGCAATGATTAATAGATTTGTTCAACATATTCAAGGAACATTGCAATATAACAGTGAAAGAACACCAAAATCTAATATACTGCATTGTTGATCCTAATGTTTTATACATGATTTCTCAGCTCATTCCAGACCCATCAAAGTTCATTGCTGACCACTGATAAACACATTTATCCTTGTCTGGAACTTTACAAGAGCTTCTTTAACTTTATTGTCTTATTTAATGTACTCTAGCCAACATCATCCCAATGGGAATTGCTAGCTTAGTGCTTCCATTTTTTGCTTTGGAATATTAGCTTCCCTCTGTGTCCTCATTTGAAGCTGTCCTTACAAAATTTTATATTTCTCCCTACACATATTGTTCTAGTTAACTGTTTAGGTGGATGATTAGACATATGTATTTTAACTTATTTGTCCTAAGACATGCTCATTTAGTTCTGAAATTTTATTTTCTACTTTATTTCTAACTTTTTAAATTTTTATATTTGGGAAAATCTTAAAACTTTAACAGAAAAGTGATTTTTTAATATATAGTGTTAATCTCTTCAGGATATTATTAGATACTCAGATTTTCACTCATGATGTTAATTAATTATGCCTCTGTTATATCCCAAGTAAAAACTGATATTTATGATAGGTAATAATCATATATATGCTTTTAATTTTGCTTATACTATGACTGACAACAGTGGGTGAATCAGAAGAATTAAATTCTATAATTTGTGTGTCAGTTTAAGAAAATACAGCCAAATCCAGGGTTCCTAAAAATAGAACTTGGAAATTAAAACATGTCATTTGCTATGGCTTTACTAAATATTGAAGATCATCTTTAAAAAATTGCTCATTGACTTTTACGATAAAATTCTGAAAAGGACCAGAATCTAAGTATTCTTAGATGTGAACACTGCTCTGCCTTCTTTAATTGTTACAATTTTATCACATTGTATACCACTACTTCACTTCCCCATCTTCCTCTTCCAATTAAAAAATCTTCTCCTCCGTAGTTAGTCATATATTATTATCTGGAATACTTTTTTGATCTACTCCTTCGCTTTATGCCAAAACTTTGTTTGATCAATTCAGAGAAACTGAGGCTGTTAAAGAGTTCACATAAATCAACAAACAAGAAGAGCCAGGATATACTGTAGCTTTGTTTTCTGTATTCGAAGTTCAGAAGCATCAGGTCATCAAGCAATTTAGTTTAGTGCTTCCTATTTTGGCTTCAGTGCTATGGGTTTCCGACTAACATGAAGAACTCCTTTGACTCTCCTTCCACTGAATGAACCATCATATGAACTTCACTATGTTCAGAAATACAGCAGCTAGATAAAGTAAAAAGTGTTTTCTTGTAGATCAGCTTTAAGTCTGACTATGTATTTAGATCACTGATACTTTTAAAAATAAACTAACAAACTCAAAGTATATTTTATATCTATGAAATATAGTGAAAATATTTCTTCAGTTTGGTTATATAAGGCTAATTTTATATATATTTGTTACCATAGTAAGCATTTACAAAAACATAGTTAAATGTACGGATTTTCCTCTCAATGCCAACAAAAACCTAGCAAGATATTTAGGGAAACAAAGCTGTGTAGCAAACACTAACAGAAAACAGATAAAACTAGTCAGCCAGCTGTACTAGACATTTTTAAAGCTCACCGAGTTAATCGGTTTCATTTTACCACAACAAGTTACAAAAGACAAACTGGTTCGTTGAACTTGCGCTAACTGAAATGATACCCAGGGAACACTTGAACAGGAATCAGCCAAAGAAACAACCTCATTACTGGAGCTGCTGAATTTGCACACTAAAACCTCTAAGGCAAGGCTTACTTTCACAGAATTAAGATTTTTTTAAGAAGTATGCAGAACTATGTGAAGAGAATTAGCCCAGACTCATATACTTCCTGTTGATAGCCTTAGATCTAAAAGAGATTATTCCCATTTTAACTTCAAGTCTAAAAGGCAATTATGTTAATTTTTTCTGCCATTCAAAGGTATTATTTATTCAGCTTTCTGTTTTAGTGTCAGAGTCATCCAAGCCGGCTAATCATTGTCATATTTTCTTGATTTTCAGTTTCAAGACCAGTGCTCTTTCATTTTTATTCTTGCTCATGATCAATATTTTTCAATAATATATTATTTTAAATAAGCCTTTGTTAAGCATTTTTACTTTACTATTACTATTTCCTTAATCTAGAAAAAATCTGAGGAAGAAAAACCTTAAACAGAAATATTATGAAAGAATCTACTTAAAATGATTGTTTCTTATTAAGATAAAAGAGCTAAGTGGAGACAAGGGCTTAAAATCTACGTCTTATACACATACATGTCTGGGTAATATAGGGAAGTGAAGGCAGTTAAGTAGACAAGTTAATAAGTAAATAGGTAGAAAGAGATAGATATTAGATATAATTACAGTATCAGTTTCTGTCACTTTTTAAACATTAAGGTATAATTGACATACACTGCATGCATTTCAGGTATACAACATAATGATTCTATATTTGCATATTTTGCAAAATGATCACCACAGTAAGTCTGGTTAACATATTTCACCATGCATAGTTATAGAATTTGTTTTCTTGTGATGCCAACTTTTAAGATTTACTCTCTTGAGCAACTTTCAAATATGCAATACAGTATTATCAACTGTAGTTGCCATTCTGTTAATTACATCCCCCAACTTTTTTTATTTCATAAATAGAAGTCTGTACTTTTTGACTCCCTATGTCCATTTCTCCCACCTTCCACCCACCACCTCTGGCAACCACTAATCTGTTCTTTGTATGAATGAGCTTGTTTTTTGTTTGGTTGATTTCATTTGTTTAAGATTTCACAAGTGAGATCGTATGGTATTTGTCTTTTTCTGTTTAACTTATTTCATTAAGCACAATGCCCACAAGGTCCAACCATGTTATTGCAAATAGCAAGACTTTCTTCTTTCTTATGCCTTCCTAATATTCCATTGTATATATACATCACAGTTTCCTCTCCGTCATCCATCCATAGACACGTAGACTGTTTCTGTCTGTTGGCTATTAAAAATAATACTTCAAATCACATAGAGATGCACATTTCTTTTTGAGTTAGTGTTTTTGTTTTCTTTGGATATATACCTCAGAGAATTACTAGATCATATGGTAGTTCTGCTTTTAATTTTTTTTAGGTTAGTTTTTTTTTTTTAATTTTGTTTATTTTTTTGACGGGGGCGGGGAGAGCACAAGTAGGCAGAGTAGCAGGTAGAGGGAGAAACAGGCTACCTGCTGAGTAAGGAGCCTGACATGGGGCTTGATCCAAGGACCCTGGGATCATGACCTGAGCCGAAGACAGTTGCTTAACCAACTGAGCCACCCAAGCACCCCTGCTTTTAAAATTTTGAGGAACCTCTACACTATTTTCCATAGTGGCTGCACCAATTTACATTCCCACCAGTAGTGCACAAGGATTCTCTTTTCTTGATATCTTTGTCAATACTTGCGATCTCTTGTCTTTTTGATAATAGCCATCCACTCTAACTGGTATGAGGTGACGTATCATTATGGTTTTAACTTACATTTCCCCAATGATTGGTGATGTGAGCATCTTTTCATGTACTTGTCTTCTTGGAAAAAATACCTATTTAGATCTTTGTCCATATTTTAATTTGTTTGGGTTTTGTTTCTTTTGCTATTGAGTTATGTGTGTTTTTTCTGTATTTTGGATATTAACTTCTTATCAGATATATGATTTACAAATATTTTCTCCCATTCTGTAGGCTGCTTTTCTTTTGCTGGTTTTCTTTGTTGTGCATATGCTTTTTAATTTGACACAGTCTTGCTTGTTTATTTTTGCTCTTGCTGCCTTTGCTTTTGTTGTCAAATAAAAAAATTGTCACCAAGATCAGGATCAAGCAAATTACCACTCATGTTTCTTCTAGGAGTTTTATAGTTTCAGGTTTTACATTTAAGTCTTTCAACCATTTTGAGCTAATTTTTGTGTGTTGTGTAGGAGAATGATTCAGTTTCATTCTGTGTGACTTTCCAGTTTTCCCAACACCACTTATTGAAGAGATTTTCCTTTTAATTAATTGACCATATAAGCCTAGGTTTATTTCTGTGCTCTATATTTTATCCCATTGATCTACATGCCTCTTTTATTGCAATACCATACTATTTTGATTACTGTAGCTTTATAATACAGTTTGAAATCAGGGAGCATGATGCCTCCAGCTTTGTTCTTCTTTCTCACGATCACTTTGGCTATTTGGGATTTGTTGTGGTTCCATACAAATTTTAGAATTGTTCTAGTTCAGTAGAAAATGCCATTGGAATTTGAAAGGGATTATAACAGACTTCTTATATTATTTAAAGACATGCATTTAAACTGTACATTTCAAGACTGTTCAACCAACCCTTACTGGTTGAGAATAATAGAATATTATTAGTATTAGTATTGATTATTAATATTATTAATACAGAATTTAAAATAATCAAAAAAGACCTTAAAATTTTTTTCAGGAAGCCATTTAATAATGAATAACTAAATGGCATAATGTTAAAAATAAAATTATGGTCCACTCTTCACTGGAGTTTAGAGTCTTAAGTCTGCATGATGCATGGATTGTTTAAATAAGCATTTAGGCAAACTCTCCTCCAAAATTATCATGATGTATTAAGTGTATGCTGCTTTCAAGCATCTTATTGTTGTTCCTCTGAACACCATAGTCTTAAGGAGTTATCCAAGGTAGATATGAAGTGATGCTATAAATAAAATAGCTTACAATAAAATTTTTTATATGTAAGATGTTAGTCATGTATTACAGCTTTTCTTCCATATTTCTTAATAGTAATCATTTTGGTAATGAGTCAAGCAT
Source organism: Procyon lotor (assembly GCA_028646535.1). Taxonomy (NCBI): domain Eukaryota; kingdom Metazoa; phylum Chordata; class Mammalia; order Carnivora; family Procyonidae; genus Procyon; species Procyon lotor. The sequence continues at coordinate 76,763,773 of CM053609.1, forward strand.
GAGCTTCCTGGGAAAAGATGGTAAATAATTTACCATATGCTTAATATCTCTGAAATTATGAATATATTATTAACATTATTATTACTATAAAAGTTTTGCATTTATAAGAACACTTCAAGTATTTACTCAAATTCATTTCCCCTTATTTTCCAAAACTACTTTTCTCCTATTGTACTTTCCTCTAAACTAGCTTCTTTTGCTTATTGTACTTTCCTCTAAACCAGTTCCTGAGAGGAAGTTAGTTGAACTTCTGAAGTTGGAAGAACAGAGAAAAAAGTTGTTTCTGCCCATTACTGGACCATCCAATAAAACCATAGACGCATTTTTTTTTTTTTAAGATATAATGTATTATTTGCTTCAGGGGTACAGGTCTGTGAATCATCAGTCTTATACAATTCACTGCACTCACCATAGCACATACCATCCCCAGTGTCCGTAACCCAGCCACCCTATCCTTTCCTCTCCCACCCCCCAGCAACCCTCAGTTTGTTTCCTGAGATTAAGAGTCTCTTATGATTTGTCTCCCTCCCTGGTCCCATGTTGCTTCATTTTTTCAAACCCTACCCCCTGCAACTCCCCACCCTGACTCTCAAATTCCTCATATCACAGAGATCATATGATAATTGTCTTTCTCTGATTGACTTATTTCACTTAGCATAATACCTTAATATTACCATATTAATATACCATAATACCTTAATAGCATAATACCTAGCATAATACCTTCTAGTTCCATCCATCCTTTGCAAATGGCAAGATTTCAGGTTTTTGGATGGCTTCAGAATATTCCATTGTGTGTGTGTGTGTGTGTGTGTGTGTATACATCTTCTTCATCATGTATACATCTTCATACATTGTTGGACATCTAGGCTTTTTCCATAGTTTGATTATTGTGGACATTGCTGCTATAAACATTCGGATGCACGTGCCCCTTCAGTTTACTACATTTGTATCTTTAGGGTAAATATCCAGTAGTGCAATTGCTGGGTCATAGGGTAGCTCTATTTTCAACTTTTGAGGAACCTCCATAGTGGCTGCACCAGCTTGCATTCCCACCAACAGTGTAGGAACGTACCTCTTTCTGCATCTTCACCAATACCTGTCATTTCCTGACTGGTTAATTTTAGCCATTCTGACTTGTGTGAGGTGGTATCTCATTGTGGTTTTGATTTGTATTTCCCTCATGCTGCGTGATGTTGAGCACTTTTTCATTTGTCTGTTGGCCAATTGGATGTCTTCTTTGCAGAAATATCTGTTCATGTCTTCTGTCCATTTCTTGATTTGATTCTTTATTCTTTTGGGTGTTGAGTTTGATAAGTTCTTTATAGATTTTGGATACTAGCCCTTTATCTGATATGTCATTTGCAAATATCTTTTCCCATTCTCTTGGTTGCTTTTGGTTTTGTTGACTGTTTCCTTTGTAGTGCAAAAGCTTTTGATCTTGAAGTCCCAATAGTGCATTTTTGCCCTTGCTTCCCTTGCCTTGGCAATGTTTCTAGGAAGAAGTTGCACAACTGAGGTCCAAAGAGGTTGCTGCCTGTATTCTCCTCAAGGATTTTGATGGGATTCCTGTCTCACATTGAGGTCTTTCATCCATTTTGAGTCTATTTTTGTGTGTGGTGTAAGGAAATGGTCCAGTTTCATTTCTCTCTTTCTTTTTCTTTTTTTAAGATTCTATTTATTTATTTGACAGAGAAACAGTGAGATAGAGAACTCAAACAGGGGAAGTGGGAGAGGGAGAAGCAGGCTCCCGGTTGAGCAGGGAGCCAATGCAGGGCTAGACCTCAGGGCCCTGGGATTATGACCTGAGCCGAAGGCAGACGCTTAACAACTGAGCCACCCAGGCGCACCCCACACAAAAGTATTCTAATATGTAAATGTCAAAGTGAAGCTGAGGAAGGCAAAAAATTTGGAGGAGACATTTACCTTTCAAAAGCCTTGACCTTCAGTGTATACATGCCTTCAAGTCATATTCTCTTCGTGAGGAAATGTTACATGGCCACACACAACTGTAAGGGAGACTGAGAAATAGATGACTATCTGTGCTTCTGGTCACTTACCTTTACAGACTTCCTCTTACAGTAGAGGCACTCAACCCCCCTCTCAAGATCAGCAATCCAAAGTCAAGCTCCAGGATCTACAGGTGATTTCAGGGTGATGCACAGTTTACATGTGGTTCCTCATATGCTAGTGACTAAAAGCCACATTATCTGCTGCCCCTGAACACACCCATGCCTTGGCTTAGAAATGGTATACATACTATACTCGCATTCCATCAAGTGTCTCATCATGTCTCAATCACTAAAAATTTGGAGGGGGGACGTTAGTGAATCCTGGAAAGCTTAGTCAGTTAAGCCTCTGATTTCAGCTCAGGTCATGATCTCAGGGTCCTGGAATTGAGTCCCACATCAGGCTCCACACTCAGTGTTCTCTCTCTCTCTGAAATAAATAAAATCTTTTAAGAAGTTGGGGGGTTATTTAGTTTGTTGCTTTTCATAACACCAGGGTTTTTAAAATATTTATTTTTGCTCTTATCTGGCAAAACATCAAAATAACTTGGCAATGGTTTTCCTGTTATTTTATACTATTATAATTAACAACATATACCTATCACTTTCTGCAAAAGCCTCTGCATAATACTTCGATTTACACACATACACACTCACATACATCCTTTTAAAATAAGTATTTCAGTTCATGTAATGGATTAAGTAAAATAACTATCCTTAAAAGGATAAATAACATCCTTTTAAAATAAATATTTCAGTTTATGTAATGGATTAAGTAAAATTATCTGTATCTATATTTAGTAGCCCAAAGCGATTATAATTTTAAAACACTAACAGCAAGTTTGGGCTATTAAATAAGTAAGATTGGGGAGTCTGAGTGGCTCAGTTAAGCGACCGACTCTTGACTTCAGTTCAAGTCATGATCTCAGGATTGTGAGACTGAGCCCGGCATCTGCTCTGTGCTGGGCGTGCTTAAGATTCTCTCTCTCCCTCTCACTCTGCCCCTCCTGCCCCATTCTATAAATAAATGAATGAATGAATGAATGCGAGCAAGCAAGCTGGCTAGCTATCTGTTTACCAGAGGTCAGTAGACATGGTAAAATCTTGATTGAGGGTTTACTACATTTAAAAAAAATTCTCCAGTGGTTTGGAATTTTTACTGTATTTCAGTGTTTTGCATAATTACAAAATGATTAGAATTATAAAAATATCATCATCAAATTTTTCATAGCTTACCAAATTTCCCTATGCTATTGTTTGGGAATTTTCCTCTTGGAAAGAAACTTTGTAGCACCATTTATGGTGAATAATAAATAATTATTAAATAAATAAGTAAAAAAATATTAAGTAATATAAGTATATTTATATTATAAATAATATAAAATAATTATTAAAATAGCCCACAAATCTTATAAAGGAAATAAATTTAAGGATTACTACTTTACTGTATTCTTCTGTTCATAAGGAACCCAATTCAGCTTCCAAGGGGAGATAAATAGTTTTTTAAAAATTTAAAAGCTTCTGTGCATCTTTTCTATTCCCTGTCTTATAAGGACTCCAGACCAAGGTACGGTAGTTTAGTGCATTCCCTACCCAAAGAAGGCATTGCTCAAGTTCTCACTGGATCCCCTTTCACTCCACTGTAGTGTAACAAGACAGTGGATCCTAACCTTCCCACCACAATGTCAAAGCCTACTTTTACTAAGTCCTTGTACATCATTTGTTGTGGACTTAAAGTTTCAAATAAAAATGAGTCTTTAGTATTCAATGATGATTATTTACACTTACATGAATCAAACAGAACCTAGAAATTCCTAATTCATTTTTCTCTTCTTCCTCATATTTTGAATTAGTTCTTTCCATGTTCAATCATTGCATTAAACTCAGATCCATTAGATAAAGAAAACATGGTATAAACATACAAGAGAATATTATTTAGTTGTGAGAAGGAAAGGAATCCTGCTGTTTGCAACAACCTGGATGAAACTTGAGGGCATTACACTAAGCAGAATAAGAGAAAGACAAATACTGTATGATGGCACTTATATGAGGACTCTAAAAAGAACATTCAGAGAAACAGCACAGTGGTGTTTATCAGAGGTTGATGGTGGGGGAAATGGGAGAGATATTGGACAAAGAATGTAAACTTGTAGTTGTAAGAGTAACCAATTTGGGAATCAAATACATAGTTTGGAGATTATACCTAATAATAGTATCATTTACTGGAACATTGTTAAGAATCTTAAATGTTCTCTCACACACACAAATATAGTAACTATGTGACAGGATGGAGGTAAGAGTTAATGGTATGGTGGTAATAGTTTTGCAATATATAAATATATCAAAGCAATGCACTGTATACCTTAAACTCACACAATGTTATATGCCAATTACATTTCTTTCTTTTTTTAATTAACATAATCTGTTATTTGTTTCAGGGGTACAGGTCTGTGATTCACCAGTCTTACACAATTCACAGCACTCACCATAGCACATACCATCCCCAAAGTTTATCACCCATCCACCTTATCCCTCCACCTTCCCCCCTGCCCAGCTACCCTCAGTTTGTTTCCTGAGATTCAAAGAGGTTGCTGCCTGTGTTCTCCTCAAGGATTTTGATGGGATTGCTGTCTCACATTGAAGTCTTTCATCTATTTTGAGTCTATTTTTGTGTGTGGTGTGAGGAAATGGTCCAATTTCATTCTTCCGCATGTGGCTGTCCAATTTTCCCAACACCATTTGTTGAAGAGACTGTCTTTTTCCAGTGGACATTCTTTCCTGCTTTGTCGAAGATTAGTTGATCATAGAGTTGAGAGTCCATTTCTGGGCTCTCTGTTCTGTTCCATTGATCTGTGTGTCTGTTTTTGTGTGGGTACCATAATGTCTTAATGATTACATATTTGTAATAGAGCTTGAAGTCTGGAATTGTGATGCTGCCAACTTTGATTTTCTTTTTCAACATTCCTCTGGCTATTTGTGGTCTTTTCTGGTTCCATAAAAGTTTTAGGATTATTTGTTCCATTTCTTTGAAAATAGTTGATGGTATTTTGATAGGGATTGCATTAACTGTGTAGATTGCTCTAGGTAGCATAGACATTTTCATAATATTTGTTCTTCCAATCCATGAGCATGGAACATTTTTCCATTTCTTTGTGTCTTCCTCAATTTCTTTCATGAGTATTCTATAGTTTTCTGAGTACAGATTCTTTGCCTCTTTGGTTAGATTTATTCCTAGGTATCTTATGGTTTTGGGTGCAATTATAAATGGGATCGACTCCTTAATTTCCATTTCTTCTGTCTTGTTGCTATATAGAAATGCAGCTGATTTCTGTGCATTGATTTTATATCCAGAGACTTGACTGAGTTCCTATATGAGTTTTAGTAGTTTTCATCAATTACATTTCAATAAAGCTGCGGGGGGAGATACTCAGCTCCATTAACCTCATACTTTCTCTTTTTCCCATCTTGCACATTATTGCACTGATAATCTCTTGAGAGAGCTACCTCAAAACACTGCTATCACCTTTCGAAAAAATTCTTTCAAATTGGCATTAAAAAGCCATGAGAGTATATTTAATCTGTTAAATTATATTAAATTATTTAGGAAACTGGGGACAATCAAATATTAACTTTTTACTGTTATTCTAATGCCAACTTTAAATGAGTATTTAGAGACCTCTCTTTTATTCTAATATATGCTTTTGCCTTTTAAATGACATTCTGTGTGTGCCATTTCTAACATGCAAATCAGATTTATAGACATCTAAACATAGATATACCACAGTTTGAATAATCTTCAGAAGTATAAAAATAGCCACAGTAAGACTTCTTGTTGTAAACAGTGTTGTCTAACTAATATCTCCCAATGAGAATAGCATATTTGGCCTGGATACAGATTTGTATCAATTTACAAAGCAATAATTTTTATTAGTTAGGGATAGCCTTAACTATTGACATTTGGGTGGGATAATTCTTTACTGGGGGAGGCTGTTCTGTGCGTAGTAGAATATTTAGCATCCTTGACTTCTACCCACTAAATGCCAGCAGCACTCTCCTTCCCCTTTCCAGTTGTGACAACTTAAAATGGTTCCAGATCTTGTGAAATATCCCCCTGGGGCAAAACTTCCTTCTTTTGAGAAGCACTAGGGTAACACTAACTGCACTAACAGATTCCCAAGCACATACAGGTTTAGACACAATAGAATTCTCTGTCTCTTCTACTATTCCTGGACAGGTACACAGACTGGTGAATCATCTCTCCTTTGCAGTCTTTCAGAGACCCAAGCTAAAGGACACTCAGCCATCTTCAATAAGAGTTTCCAATTTAGTGTCGATTTTTCATTTAAACCAGTCAAAGGAGTAGAAGAGCTTCAAAGAGGGAACTTCCCTGTTTTAAAAGCTTCAGCTTTGAAATAATGTACATTATTTCAATTTACTTTTCATTCTTGAGAAGAAATTGCATGGCCACATCTAACTGTAGGGGAGACTGAAAGATTATTATACCCCTGTCCTAGGAAGAAAAAGAACCACTTCTTGATTAACATTTAGCCATATGCCTTCCTACTTGCCAGTTTTCCATTTGCATTCTTCATCCAGCACATAAAATACATTCACATCCTTTTACAGAGGAGCCAACCTCTGTACTCTTCTCCATTTACTACATTCAGTTCAAGCTTCAGGATCTCAAGGTTATATAGAGTCTTCTTTGTTGAGTCCAGACCTAATTCTCTGTGGTTTGATGACCTATGAACTAAAAGAGACTTTACCTGCCTTACCCCACAACCTACAAACTCTTAATATATAAATATCCTTTACATCTTAAGAGCCATTGCCTATCATTTCACTCCCATTGCATTGGCAGGAACTAGTCATAAGACCAGACCAAATTGTAAGGGAAGTGGGAATATGTAGCCTAGCACAAAAAGAGAAGGAATTTTATTTGGTGAACAGGTAGCAAGGCATATAATCTAATCTGAAGGATGAGATACAACATTAAAAAATTCAGTCCCAGGTGATATTGAGTACAGGACATGCTTACAGTATTTTGGTTCTAATTGATTGGTCAGTAGTGATAGTTTTCCAAAGAGGCAGGGGGTCACTTTCCCTGTGGTAGGGGACTGGTAATACATGGACTTAAAGATAGGGTATCATTTCTAAATGAAGCATAAAACTGAAAAAGTAAAGGAAACATCTTTTGTGTAAAAAAGAAATCATGGGTTAGGAAGGGAAGGCTGTAGCTCTGGGGTAGGGTGGGGGGGGGACAGTTTCCCAAAGATCTTTCTGGATAGTCTGGAGATATACTTAAGATAATAAACTAGATTTCAGTGACTGGAGGGTGATAAAATGTTTAGCAACAGGTCAAAATTGAGCTGATAAGGTTGGACTGCCTCAGGTTAGGTAGGCTGAAACTAAAGGACTGACAATAAGTAGGGACAAACCCTCATTCTTTTTAGTTGTAGCTGGCCCATTCTATTTTTGTTTGTTTTCTGTATTTGTTCAATTTTATTTATAGATTCTTTGATCTGTAGCTCCTAGAACTTTTGCCAAAGAAAGATTGCACCAGACAAGGTAAATTAGCAAGGAAGACTTTATTAAATACTGTTGCAATTGGAGAGAGAGATTGAACTCTACTTTGCTGGAACAAAAGATGGGAAAGTTTTTAGGAACTGGGGTGAGCTAGTGGAAAAGTGCTGGAGGACATTAGTGGGGAGGTTGGTCAATGCAATTAGGCCATCTGTGTTTGCTAATCAGTGCTTACTGAAGTTAGGCTCTTATTCTCCCACGGAGACTGGAAGATGGGGCATTATCTTTCTTGACGATTAAATTTCAAAGTGATGGTCCCCAAGTCCTTGAGAAAGACATTCCTGAGATAAAAAACTGGCAGGAGGCGAGGTAGGAGAAGATTTACATCTCAAAGCAGCAGAGGGAGAATTTATAATTGAAAATTTTCTAAAGTAAATGTTCTTAAAAAAGAGAGGTCAGGGGCCTATAGACAGGAAGAAACCTGTCTAATGTTTAGCCAGTCTGAAGAGAATATTAGGGCTGTCTGTCGGTACTAAAATATAAAAGTGGTATATTCAGTGTAGAGTGAAGGCAATCATCAACATGTTTTTAAATGTAGTCCTCTAATCATGCAGTCCAAATGTCCATTAGCTGTTTTGATGACTCATTTAAATTTGTCAATTTAAATGGCTCATATAAATCTCTCACCTTAAAAAGCTCTTGCCTTTTAAGATATAAAGGTAAAACATTTCCTTTGGTTCTACATTTGGTCCCTTTAGATATTTTCAGTCCTATCTGTCTTTGAATACACTTAATTTTTAATAATGATAGGTTTTATGTAGTCATCCAAAACTGGAAAATTTTTGAAATGGATAAAGCTAAAATAACAGTGTGTAAGTTATCTATTTTTATTAGAACCCATAGGCTCCAGTTGAATAATAACTATTTATTTAATTATATTAATATAAGGTCATGAGTTTCCACTTGTTCATAAGTATTTGATAAATACTTTACCAAAAGCAGATGTACTTTATTGGCACTGTCTCTCAAATCCTAACAAAGAAGGGAATCCACTAATATGTGTGAAGATTTGCAGAGCAGCTTTCTTTTGTTATTGATTGTTAGTCCAGCGTTTATCTTTATGCATCTTTAAAAGTTTCATGAATATGGGGCACCTGGGGTGGCTCAGTGGGTTAAAGACTCTGCCTTTGGCTCAGGTCATGATCTCAGGGTCCTAGGATCGAGCCCTTCATAGGTCTTTCTGCTCAGCAGGGAGCCTGCTTCCCCCTCTCTCTCTGCCTGCCTCTCTGCCTACTTGTGACCTCTCCCTGTCAAATAAATAAATAAAATATTTTTAAAAAATATAAATAAATAAAAGTTTCATTTTGTTGGTTATTTTGTGGGCTTCAGCTAATTTTATGTACTCTTGATTCATTTTTATTATTTCATGAGTGTCCGTTTTCTCTCATCTTTTCCCCACAAGTTTCTATAAGCATTGTTTGGTCAGAATGTAATGATTTTTTTTTTTTGCTAAAAATAATGCTATAAGAGAAAGCAGTTTTCCTATTAATTGTTTTATCATTCCAAAATTGAATCGTCCCAAATCCTGGATGCATAAATATGTCTTGTATTTCTCCTTTATCATAGAGGTGGTCCTAACCTCTAGTTACCTGTAAAGTAATTAATTCCTTATATGATTATTTTGCAGCATTAATGTCTCTCACAATTACTTTGAAAGAATTATTTAGCTCTTCGGCAATTCTAATGCCCTTGACTTTGTAGAGTGCCCTTGTCAGTCCTCAGTGGGCCCATTTCTTTTCTTATAGAAGAAAGTTATAATATTCCATTGAGACAATGACCTTAAGTTTTGACTTTTAATAAAAAAAGGAAGTTAATTTTATCATAGAATTAATTTAATGATCACTAAACCTGAAGAATTTTTGAAGTTTTTACTTATTTAAAAAATGCATAAAAAAATAAAAAAAAATGCCTAGGTAAGTATTGACATTATGTTTTGAGACATTTTTAATTACTATTTAAATTGATTTTCATTTTTAATCCATGAAATACATTGAAATTAAACACAGCTTAAATATTATGCTCTTTTCTCTAAAGTTTGTCAAACTAAAGTAAGTATGGAGTAAATGATTGATCATGCTCTGATCCTTCTTAAAAAAATTTTAGAGACTTATCTGAAAGAGAAAAATTCATTGGCAATATTTGATAATTTGTTAGTAAAAAGAATAGTTAAAATATCCTGTCACTAAGCATTTGAATAATGATGATAATTATAATAAATAACTGACTTATTTTTAGAGAGTTAGTAAAATATATTGCTGGCATAGTAATTAGTTATGTAGTATAATTAGAGAATTTTCAGAACTAAATGTACACTGAAAATCAAAGATTCAGTGCTTTGTAGTCAAGGGAATCACACAAATTCTTGAGTTAGAATAAGGTTAAAATTTTTAGAAAATAATGTGTCCATGTATTTAACGTCTGTGCTATTAAATTAAACTTCTAAGATATGTGGTAAATTATCATACTGTTGAGGCATGAATTTGGATTTAATTCCTTTGAGCCTAACATATTGAATCAAGCCCTTCTGGTAATGGATAAGCCTACTTTACTCTTCAGTATTTGCATCTCAGTGTGGTTGTGAAGCTCTCCAATGTATAATACTTTTGTAAAGTTAAAGAAACCACCTATATTCATTTCCTAGGGCTACCGTAACAAATGATCACAAACGGAGTAGCTTAAAATAACAGAAATTTATTCTCTCTCAATTCTAGAAACCAGAAGTTTGAAACCAAGATTTTGCAAGACTTCCCTGCTCCACTCTAGGTAAGAATCCTTTCTTGTATCTTCCTAGCTTCTGGTGATTGCTAGCTATCTTTGGCATTCCTTAGCTTATAGCCACATCACTCAAATCTCGGTCTCCAGCTTCACTTAGTCTGTCTCTCATCTGCCTGTGTCTGAGTCTTCACAAGGCCTTCTTGTAAGGGTACCTGTCACTGAATTGAGGGTCTGCCTTAATCCAGTATTATCTTATTTTAAATTGATTACATCTATAAAGATCCTATTTCCAAATAAGGTCAAAATCATAGGTAGTAGGGGTTAGGACTTCAACATATCTTTTGAGGGGCGATAACACAGCTCATACCACCACTAAACTTGGTTGCTGGGAAAATTCAACTACTACTAAGTAATTCAACTACTGTGATGCAACCTTAAAAAGTGATGATTCTTTTTATAAAATGGAAGTTTTGAATAAAGTAAAATGTGCAGTGTTAATACATCTTTCCCCAAAGTCAAAACATAGAATTGTTGTCCCTTCCTGGTCACAGGCTTAAGATTATTCTGTAACCAGACTTTGGTTGAAGCTTTATAGCTTTGGTGTGTGATTGCAAATGTACATTTCTATCTACCTGAGTTATCTGCACTGCTTTTCCGGATACTATCAAATTAATGAAACCATTGTGAAGTCTTGTGCTGGCTGTCATCTCTTTAAAACTTCTCTTACTCTGGAAATCATTTTTATGTTTGTGACTGACTAGTGATTGCAGTTACTGCACATTAATGATAGGCTAAAGACTGTATGTAATCATTGTCATATTTACTATAGTACTGGTTCTCAAAATGTATTTGGGAAACTTTGGGAGGGCTTGTGGAAGGCAGGCACTCATTGAGGCTGTTAGTATAGCAATGGGATCTAAATAGTCAAACCTCTATTGCCAGAAAGTATTTCTCCACTGAATGAAGGTAAGTAAAAATGAATTTAATAATCACAAGTATTTCCTTTTTGAGAGAATGTCAGTGAACTAAAATAACTCACAGTGACTAAGGAACTAGAATAAACATAGATGTCAGCCAAACTGTTAAAAGCTTAAATGTTTAATTTCGAAGAACTCGTAAAGATTATAGTCAGATTTTTCTTTTCCCATATTTAAAATAAAATGCTTATTTTAGAGAAGTGTGCACCTCTGAAAGATAATATAGTAATTCTCTTATTATTTTAATTATATTTTTAAATAGTATGCAGCCATCTCAAAAGAATTGATCAATTAGCTTTATACTCTGAAGAATCAAGAAGGATGGATGTTTCTGGTCTCTGTTTCTTCATATTTTGACCCAAATTTTCCAGTCTATCACTTTAAGCACTGGTTAAAATAAATACTTTCAGTATCATTTTTTTCTGCCTTGTCCAGAATTCACCAGTGCTGGACATACCCTAGGAGCACAATAAATACCCATTGCATGTTTTCATGAAAGAACAAAAAAAGACTTTCCAGTTATGATTTATGACTAAAAAATGACAAGGAAAATTGAGATCTTCTAATAGCATGTTGTAGTATATGTTTTTTTTTCTCTTACAGGATCTAAAAATGGAACTACACTGAAATAAAAATTTATATTTTACATATAAACCACTATTCCATTAATCAGTTTATTGGAAAAAACCTGTGTATAGACTTTATAACCTATAGATCAATGTTATTCAAATTGTGTTCCTCAGAACACCTGCATTGAGGTCATTTAGGAGTATTTATTACATTAAAAAGTCAGATTACCAGGCCACACTCCAGTCCTATTAATCAGAATCTCAATGTGATGTCCAAAATTTGCATTTTTAGTTACCTCCACCGATGTGTTTTATGTAACCTTTTATTTTAAAACAACTATTTTATTTTATTTTATTTTATTTATGCATATCGAGGAAGATGATGTCAAATTTCTAAAGTCATGGTTTTTTGGAAGCAGAGACAATAGAGAATGCCAGAGCCAATATATCTGGGTTGGAGAAATCTAACCTAGTTAGAAACCAGTTCCTTGAAGGTAGCCAAGCAGTTTGATATAACATTGTTCAATATATATACCATTCTGTAGGCACCGTTGGTTCAGGTATAATTCAATATAAGCCTACAGTTTTCTGTGGGGAACTCTGATCTTCAGTCAGACATGGTAGTGGCAGCTTCAGTAAAAGATGGTAAAATTCTCAGTTAGCCAGTCTTCGATATCAAGGAATTAAAGATTAACCTATTTATTATGGGAATCACATGGTGGCTAGGGAATGTGTACAGCAGGATCATACCCTTTTGATTAAGGGTATTTTAAGTAGGTAGGATCTCAGGACTGTGGGTAATTTTCTTACTGGAGGCTTGGCACCCCATGTAGAGAAACAGTGGCAAAAGTCCTGTGGTGCAAAGTCAAGTGGAAGTCTATAACTTTGACATGTAATTCTCTCTCGATTAGAAACAGGGTATGAAAGAGTGAGATCAAGAAACCTAATAATGTAGGTCCTGATTTTGTCATACCTGACCGAAATCATGACAACGCTGGCATTTGTTTGTGTACATTGTAGACATCACTTGAGATTTTTATTTTATATTTTATTTATTTTATTGTATTTTATTTTGAGATCATCACTCCAGATTTTTAAAAAAGAGAGAGAGAGCTAGGGATGGCACCATTTTCTAAAATATCTGAAGTGTGGTTCTCTTAGCAAGTCTTCATTGTGAAACCTAATCTCAAATTTTAAATAAGAGATTTTGAGCTCACTTATATGTTCCATAAGACTAAATGTGAACACTTCTGACTTCCTGTGGTCCCCACACATAGGTCTTTATAGAAAACTTACTTTCCTGATGTGCCCAAGTTCTTCATACCTTTCCATTAAGACAGTCTTCGAAGACTTTAAATCCGAAGTAGGAGAACTTTCACCCGTGATATAGAAAGGAGAACTTCTGTGATGTGTTTGGAGAATGATGAGTAAAATGAGTTTGCTGGGTGTATTTCACCATTTAGGATCTTCTTCAGGTATAACGAGGAATGGGAAATGAGCATCAAAAGGTCTACAAATTGAGGGCCTTATTTATTCCCCAATTCTACATTATAACCTATGTTACCTCAAAGAAGTCATTTAAACTTTTATTTTTCTTGCCTTAATTTCCTTGTCTAAGCAGGAACAAGTAACCTTATGGAATTGTCATCAGGGCTAACTGAGCCATGCGGCTCCTCCCCCAAGGATGATAGTAATTAAGTGAATGAACGAATTCTTGCCCACTTGACTGAGGTCTAAATAGGCTGTTCTCTATCAAATGGGAAGGAATTCGTTTATTCACTTTCTCACACATTCGCTTCACCTATTGAATGATTACTAAATATGAGAAATTATCTTAGATGGTGAAGATAAAAGTGAATCCCTATCTTCAACTTAAAATCTAATAAAAAAATAATTTGTACTATTTATTTGTTAATAACAGCTGATATTTGTTGAACATTTATCAGGCTAAAGACTTTACATGAATCATTCAAGAACTCTAGGCTAAAAAAATAAATCTCTACCTTAATTAGTGTCTGCAGTAGCTAGAGGCTGTGAAGGGGAGGAACTGAAAATTAATATTTAATTTTATATAAGCTTATGCATGTAATAAGGAAATAATTATTTTAAGTCATAGTATCCTAAGAGTTGAGGTAGAAAAAATGAAAACGTGTAACTTAGAATTGGAAGTTTTGAAGATCCTCATTTTACAGGTTGGGAAATAGAAGCAGAGTTAGCAAATAAGAACTCCAGGTTCAATTCTAGCGTTTGGAAATGAATTAGGTGATCTTGCCATGAAAATGGTTTCTGCTACTTTATGGTTATTGACTTTGTACATATTAGGTGGGCAGAGTGATCTAAAAACAAACAAGCAATCAATCAAATATGTTTAAAGCTCTTTTGAAAATTCTTGATCGAATATCCATGGCTCTTAATAATCAAAGTTTTGTATTGGCTCACTCTGCTGGTGAGCCAGGTGCCCTTTCTAATTGCTGGCTTTCTGCATTGCAGCGACACTGGCTGCTCTCATTCTCCAGGTATCTGTACATAATCTTCTCGGTGCCTGGATTTCCCCTCTACTTGCCTTGTTACCTTCCACGTCCTTTTCAAATTTGCCTCAGGCATTATTTCCTCAGGAATCTCTTCCAAGACCTTTTGACTTGGTGCACTACTTCAGCAATACAGTCACATAACTTTCCATAATATTCTTGATATGTTTATATGTATTTGGGAGATATAAATTCTTTACATGTATGTTCTTATAATTGTTGATTTAGGGAGCCATTTGGTCTCTTTCCCTCCTGTCTTGCTCTGGGTTACCACAAAGCAGAACAGAGAGAAAAGCTTGCATGCAGGTAGTTTAATTGGGCATGGTTCCCAGGAAGCAGAAGTAAGAGACCAGACTGAGGGAAGGAAGGAAACCCTTTAAAGATTGCAAGTGGTCTGTCCTACTGGAGCTTAAGAGAAACTTTATAAAATCCTTTTTACAGCTATCTACCCTACAGATGGAAGAGGAACTAATTTATTCATTGTCTCCATCCTCACTGGTCCAGGGTAGACCCTGACATTGTTTGTCTTCTGATTTGCAAATAAAGAAAAGCTGAGTGGATCACCATGGGGTCTCATTCCCTGGGGTGGGAATTTAGAGATAAGTAGAGGCCTGGGCTCGTGGGTTCAAGTAAAGGCAATGTTCACATCTGTTCAAAGCTGAACCACAGCCATGGTATATATAGGAGGTGGGGCTGAGAGGTTTGGAAGGGGTCTGGGGGTTACACCCTCCCAGAACATAAGCAGCAAGGTCTGTGACCATCTTCCTAACCATTACATACTTATCACTTTGCTTAATGACTGGCATATAGTTAGTACTCAATAAATATTTTTCAGTAAATGAATTAGTGGGGTGTAAGAATTCCTTCCTGTTGTCTTATCGAGTTTGCCAATCATATAATTTGTGAGGACATAAAATTTAAGTCTATATAAGATGATGAAATTATTTCAGAAAATTTCCCTTTTTAAGTTGCTGTGTATATTGCTGTCTTGATTGGTTAGCTGTTTAGTGGACATAATCTCCAAACTTATGGACTATTATATTACATTCAATGATTATTTATTGTTAAAGAGAAAATATTTGGTGCAAAGTGGCAGCTCCATCTGGCTCGGGGTTTTATGGTGTCAAACTTTCTCTAGCTCAGAAGGGAAAAATGCAAGGCTGCTACCCCAGTTCACAAATATTAGAGATAAGGTATGGATTTTCAATAGCCTTCTGTATTAGGCAGGCGATCTCACATCTCACCAAGGTGTTTGGAGGCAGTTAAAAGAGATAATAAAGGATTATATCAAATGACAACCATGCACAGATATCAGGGCACAGGACACATGTAAATCAGATGTTAAAAGAACTAAATAATGTGAGAGAAGGAAAAACAAGCAGACAGACAAACAGAACAGTCATCTACACAGGATAGCTAACTAAACTTTCCAACTATCAACACAGTGCCTTGTGGCTTTCTACCTGATTCAGTTTTATGCTCAAATGTTACCTCATATGGGAGACTTCTTGGCCCTGCTTTTTTAGTTTAACAAGTCCTTCTTTGCCCTTTTCAAACTCTAGTACCTTATTCTGCTGTAGTTTTCTTCATAGTGTTTTTCTTTATCCCCAAATACTATATATTCAGTCATTAGTTTACTACCGTTAATTAGTACATACTAAGTGAATAACGTATTGTCACCAGGCCCTGAGCTCCAAGACAGGTAGTTTGCTCTCGTTACTGCTTTAATTTCAGTGTCTAGAATAGTTACTGGTGTAAAAAAATTACTCAATAAATATTTAAGGAATGACTGACCCGTCCAAAAATACATCAGTCTAGAGTAGAAATTGGAAAACTACAGCCTGCCTCCTATTATTGTAAATAAAGTTTAATTGGAACACAGCCATATTCATTCATTTACATATTGTCTGTGACCATTTCCTTACAACTACAGATTGACCATATGGCGCACAAACCTGAAAACTTTCCTATCTGACCCTTTATAGAAAAAGTGAGCTAAAAAAAAAAAGCGAGCTAACTGCTGTTTTAGAGGCCTAGCACACGAGGATTCATAAGTATAATTCCCATTTCCTAAAATTCATCATATAGATATAGACTTTTAACTTCTTTTACTTTTCAGTATGTGTATATGTGAGGCATATATCTATATCTATCTACATAGATATAGAGATAAACACACATACATATATAATGTTGGTATTTTTCTGTGACAGAAGGCCATATAAGTGATTATCAAAACTACTGTCCTTAATAAATTCAGAAGAATTCTGATACACTTTTTTTCCATGCCTATAATTCTTCCATGGGCAACTGCTGCAAGAAAAGCAGGCAGAGGAATCCTGTATGTTTTCCTATTGAATTCAGATATAGAATATATTTGGTTCTAGTCAAAGTACTGGCATTTACTAGATGTGTGACTATACATTACATAACTACATAGAAAGACATCTGTTCTCACCTTAAAAAAATGAGTTATATTAATTCTCAAGTTGTTTCTGGCTCTAAAATTCTGATGTGAATTATTATCTAAGTAAATAATCCAGGA
>CM053609.1:76781198-76819067 GCA_028646535.1 Procyon lotor
AGTGCCTTAAATAAAATGGAGTGGTAGTAGAAAAGCAATTATTTTCAGATTATGCTAATAAATGTAGAATAATGATACATTATGAAAATTACCATTGGCCATTGCCACAATAATAATAAATGTAGAGAAATATCATTAATAAGTATTAAACCACTAGATACCAAGTTATTAGTAGAGTTAGAGGACGTTTGTCATTTCTCAAGATATCATTTAATAGATTATGTGTTATATTAAAAAAGTTAAAGTTACCTTTTCTGTGTATACATTTGGCATATACCACCACAATAGGACTGACTGATACAATATACTTCTTGATATGTCTCCTCCTTTCTTTTTCTTTTTTAAAGATTTATTTATTTATTTGGGGGAGCATGAGAGGCAGAGGGAGAATGTCTTCAAACAGATTCCCTGCTGAGCATGGAGTCTGATTCCTCTGTGTGTTGGGGGAGGGGTCTTGATCCCGTGACCATGAGATCACGACCTGAGCCAAAACCAGGAGTTGGAACTTAACCAACTGAGCCATCCAGGCACCCCATCTCCTGCTTTCATTCAGAAGTCCACAACAGGGGCACCTGGGTGGCTCAGTGGGTTAAAGCCTCTGCCTTCGGCTCAGGTCATGATCTCAGGGTCCTGAGATTGAGCCCCACATCGGGCTCTCTGCTCAGCAGGGAGCCTGCCTCTCCCTCTCTCTCTGCCTGCTTGTGATCTCTCTCTCTCTCTCTCTCTGTCAAATAAATAAATAAAATATTTTAAAAAAAGTCCACAACATTACTTATTTTAGCATTCTTGCCAAACTCTTCAACTTTAATTTAACCATAAGGAAGTAGCCAAACAATTCAAGATTAAAGGATATTTTATTTTAAAAATTGTACAATATTCAGAGAGAAAGAAGGAACACTTCTTTCTATTAAAGACACACTATATTCAAATTTAATGCATTGTCTTACTATCTTCTATTATATTTTAGCTTAAAAAAACATATGAGGAACTTTTGGAGCAATTTGAGACACTTGAAAACAGACTCTTAGGCAATATAATTATATCAATGTTAAATTTCTTAGGTATGATGACGGCATTATGGTTATGTAGAAGAGTGTGTTTGTTCTTAATTGATACATACGGCAATATTTAGGGATGAATTATAATGTTGGCTGTAACTTAGTTTAAAATGGTTCAGAAATACATATATATTTAAGTTATATATGTATATTAGAGTAGAATATAGTGGAAGATAAAATAATGTTGCAAAAAATGAACAATTGGTAAGTCTAGGCTAATTTTATACGCATTGTATGTTCTTAACTTTTCTATAGATTACAATAATTTTTCATAAGAAGTTAGTGTGTGAGAAGAGGAACAATATGATCTCATTTCAGATTTAAAGAATAGATCTTGCTATAGTGTTACAGTAAAATTTAAGGGGATCAACACTGAAAGAGAAAGGCTAATTAGGTTGCTATTTCAGTAATTCCAATGAGATGAGCAAGTGGCTTGGAATGGGGTGGTAAAAGTTAAAGTTGTGTGAAATTGTAGATCCTGAGTCAATTTGGAAGATAAATTATTAGGAAATAAAATTAAAAACAAAATCTTCTCCCAATACAGAAATCCTCTCTACAAAATTGGTGGAGGAAAGAAAGTTTATTATTGAATAAGCATTAAAGTAGAATGTGGTAATATTCTAAGCAACCTGCTAAGAGATTGCAGACAGAAAGAAAGCTCACCTTTTTATATAATGAAGAAGACACAACCCATTACATACGTGATCTCAAGACAAACAGTAACTAGTACGCATGTAAGAGGACTTGGCAGCACCGTTTGTCACATATAATTTACCCTAAATTTACCTAGTGATTGAGGTGACCATTTATGTTAGCTAATCAGTCTTATCTGGAGGAGAAACAAGATTGTTTTATTTTTATGACAGGACGTAGTTTTGCAACTTGAACAATGTGTCCACATTTCAAAGAGATGGCTCCTGGGTCCTTAGAAAAGACATTTCTGCATCAAAAAACTGATAATAGGCCTACATCTGGTTCTCAAAAATGTACTTACTCGTTTTTAAAAAAGTATTTAAAATAACAAGTTTTTTTGAAGTAAATGTTCTAAGAAAAGTGGTAGGAGTGGGAGAAGTCTCTTTTCTGACTTTTCATAGGGAGAATTAAGCCTCTACTTTTTCGTTATTTGTCCTTATAATAGCTCCCATTTAATAGACTAGATGTAGGGAAAAAAAAAGTTTGAAGGGAGGCAGTAAAGTTTTAAGACTGAGCAACTGAAAGAAAAGACTGAGATGGCTTGAGGAGAAACAATAGGGAAGAGGATACAGATTTGGAGTTTTAGCCTACGAAGGTGGAATTGGCCTTTGTGCTTCCTAGTTGTTATGCTAAGCAGGCAGGTATAAAAGTTTGGAACTTAGAGGAAAGGTCTGGGCTAGAGCTGTAATTTTTTTTGAGTCTTCACTGTATAGAAGGCATTTAAAGTGGTTAATGGGACCAAAGCCAATCAGCCACTTTATCTATATTCATTAGAGATCCAAAGAAAAGAGATTCAAAGTGTGTGCCCTGAACCACGACAAAGGAAATGATTGGCGAGATAAGGAGGAATCAGTAAAGGAGACTGTGAAGAAATAGTCTATGAAGTCAAACAAAAAAACCCAGTGAAAGCCTGTGTTCTCTACAGGAAGTGAAGAAAATATTTCAGGGAGCAGATTGATCATCTGTGTCAAACAAACGAGGCTAAATCAAGCCAGATGAAGCCTGGGAAATAAGTATTGGATTTATCAATGTAGAAGACATTGGTGACATCCAAAACAACATTTTTCTGTGGAGTTGTGAGGTTGAAAGCCTGGCTAGTATAAGTTTCAGAGAGAAGGGGAAGAAAAATTTAAGACAGTGAATATAGAACTACTCTTTCCAAGGGAATTGGTGTAAATAGGAGCACAGATGTGGAACCGTAGTCAAATGGGAAAAGGAGCAGATTTTTTTTTTAAGAGGAAAGAAATTGCAGGATATATCTATGCTGACAGCAGTGATGCAGGGAAGAGGAGAAGTGATTAATAGTACATGAGAGAAAGGAATTCCTGAACAATGTTCTTGAGTAGGTGAGAGGGCACACGTGGAGGAGTTGGTCTTATACAAGAACAACAGTGGTTCATCTATGACACAAAAAGGAAAGGACACAGATGCTGGTTGGTAGCTATGATGGTGGGAATTTAGAATATTCTCTGCTGATTACTTCATACTCTCGGGAAAGTTGGAAGATTACCATGATGGCGTGGGGAAACTGTGAACAGTTAAAGAGCAGAAAGTGTATAGCTGTCTATGAAAATGGGAGAATATTGAACCAGAGCAATAGAATATGCTTGCTGGGCAGCCTCAAGAGCTTCTTTGCGGTTATTGACCTCGAACGTAAAGCAAAAGCAATCAGCATGGCTGTGTTTATGTGTGTGTGTGTGTGTGTGTGTGTGTGTGTGTGTGTGTGTACAGGTGTACAGACTGGGGTTTGCATTTTTCCTTCTGGCAAAGCAAATGTGTCTAAGTGAGAACATGACAAGACAGTTGAGAGTATCTATGTGTAAGGGAGCTATTCTAGGAATTGGCCATGGAATTTAAGCTGGCTTACAAAGGAAGTGAAGAGGTGATAAAATCAATGGGTGATAGTTATTGATGACTGTGCCATCAGAGGTTGAAAAAATTAATATAGCTATAGACACTCGAGATTGCTTCAGTAAGGAACTCCACAAGATAAACCACATAACTAATATATACAGTAGACACATTGAACACTGTAGAGAGTCAAGAAATTATACAGTGTTGGAACAGGTAACAGTTCAATTTTTTCTAAATGTCAAAAAAAATCGCAAAATGTAAACTTTTATACTTACTACAGTTTAACAGTTTTTCCTTCATTGGTTGTAACTGAATAATGCATTCTGCCCATTAACAGTTAAATCTAATATAATGGAAAAATTTGTTTGTGTCAGTTGTGACTTAGCCATAACAATATTTTATTATTTAAAACATGTGAATAATTCGTACAGCTTTTTCATGATAAGCAGATTTATATTTACGTCAATATTATTTTCTGAATCAACAAGGAGCAAAGGCCTTTAAACTTTATGACCAAAGTTTACATTCATGAATTTTTAAGATAGTATTTGCCAAATTTGCTATAGTAACAATCTGTCAGTAACAAGATTCCCTTCTCTCTTATTAAATAAAAATCAAAGAAACAATTCCTCTTTGGAACTAAAAGTTCTGGCATGCCTAAGAATGGAATAGAAGCATATTGGAAGGCTCATATCATTTAGAGTATGCATTTTGGTTTGTAGATCTGAAATGAAAAAGATGATTCAAAACAGTTAAGATAGGCTAGTTTAAAATTCCTCATACATATTGGCGTATTTCTATAAACATCAGGCAGACATGTCAGGGAGGTATTAATGCTTGAGCTAAAAATTACATGGGCTTTGACTTTGTCTTGGATTATTGACTTTTTCTGTTACAAAAGGAAGATGAATCTTTTTCTGAAGAAAGTTGGAATTGAAATACTTAAATATGCCACTGTTTTCTGTGAAATGGGATTAATTTATAGACCTGCAGCAATGTGATAGAACTAC
The DNA here is from genome assembly GCA_028646535.1 of Procyon lotor. NCBI lineage: Eukaryota > Metazoa > Chordata > Mammalia > Carnivora > Procyonidae > Procyon > Procyon lotor. The sequence goes on from CM053609.1 coordinate 76,785,814, forward strand.
ACCAAGAGACTAATGTCTATAATTTTCAGTAACAATAACAACAACAACAACATTTGAAATATGGTATCAGATGTTGGGCGATGCATGTCCAAGGGAAATTTGGGACTGATTTGTGTTGGTGTGTGGGTGCTGGCCAGATAAGGAACTCAGGTGGGAAGTCTGTTTGGAGATGTCCTTCAAAACCATAAGAGACAACAGGTGAACCTATCCAGGGCCTTTGCTCTCAGGAATGGATTTTACTGAGTACAAGGCAGAATGCTGTCATAACTCTAATGTTATTACCTGAGTGAGTCTTTCAAATATAGATAGAATGTAACATTAGGGTTCCTCAGTACTTGTTTGTTATTGTAGTTAAATAAAATGTACTTGAGTATTCAGCTATGTGTCAAAAAATAATTTGTAGGGAGTTGTTTTTGTTAATTGTGCAATGGTAGAATAATATATTTTTAAAGTACCATACTTGGGCTTAAAAGAAAGCCTTCTCCACAAAAATAAAATTCATTCCTTTTCTCATAAACCCAACATTTATTGTCAGCCCAATATGTGTAAGGCAATATGCAAGAGCCCAATAATAAAAATTTCAAATCCAGCATCTTAACTTCACTGAAAATATACATATGTATATACATATTAGCTAAGGAGACTTTCTTAACCACGGGGGAAAGAAAGGAATATGTTAAACAACAGCAGTGTTTATAGGAGTCAGTTTTTATTCCCATTACTTTAGGTGGTGATAGTTCTCAAATTTGTATCCCCAGGACAGACATTGCCACTGAAATTGAGATAGTCTGCCTGACTTTTCCGCTTGAATGTCTAATTGAGCCCACAAATTCAGTGTTTCCAAAATAAACTATGATTTCATCCACCAGAACATGTTATTCTTCCCACCTTTATATTTCAGTAAATGGTCCAAGATGCTTGTTTCCTCCTGGCCATCACTCTCTATAACCAACTGATAACCATGATCTCCATTCACATTCATCTCAAATTCATCCAAGTGTTTCCCTCCAGCTTCCACACAGCCAAAAGCAGCATCTTCTCTTGGACGACTGCAGAATTGTCTTAACCAATCTTATTTTCCACTTTCACCTCTACCCCTCAACCTTTCTTCCATAGAAGAGCCAGACTGATCTTATTAAAATGTAAATCTAATCATGTCTCTCCTTGCTAAATCCTTCAGTGATTTCCAATTACATATTGAATAAAAGCTAAACATTGTATTGTGGCTGCAAAGTCTCTGGATTACTTGGTCTTTGCCCATTTCTCTAACTTCAGCTCCTTTTACTCTCTTACAAGTGCTGATATCCACTCTGTTGATTACTGGTGAATGTACCTAGAATATGTCACTGTTTCACAGACTCTGAGCCTTTGTACTTGATTCCTCAAAATTCCTCCAGGACATATGCCATCTAATGAATGGTTTTCTTCAGTTGTTACAGAATTTACATCAATTTGTAAAAATCTCCTTCATTATTTCTCTGCTTATTGCATGTCTAATTAGATTGCAGGATCCAAGAAGGCAGGAACCTGGTTGCCTTGTTTATTATTACTACCAGCACAAATAATTAATGATTTTTTATTAGAATAGTATAGTATTCCAAATATTTCCACTACTCCTTATTTTCTTTCCGTATTTATTGATTTAATAGAAAAGACATATTTATGCAGCTACATAATTGTAATAATAAAAATATTGTAATCAGTATGTCGAACTTTTTTAACATATTTTACAGGGACATTTCCAGTATCATATTAGTTGATTCCATTTAACAAATAGATGTTATCTATCTACTATACATCAGGCTTTGTATTAGGCCCTAGTAACGCAGAGATTAATACAATATGGTCCATCAGAATGTTATGAGCGCTTATATATTTTGAGAATTCATAAATCATAAAATTCATAAATCATTTTTATTCCATTCAATTTTTATGCATTCTTCATAATTTATGAATTCTTTTCATTCTAGCTATTTTATGATAAAACAATTTTTGTATTTACTGATTATAAAAGATATTACATGCTTATCAGGAAAAACAATCAGATGTGTATTTTAAAGACTGTCAAAAGTTCTTCTACATATTCTGCATCAACCAGAGATAACATTATTTTGGTTTCATACCTTCAAATCCATTCATATTAGTCCTGATGCTGTATAATCACTTTTAAACTCAGCAGTATGTCATGGATATCTTTCCATGTCTGTACATGTGTTATAACCCGATCTTAATAAAAGCTGTAGTCTATCATTAATTAATTACTTCATTTATTATTTAATCATTTATTATTAATAGAATTTTGCAGGAATAACAAGCAAAAGCAAGTTTGAACACTTCATCAGTTCTTTTTGTTGGATTAATTCATGCCTTTTATTATCTTTTTTTTAATCCTTGTTTTATGTTTCTCTATGCAATATGAGCCACTGTTTTTATGTCAGTAATGGATTTTATACTTGTCACATTTAAGTGACAATAATAAATACATGGGCAAAAATAACATTACTTATCTGCATTTAAGAAATCCAATTATTTGTTTGTTTGTTTGTTTGTTTGTTTATTTAAGATCTTATTTATTTATATGAGAGAGCATGAGAGGTGGGAGGATCAGAAGGAGAAGCAGACTCCCTGCTGAGCAGGGATTCCCAATGCAGGACTTGATCCTGGGACCTCAGGATCATGACCTGAGCCTAACACAGTCGCTTAACCAACTGAGCCATCCAGGTGCCCAAGAAATCCAGTTGTTGCCAAATGTGTCCACACGCTTATTGCAAATTGCTCAAGTTCCTTGAATTCCAGGTCATCTGGGCCGGCCAGGACAAAATGATAAAGTGGTTGAAATTTGCCTTGACATAGAATTCCTCCTTCTCTTGCTATTGGTAGGGCTTCTGCCCCAATTAATATGGATCACGTTTTAAAAAACAAACAAACAAACCTGTATTTAACCTGTGAACGTTTGTTGTAATTACACGTGTCTGGTATTTTTTCTTCTGTCATTTCCAGTCTTTTGTATTTATTCTATTTTGTTGCTTTATATTTTCTCTTTTCCTTTTTTCTGAATTGACATTTCTTTCGTATAATTTTTTCTTCTTTCATTCCTTGTTATACTGGTTTTCAGCTGTGTTACCAGAATTTCCTACACTCTTTTTGTTCAAAAATATGCTCCAAGAGTTTATTTTTCTCAATAGCTTATTCTGAATTTATTTAATAATATTTTGAATCACACAAAAATACATATTGAATTATTAAATTTTCTTCTGCATTCTGCCTCAACTCTCTCAGCTGGAGACTACAGCTTTTATACTGGCTAAGTTTAATGTTTCTCTTTTGAATCTCCATTTCTCTTTAAGAGTTTTCTGATTATTCATTATCTGCTATATTTGCAAATGATAATCTATACCAATAAGCTATATAAGCAGATTAGATTGCAATCTAAATCAATCTATGTCAGTAGTTTTCACAATACCTTGTGCTTTGTAATCATGTTCTGAGTTGTTTTTTTTTTTCTAAAAATGCATGTGCCTGGATACAGTTGATATATCCTGAATCAGAACCAGAAAGCCCAGAGAAGCCTGTGATCCAGTATATTTTAAGAAACCTTCTCAAGGGATTCTTATACCTACCTCTGATTAAGGAAAACTGGATCATATTGACATATTGATGGCTTCTTTGGACTCCCTCAGCAAATGTAGAAATCACTATTTCATTCATTTTCCTTGGTGGGCTTCAAGACCTTTTCATCCATCTTCGGGGAATGGCAATAAGGCTTGTTTACTATTAAAACTCAATTTGTTCAATGTTCTTTCCTTAACAAGTAAAACTGGGGATACAGTGCTCCAATCAGGTCTCCTGGTGGCTAGGTTCTGAGGAATTTCCTAAAGTCACTCAGTTTTCTCCCTGCTAACCCACGGGCAAGCACCTATAGACTCTGCTATGCTCTCCTAGTGATTGCCTTCAGCAAGAGCTATGGTTATCATGGGAAAGAGTTACACAGAAAGCTGATCGCCTTAGTGGGTTTCATTCCTGAGTGTTTCAACAAGATGAAATTAGAGATTCTACTTCCTCACCTCCTCTTATTTTCATACTAGCAATATTAGAAGCCTGTCACGGCTAATTCCTCACATTACCTTTTGAGTGGTTCAATAAAATCTGAAGATGAGTAGCCCCTGAGGGGCATTTGCTGAAGTCACATAATATTCTTCAGCTTTTCCCCTCCTAATTGTCACACAGGTCCCCACCCAGAACCTTTACTCTCAACAACTGCTGCCCTTAGCTTGGCATATATTGGGGAGAAATTATTTACATATTTTTCTGAGAGTCATTCCTTTTCTGGTATGACATCTAGGTATTTCTGCATTACTTCTTCATCTTGACCCATTCTGCCTCATATATTAGAGCTATTTTGCAGAAATTTCAGAAAGTCCCTATTCCTAATTTCAGTAGCAGAACAAAATTTTTAAATTTTTTGGGGGGGGGTTGTCATTTCATGAGATTAGGGGAGTAAAGTTGGTAAAAATTATCATTTTGAACACTGAAAAAGGAACATGTGTTATTTATAGGTTTTACTTGTAGAATTTTTATTTGGTTCTATTGTATAATTTCTATATCCCTATTTCCTATCTTTTCATTCTTTGGGAGTGTATCTTCCCTCATGTCCTTGAGCATAGATTTAAGAATTTCTTTAAAAATCCTTGTCTGTTAACCCCAACATTGGAGTATCTCACAGTTGACTCCATTGATTGTTTCTCTTTAGAGCAGATTGTGTTTTCTAGTTCCTTTGTAATTCAGGTAATATTGGGTATTATTTTGAACCTTGAAGAGTACAGTGTGTGTGTTTTCACTTTGAAGTAGGCAGTTAACTTGGTTGAATTAAACCTATAAAACTCAATCTCTCCTGTGGTAGACAGACCTTAAATTAGAGTGTATTCCTTTTAGTCTTAGCTGCATGCTTGGAGCTGCACCTTACATGTGTGGTGTGGTAAGCAGAATAAGGGCCTCCCAAAGACATCCATTTCTAGATCCCTGCAACCTGTGGACATGATACCTTACATTAATTAAAAAAGAGACTGACAGGTGTGATTAAGTTAAGGACCTTGGGATAGGAATAGTATCCTGCATACCCAGGGGTGCCCAATCTAATAATATATGGCCTTAAAAGCAAATAACTTTCCCCAGCTGAGATCAGAGTCAAAGGGAGATTAACTATGGGGAAAATGGTCAGGGAAATGCAATATTGCTGTGTTTAGAGATGGAGAAAGAAGGGCCAAAGCTGAGGAGTGTGGATAGCCTTTAGAAGTTAGGAACGGCGAGCAAGAAGATTCTCCTGTAGAACCTTGCCAACACCTTGATTTTAGCCCAGTGAGACACTAAAAACTTACAACTTCGGTAACTGTATGGTAAATTTGTGTTCTTTTAAACCATTGTGTGGTGATGTATCCATAGTAGCACTGGAAGCTGATAGATTTGCTCAGGTATCAGTCAGGTATTGGAGTAGAATTTATACACAGAATTTGGTGCTCACCCTCTCTGACTATCTCATTCTGAGTTTTCTCCCTTACACTCTAATGGTTCTATTTTTCCAAATGCTGTCCTCTGGTTTTTTAAGCCAGTAAGACCACCAGCTTCTCACTGGAACTTCAGATATCCCACATGGCACAGACTGGACCTATCCTCTGAATTAAAGTCATAAAAATAGGATTTTCGATTCCTGTCATTCCTTCTATCCAAGAGTAAATTCTCAGTGTCTACTTGTTTTTGTTTATTCTCTAATGCCTTCAGGTAGTTGTTTTTTAATCATTTGTCCAATGTTTATGGCTCTAATCTATGAAAGGATTAGTCTTTGAGAAGCTTACTAGGCCATACTGGAAGTGGGACTACGTTGTATTACCCATATAATTGAAAAACAACAATAATTGTTTAAAAGAAGAAAATAAAATAACAAAGCTGGAGCCTCCTGTTTTTGAGGGACTTTCACTGTTTAAATAATTAACATTTTATATTATGCAGAATATCCATAATTTACTTAGTCACATCTTATTGGCCATTTGAGTGTGTTTTTTAAATGATAAATATCTCATCTAGGAATTTTCTTTTTTTTAAGATTTTTTATTTATACAAAAATATATATTTTATATTTTTATATAAGAGAGAGAGAGAGATCACAGGTAGGCAGGGAGGCAGGCAGAGAGAGGAGGAAGCAGGCTCCCTGCGGAGCTGGGCTAGATCCCAGGACCCTGAGATTGACCTGAGCCGAAAGCAGAGGCTTTAACCCACAGAGCCACCCAGGCGCCCCTCATCTAGGAATATTTCAATATAATAAGGGACAGAGGCAGTGGGGGATAAATTCCTTGGAGTACATTTCCAAGTGCATTTTATTAGTGAAATATATGAGTGATTTTATAGCTCGTATTACATATCACAAATTTGCTTTCCTGAAAGACTAAGGCAGTTTACTATCAACATACACGTATACTTATTCTTCCACATCACAACACTAAATTATACATAATTTACTTTTATTATTTTAATAGGTGTGTAATGGTATCTATATTTGACCTTTATTGCTTTGAGCTATCCATTATCCTTCTCATTGTTCTGGTAATAGATGTTTTGCAGAATCAGTCTTCTCCTCCTCTGAGTCCATGTGGTCTGAGTGGACAGACCTACTACTGGCTCTTTCCTAAACATTAAACATTAACCTAAAGACTAAAAATAACTTCAGTTGATTCATCTTGATGGATGTACATTCTGGTAAGATTGTGCTTTAGTTTGGATACCTAGATCCCCTGAGCTACATTACTCTGCCTATTCTGAGCCTGTGTCAGCAGCTTTTCCTTCGAATAAACAAATATTTCTCTAAATACAAAAAAAAAAAAAATCCATTATTCACTAAATTTGTCAGAGTAACTTTCCATTACTTGAAAGAAAATTACCTAATATCGTATATATAGCTAGTATATATAACTAGTGAGGATGTGAATACTAAAATCGTATATGTATATATATATAGCTAGTGAGGATATGAATATAATTTATATTTTGAATTTTTCACTTTCCTTAATTCAATTAGTCTATTTTGGGCACCTAGTGTGACACAACATTCTATTAATTGAGGATAAAAACACTAATATGATACAAATTCTGATTGAGGAAGCTTACAGAATATATTTGTATAGTCAGGAATACAAATATATAACAATAATTACTACATTCCAACTAAACACTTGTTCCTCTACTTTTCAAATATAATTTGTCCTTTATGCTAGCACATTTGGATACATTTTTTACATTTTGGATGATGCTATTCTCTGTTATGTTTGTAACATATTTTCCTCATTTTCTTTCCTTTTAATATTTGTTTTCATATTTTATTGTATTTTTTACCAGAGTATAATAATGTATAACATCCTTCTGATTTATTAAAAACAATATATGCATCTCTATTCAGCTGCTATAGAATACTTTTGATAAGTAGTTTTTAGCATACAAATCATTTATTCATTCAATATGTATTAAGACACATAGCATGATATATCTCACATTGTCTTTATTCTTACATTTAATTATAATAATATTGGTTTGATGAAACCTTTTCATTGTTTACTTTTACTTCATTTAATTTTCGTATAAAACTTTGAAATTTTGGAAACATTAGTTTTTGGAAAATATAGATTATTGCCTTTTCTGTTTAAATACAATACCACACATGTTAAACTAAATTTATAATACGCTTCAAATGTTTGATGGGCAGGGCTACCATCTGTACCTTGAAGAAAAACTTTTGCTCACTTTTCCAGAAGGAGTTTACTTTCCTTGATGAAAATTTTATGAAATACCCCACAGGGACTTAATTAGAACAGGCTTGTCTATATATTAATTTAAGAGTCGTGTCATTTTTACTCTGTTTAGTGTTACCGCAAGAATCAAAACTTCCACATTTAGGGATGCCTGGTTGACTCAGTTGGTTATGTGTCTGGCTTCAACTCAGGTCATGATCCCAGAGTCCGGGGATTGAGTCCCACATCTGGCTTCCTGCTCAGCAGGGAGCCTACTTCTCCCTCTGCCTGCTGCTCCCCCTGCTCATTCTCTCTCTCTCTCTCTCTGATGAATAAATAAATAAAATCTTTAAAAAACCCTTCCGCATTCATTTATCTTTATTTTTATTTCTTTTGCTGATATTTTAAAGTTATCTTTGAGTAAATAGATTGTTAGTCTCAGATTATTTTTATCACCATTGTGTATAAATCCTCCTTTTGTCATTTTATTTTCTTGTTGTATGTTACTTGCATACAATGGTAAATGTGATATGATAAGTGGTAGCTAAAGCTACAGTGATAATCATGTTGCAATACATAAATGTATCAGCATCTGGATAAAGGCAGCACTGAAATCCTCAGACAATAGATCATGAGACAGGAACACTTTGCACACTATCTTGAGCTAATAATTGTTTCTTTTTTATTGATATTTTTCCACAGCAATAGTATTTCTCATATGTCGGGAGAATGGCTTTAGGTGGCCACAGGGTCTACATTCTCACAAATCTACAACCAGAAAGCAAAGGAAGTTTTCCTCCAGGCTAAATTGAAATAAACTTGGAGAAAGACCTGGTTCAAGTTGGGTCAGGTACCCAGTCATAAATTCATCACTGTGGCCATAGGGGTAAAGTACTAATGTTGGCTACTTTGGGTCAGGTGCTTTGGCAATTTCTTTTGGCCACATGTCAATCCTTGTGTCCAATTCCCTTGGCCACTTCTGATTTCATCCGCAGTAGAGTAGACTGTTCTGTGCAAGTTCAGACTTATTCTATCTTTTAAAGAATATTTATTTGAGACAGAGAGAAATAAGTGAGAGAGAATGCTCACAAGCTGGGGAGCAGCAGATGGAGGGCGAGCCAGAACCAGACTTCCTGCTGAGCAGGGAGCTTGATGAGGGACTTGATCCCAGGACCCTGGGATCATGACCTGAGCCAAAAGCAGACACTTAACTGACTGAGCCACCAGGCACCTCAAGTTCAGACTTATTCTAGAACAATTTCTCCTTGAGCAAAAGCCAGATTTTTTTCTGCTTTATTTCTCGGGACCTTCCTCAAAGCGATAGGAGCCCATTTACCAGTACAGCTTGGTAAGATAGGAGAGTCAGTGTCCCAGGAAGCAATCCTTCATCAGTCGAGAACGAGAGCTGGTGAATAAATGACTTAACCATCATCTGTTAATTCTTAGAAGGCTCTGTTGCTCACAGTGATGACCAGATTAATAATACCCTGTTATGTTGATCTTTCTTGATTCAGTTTGCCACTCATTCTAGCTTCATAATCAATCTCCCAAGTAAACAACCTGTACTTAATCCTTACCTCAGCCTCTGCCTTCAGAAATCCAAACTAAAATGTCCATCCTTTGATCAGTTATTTTGCCCGGGAAATTAGTTTTCTCTTGGTTCTTCTTCAAGTCACTAACCACAACTTAAAACAAAACCAAAACCAAAACCAGCTTCTTGCACTTTTTACCAACTCTCACCTTTGATGATGATGATGGTGATGATGATGATGATGATGATGATGATATGTTAGTCTCACCTTTGATGTGGTTTTCATGTCTTCTCTATATATGCTGACTATCTGGATGATTTCATGTAGTCTCGTGTTGTTAAAAATCATTCATGCTCTAGTGATTACTAATTTACATTTCCAGGTGGACTTCTTCCTCATACCCCAGACTTTTCCACAAATGCCTATTTGAAATCACTTAACATCCTAGTAGGCAGCTCAGATTTAGTATGTCTAAAGGAAAATTCTCAAAACCTGCTTCCCAAACCTGCTTTAGTCTCAATCTCAATATTTGGAAACCTCTTAATTCCAGTTGTTCAGGCTCAAAGCTGTTATGATCCTCAAGACATCGTCTTTCTTTCTTGAGGTATCTTTCACATCCCATGTTTAATCTATCAACAGAGTTTCAAAATATACCCCAAACTCAACCATATCTCACTACCTTTATTTCTAGCAACCTGAAAATTCCAGTAGTGTCCTAGTCTCCATTCTCTACCCTTGCATTCCTAAAATCTGTTCTCCAAGCAGCACTGAAGAATGAGCCTCAGAAAAACCATATGTAACACTCCGGCTCAGTACCTTCTAATAGCTTTACTATATCACTCAGACGGAAAACCCAAGTACTCAAAATGGCCTATAAAAACATATATAACCTCATTCTTTGTCTTCTATTATTGTCACTTCACTTCATACTAGCCATACTGACCTCCTTGTTTTCCGTAAATAAGCCAAGCATATTCCCCCCGATATCATAGTTCAAACCTTTACTTCTAATAGGTGTCCCCTAAAGCCACATGATCAGAGAAGGCTTTCTTGAATACCATATGTAACAATTTCCCATATTGTTTTAGCTTCTGTAGTAAATGTCATTGCACTTATGACCACTTGACATACATATTTACTTGTTTCTTGTCTTTCGTCTCTAAAATGTAAGCTTTGTGAGGGGAAGGGATAGTCTGTTTACTCGTGTAGCTGTAAGATCCACAAAAATGCTTGAGATGAAGGAAACTCCCAGGTTATATTTGTTGAATGAATGAAAGGAGATAGATGAAAAAAGATGGCAGTTCTGGTTCAGTCTACATCACTAAATTAGCTACTAGGGAGGAGAGGAAATTCTTCTAGATGGAATCTGGAACATGAGTGATTTGAGTAATCAATAGAAAACAGTGTGAGCAGAGCAGTTTCCTGCTTCCCACTGGTATATACTACAGTCCTTTATTGTTTCTAGAATTGAGTTATAAAGCTGACTCTATTTTTCAGACACACATACACACTCACAAAATATACAATGTCAATGAGGTAAAAGAAATGAGAGACATAAAAAGCACAATTAATTTTGGTTTGAAAGTGGATAAAATGGGACCAAATAAAGAGGATATTATGTAGTAGTATATTGAAGAACTGCCTCAAAAATATAATTACAGTAAAAATAGCAACATTTTGTTTATTCATTTATTTACTTATTCATATGCTATGTATCAATAATGCAGTGTTTCCAGTGATTTCATTTTTGCAAGTTTTTGATAAACTTTTTTACAAATATGTCCCTTATAATTCATCTGAATTAAAAATTGATCATTGCTACAAAGATATTAAGGAGAAAACCCAGTGACTGATGGCAATTGAATATACTGAAGAAACTATTATAACTTTCAAAAATCATAATTTAAATCTTCTTTCATAATATCTCTACATTCCCTACATCAAAATGTTGTACCAACTCATTGGATCATTATGAAAACTGGATTAAAATCCATCCATCTTTTTTATTACAATTCAGAAGTATTTCTCAAATCAAGCAAAATTTAATAAATCTACTGGACTTAATAAAAGAACAGAAGATTTATATATCTAATAAAAAATTCATTCAGTTCCAACAGTTTTATTTAATTTGTTTCCATATGTCTTATCACCTGTTAGATATCATTTTGTTTTTCAAAATACAAAGAATAGAAATCACTTCTAAAATAATTTTTATAGAAAAAATATATAGATTTCTTAAATATTCCATATGTCTGGGTTAGAGAGTGGCCTGCACAATCAAAAAGCATCAGGGAAAGGTCTTCTTGGCTGCTGTATTTCAAATCAATTTTGTGATTTTAACAGTCTTTTCCTCATAAAACTCACATAGGGTTTTCTCAAAGGGCTCCAGAGAATAAAAGAGTTAAAAATAAGCATTTCAAAATGGATTTGAAATTCATTTCTGTAGCTAAACTACAGAATTCGCATCTTAGCTTCTTTTGGCTTTTAGTAGCAAGGAGGCTACTTTACTGATGAATATTTCATAGCATGTCAAATTAGGTTATAATCCTTCCTTTCTCAAGGAGAAATAACTGTAGTTCTCATTTGAAAGCTCTTTTGAGTATTTATAGCTCATCAATTAAGAATTAAGACCAATTAAAAAAGAATCTTTTAAGTTAACCATTTGCTAGTAACTGGAATATGCCTGTTCTGAATATAAGCATTTGAAGATTTGAATAATAGGGATGGCTTTGTTTCATGAAGATAATGTTAGGTGACAATAGTAATATGAATCTCTCCCAACAAAGTATGCTCTTCTTTTGAGGACCTGAGAAAGGTTTTAAAAGCAATATAAGGTGGGGCCCCTGTGTGACTCAGTGGGTTAAAGCCTCTGCCTTCAGCTCAGCTCAAGATCTCAGGATCCAGCCCTGCATTGGCTCTCTGCTCAGTAGGGAGCCTGCTTCCCCCTCTCTCTCTGCCTGCCGCTCTGCCTATTCATGATCTCTCTCTGTCTGTTAAATAAATAAGTTAAATCTTAAAAAAAAAAAATATGAGACACAAAATAAATGAAAAGTCAGTACTGACATAAGCTTTTTTAAGTCACATGGGTGTGTACTCCAGCACTGTCAAGAGCTTTATGCAATAACTACTGCAGCACCATAGTAGAAAATCTATAGTCTAGTCCCTTTTTCCATTTAACTAGTTATGTGACCTTAAGCAACCTATGTAACCTTTTGGGGCCTTATTTTTCCTTTTTGTAAAATACCAAGAACTTTCACTAAGAAGATTTATTCAGGTTTTTTAAGAGTGTCATTTGTTTCAAAATTTTAATACACATGGTGTCTTCCTACCAGTCCTTAATCTGTAAAAATATCGTATTAAATGTACCATATGAACACTTTCCATATGTTCTAAGCTCAAATTATCATAAGTCAGTTGGCACTTGTCAAAATGTAAATATTTGCAATAGACCTTATAACTCAGAAAAAGCAAATGGAACCTACATACCTTATTTAATAAATTATTACTTCACCCTATTTGCTAATATCTACATATTTATGGTAATGCCAAAATGACAAAAGAAAATCTAAGCAAATCTAAATACCAAGATTTCAAAAGAAAATCTAAAATAGTTGGACCACATGATAATTTCCTGATACTGAGTTTCTTTTGAACTCAGGGTGGCAGAGTTTAATTAGGTAAGACTCTTTTTCACTCAGTAATAAAAGAATCCTGACGGAATATATAATTTCCTTAAAATTCATATCTGGTCTTTTTTAAAGACAAGTTTAAGTCAGAGTTTATGTATCGACTTCACAATAGCCACTCGTTGCCTTGTATCACATTCTGCATAACTCATAAACAGGGCCCAACTGTAGGATAAAATTGCAGTGTTTATATTTGTTTATATCAGTTGCACTAATAAAATCTTCTAACATTTCCATCACTATATCACTATGCTGAGATCATCACTAGTTGTAAAAAGTACAAGGAATAAACAGAAACATATTATAGCAGAAGAAAAACTACGCATCATTTAAACTTATTCTAAGTTCCCAGTATGATGGAAAATAAGTGCAGGTCAGAGAACCAGATGGCCAAACAGGCTGAAAAGAATTTTAAAAAAAACTTACCTCCTTATATTTATGTATGTCTAGTCTTCAACCATTATAAAGTTAACCTGACTTTATCCTTTGCAACATTAAACTTTCGATTAAGTATCTTTTCATGACCAAGTTTTTTCTTCGCTTTAAATGTTGTGACGTCTTAGAGCAAATAAATTATATTACCTTAGTCCCATCCAGCAGGAGAAATTTTCTCCAGGACTTTTTTTTTTTTTTTAAACAGAGGTGAACAACATAAAACTCTGCCCTTACAGAATATATATTCTAGATGGAGAAAAAGCCAATATTAAACCTGACCAAGATGGCCTTAATGTTTCCCTCAGCTTGACTAAACTTAAGACAGGCTTTTATGCCGGACTTATTTCTTATTCGGGCCCTTGCAGAATCCAGATGGACTAACCACAGAGGTCCCTCTCCTCCTTTCTTAGGGCATTCACTTTAGCAAAATTCTTACTGTAGGGTCTTTCTCTTCCCATTTGAGGTGTAAATCTTTTTAAAAGCTGAGAAGTTTTATAACTGAAGAGGACTATCTTTCTTAAGGACCTGAGAACCATCGTGATAATCATCAAGGAAAATAATACCCCTGTCTCCTAGTGTCCCTAAGAGCACTATAGGGTAGGAGCCTATATTCAATGAACACCTTGCTCCAAGTTCTAAAACTACCTCCTGTCATGAAGTTACAAGGAATCTTACTTATCCTTACTGTACAGTCAATCAGCAAACACGAATAGCCTATGATCCTTTCCATCACAGCTCTTAAAGACTCTCAGACCTTTGTTTCAACGGAATTCAGACATCATCCTGGTTCCTCTCTCTGATTACAATAGCCTTGAATAAAGTCTTTCTTACCTATTTAACTTTCCCCAGTGCAAATTTTGTTCTGACAAACCTAAGTATGTACTATGAGATGGAAAAGCGTAAAGCAGGACCTTGGATTCTAGTGCTATGAGGAATGGTGTGGGGAAAAGTATGCGTTTACATTTGTTAAGTGGAGTATCAATATAAGCTTCAAGGAAAAGAGAAGATTTGAGCAAACTCTTGACAAAGACTTGTTAGGTGAGGAACAATCCTTGTCGGAGGAGACTTCCCGATAGATGAAACAGTCAATTCAAAGGGCCTGAGGTATGGATAAGGAACTGTAGAACGTGACACACAGATCAAGTGTGGTCAGGGTAGTCATAGTGAAGTGACAAAGTGACAAGAGTAGAAGAATCCAAAATGAAATCACAGAGGCCACATGGCTAATTATATAGGGCCTTGTGTACTATAATAAGAACCCTGCCTTTATCCCAAGGTAGAGAAAAGGAAGAGCCACTGGAAGATTTTTATCTAGAACAGGTAATGTTCTTACTTGTGCTTTAAAAGTCACTGCTCTACTGAACATAGACATTCAGAAACAAGAGTAGAAGCAAGGGTACCAGTTAGAAGCTTATTTCAATAATTTAGGAGAGAAAGAGAGACTCCTGAACCAGAATAGACTGGAGGTGATGAAAAGAGTTGGATTCTGGATATATTTCGAATATAATTTGAAGGCAGAGTCAATATCATTTCTTACCATTGGGTTATAAGAGTAAGACAGATGTCAAGGATAGATTGAAGTGTTTTTATATTTTGTTTTTGTATGTTTGGTTTGTTGGTTTTGGTGTTTTATTTCTGTGCATTCATCCTTGAAGCATCCTTGAGTTTCCTTAACTGAGCTAGTCAGTTTGAGGACAAGGTATAAGAGTTCATTTTTGAACTTGTTATGTTAAAATATCTATTTAATTGCCAATAACTGAGGACCCACAAGTAAATGGATAATAGAAGTATCAATTTCAAAATGTTAGCTATGAGAATCAACAGAGGCCATAAATGAAAAGTTCTTAACCCTATACATAGGACATAATAAGTGCCTTATAAACATTAATATAATATTACACGTGCCCCTCTGCATGTACAAGCACACCAATACCACCTTTCACTACTCTGAATGAAATTTGTAAATAATATAATCTGCCTTTATGATTAAAAACATAAAGCTCCAGGGCATATACTTTAAAAGATAATCACAATATACAATCTTCTCATCAGAGTGTTCTGTCACAGTGCTAAATAAACTAAAAATAAATAGGCTAAAATAATGTAAACTATTTTACAATAAAACTAATTAAATTCAATGCTGTCTCTGGGTTTTATGTGTTGTGCCGATTTAAAACACTTGGTTCTAAGTGTGTTAATGCAAACTTATATTTCTCTGTTAAATATTTTCAATAGGATTTAGTTTTTGCAGTAACTGTTACTAGACTGAAATTTTTTCAATTTTATAGTTGCTGATGCTGTAATACATAGAATAAATAGTATGGTCCAAGTGAATATATTGTCCAACAATTTTGAGAGAGAGGGGGAAGTGTCTTCCTCAGAAGAAGTGTCACATTTCCACTTTCAGGTCTCCCTTGTTGGCCTTCCATTGGTGAAACATAATAGGCTTGGATATCTTTGGCCTTCCTTTGCATGAAAGTTCTAGAAATGTACCTTGCAGAGTTCTTGTCTCAGCATCACAGAGGGTAGAATTAGTAAGTGTGGAACCAAAAGACTGTAGGTAAATTTACCAGTATTCATATATTAACTAATTTTATCAACACAACAATATGTTATTATACTAGTATGATCTCTGCTTCACAAATAAGGAAAATCAGGCAAAGGGAAGTTAAGATAAGCACCCAAGTTATATAGCTAATAAGTACAGTGCCAAGATTTGATACCAAGCATCATATATTCAAAATGAAACACCAAAATAATGTTAAAATAAATATGATTTTTGGATCATGATAGAAAAGTAATTTGATCTGGTTAGATGATTCCTCCAAACCCTAGGCTTAATACAGGCTGCATCTTGGTTATAATTGCTTTAAATATATTAGCCTGGCTGATAACTTGACTTATACAGTTGATCATGCATTTGGCATATATCTCATACTAGTGCAGAATAATACAAAAACTGATACATGTTAAAAATAAATTCAAAGCTACCTGAGTTAATAATATTCTAACAACATCAATTTCCTGGTTATGACAATGTACTATGATTGTGGAAGATACTACACTAGGGAAGCCAATTGAAGGGTACATGGGAACTTGTATTATTTTTGTGATTTCTTCTAAGTGTTAAACTACAAGACATAAAAGGTCATTTTTTAAAAAAAGTAAACCCAAAATACTAAACAGTGATTAAAAATGGATTCTAATGTTCTATGTCATAGCACGAGAGTACATTTAAATATGTATGTATAAATGAAAAATTATAACATTAAAATCATTAAACTATTAGGTTAAAATAAAATAGTAGTTACCCTTTAACATTTAGTATTCAAAAGTCAACAATAAGTTTATAAACCTTTTAACAATTCTGACAGTAATTGCTACCCCATTTCAGTGATAAGAAAACTGAGGCTCAAAAAGCTTTCCTAGCTGAGAGCATACAACTGCAAAATATCAAAGTGAGAGCCCATGCCATTTCTACTGTAAACTATTGGGTCTGATGAAATTTTAGTATGCCTTGATTGAAGAGGTCATGTTATCTAGCTCACCACTCAGTGACATTTTCAAATGCGCTCTAAACTATTTCACCCATTAATCTGAAAAACAGAAGTTAAATATTCCACAATATCCACCCTGTTCCTTGTAATGACTTTATATGTTATACTTGACTTGCAGATTAATAGCTGGAATGAACCAAAAAATGAACAATTGCTTAAAAAATGTGTGATCTCCGGAGTTGGAGCATGCATTTGTCAGCTCTCCTCTCCCATTACCTATAAATAAGTAAAACCTCTAAGAGGGTTACCTTATGCTCAGTACTATAATTTCTGTGCTTAAGTATTTGTCCACATGTTCCCATGAAGAATGCCACCTTAACTGACCTGAAATTAATGACATTGTTAAACTGCCCATTTGACAAATTAACTATCACTAGCATATTTGTGTTTCACAAATATACTGTATCGTCTCTCTCGTCCGTGTAGAAATACAGACTTATCTCTTGGTTATTTAAAAGGCTATATGATAATTTCATGTCAAAGCAAATTTAGATGCTAACACGGAATTTAGGTCTTTGAACAATTTTTTAGGGGATTTTTTTCAGTGACTAAAGTTCATCTATTGAAACTAAATCCCAATAAGTCCGTTTCTTTTCTTACAGTTTTTTAATTTTTTTTTAAATTTTTTAAATTTTTTTCTTTTCTTATGGTTTTATCATTGATGGTTGGCTTTCAAAGAACAGAGTAAATTCCATTTGGAAATATACAGTTAATTACTCAAGTTACTGTATTTCATTTAAAAATTACAAGGAAGGAGTAGAATTCTCTAAGATTTTATTATCACCCAATTTGAAAATACTGCGCTAGGTAATACCTCATGATCGTATGCTCAGAAATGTGTTACACATACTCATTATATCCATTGGCTTGCTTTTGCATGTTTCGTAATATGATAACCATTACACATCCATAATGGTTTTGCAGTTTCCAGGAGAGATTGACATATGATGGCATTAAGGGACCTAACAGTCCTTCAGAGATTCATAATTTGTACTTGTACAGCAATTCACAGTTAGAAACAAGGAAACCAAAGCTTAGGAAAGATAATTAGTGGACATTATGCTAAAGGAAATAAACATTATAGGACTCTGTGTGTGTGTGTGTGTGTGTGTGTGTGTTTAAATATGAGCCATAGTTGAGCTTGTTCATAGGTCAGAAACAAGTTGGAATAAAGAGAGAGTTTGAAGACATAGGGAAGAGGAGTGAATAAGATATTAGACCTTAATATGACTTCCATACTTATTTTACTTATGTAGCTTTCCTACCCTTTGGTTTCCTTGTCTCTAAGGTGGGAATATCAGTTTTATCTTCCATGTAGTATTCTTTTGAATATGAATTGAGATAACATAGGTAAAGTACTTAGCATATTATGAATTCACAAAAACTATTCTGTACATTTCTTTCTATGCTAGCATAGAGGTTAAGAACATAGACTCAGGATTCAGAATGCCTGGATAAAATTACTTGCCCTCCATTTACTAGCTTTATGGCTTTTGGGCAAATCGCTTAAACTTTTTATGCTTTAATTTTCTCATGTGTGAACAAACCACATCTTTAAGGATTAAACAAATAATGCATGTGAGTTAAAGAGTATGTTCTTTATTAAGCCCTATAATAAGATTTGGTCAATATTCCTTTTGCTACTACCACTGCCACCACTGCCACCGATACTATCATCATCAGAGCTGGTTTTGTGGAAACAATGGTGGTACTCACTGTCTTATCTTTCTCATCTCCTCAACCCACAACTACCCAGCTTCAGCATCCCTCTCTTTCCATGCCTTCCTATTCAGTGTTGTTAGGATGATTTTTCATTCTCTATTTGTAAAACCTCATTGATTCTTTTCAGTCTTTATTTTAGTTAAATTTGGTGATTCTGTTAGTTCCATACTCACTTTCTCTCCAACATACAATATTGGTATTAGTCAAGGACTCTGTTATTAGTCCCCTTTCTTTTTTGTCCCCCTTCATGCTGAACATTATTACTGGGCAATCCCATGGACGCTTGGGGCCTCCTCATCTAACATACAAATGAACAGACTAAGCCACATCTCTCTCTCTCTTTCTGGTCCCAGCAAGAATGTCAGGACATCAGAAGTGCCTTTTCATATTTCCCAGATGAAGTAGGCCTCACAATTCAGTGAGAAATTGTACAATGCATATTATTTTAATAAACTGAAGGACTTTTCTCAAATTCTGTGTTCAGTATCCCACCTTCAGCACTAGCCTGTAAACCAGATAGGGTTCCAAGTCTATCCAACTCACCAGCATATCATAGTGCCCTTCAGCATGTCAGGCACATTTCTGACATTCAGTTATGTTTGTTAACTGATCATCGAACTGAATCTTGAGTTCTATAACTGAATATCTACAGCAATTTTCAGGTATCAATCTGAGTGTCCCCAAAGCCTAAAAAGTGTAAATCCAGAAAGCAAATATATACCTTTTTTCTCTCTATAAGCTCTCATGGACTCATTGCTTGTGAAATTATTTGGGTGTGATAAATTTCCTTTGCAACTTCTCTAAGAAATTTTCTTGAAAGTACAGCCTAAACAGTAATAATAAATAAAAATTTTAGAGTAAACTTAATTTCCCATTGGATTATTGAATGAATGATTGCTATTACTGATTTTTACTTCATATGGAGCTTGGTGAGTTGAAATATTTTTCCTTCACTGAGCTATGAATAATCACTTTATATACATTAACGTTTTATTATAGATGGCAGGGACAGTATATATTTAGCAAATTCCTGAACATGTACCATGGAACTATACAAAAAGAGGTTCATTCGTTCATTTATTTTTGAAAAAGGTAGGATAATAATAAAGATGTAACTTGTTTTTGGAGTAGCATCATGAGCTATTATACCTCCCTAGCTTCTAGGCCACTCCACTATGTTCACTGCTTCCCTCTGTCTTCCCTGTCTTCCCTGTGAAGCATTAAGGATCAGCCCCAAGTTAGCCAGAGAGCTAAGACTCCAGCTTCTGAAACATGACCCAAATAGAGGTTGAAGAGGAGAGATTCATTGTCTCACTTGAAATGTGTCCATGCTGTGTTTGCCTATTGGTGCAGAAATGCTTTATCATAACTCTTATGGATATTTATAATTTTACTTACCCTAATTACACACATTTTATTAAAGACATATCTATTTGTAAGAGCCCATATGGCTCTTCCAAAGAGAAATTTCATTTTTGTTATTACCACTGTCATCTTTGTCAAAAGGTAAAGGTGTTTCTTTTGAATGGTTTCATGCTCATTTAAAGATATGTAAAATGTATACTTCCTCTGCCTCTTAAGAGTAATGTGTTATTTTTAATAAAAGAAATATTCCTACTATAGCAAGAACACAGAATTTCAGGGCTCCAAGCTGCATATGAGACACAAGTCAACATTCATTCAATACTCTCATGGGAAATCATTCATTCAATACTCCAATGGGAAATTAGGTGCATTCTAAAAATCTATTATTTATATTGTAATTACAAGAAATTTTCCTGCATTCAGATAATTGAACTAGGACACATTGAAATGAGGGAAGAGTGTTCATTCACAATGGCAGTTACTTTTTAGGAACATAAAACCAAAGGAGCATAAAATACATAAATATTTTTTATAGAAGACAGTTTTCCTGGTGTTACAGATACCAAGTAATACGTTCTCAACCATTCTCCAGAAAATGATATGATTCCAGAAATTGGATTGTGTCACAGTGAAGAATGGTTTTGCATTATTTCTACAGTTTCACAATTAGTCATGGCTGCTTTGATTTAAAAATATATATATTGATTTCAAGACCATATTTTGTTTATTTCTTCATGGTACTGTGTGTGCTTGGTATTTGTTGTTAAAGCACTTGAGCGGATTTTACTCTGAAATGCACGTTGATCTAGGTTAAAAAGAAATTCAGGTTAATTCATTTAGAACATACTCTTTCAAATTTTGGGGTTAGGAAGATACGAACCTTTAGGTTTTCATATTTACATTGATTGCTTTTAAATTTTCTCGTAAAAACCCAGAGCTGTGTTCTTTCACTCAGCCTGGTCTCTCTCAGGGCTCTCCTTCCTGCCAAGATCAGCATGTTTTTTGGATGCTATTAGCTTGCAAAGCTAAGGCATTTGGGATTTACTGGAAAATAAAAATGGGCTTGAACTTGTTCATATTCACCTGCTGTTCTCAAGATGAAAACACCCAGGAAAGCAATTTGGAACTGCATAAAACTTTTTTTTTTTAATTTAAGGAAATTATTGTATTTAATGAAAGTATGTCAGCTCAATTTTGCACCAGAAAGAGAACTACCAAGCTTTGGAGAATCATGTCCTGGTAGAAGCCTATACCTTTGTTAGTTTAATTATTATTTTTTAACGTACCAATCACGCATAAGCTTAATTTAAGAATAAAATGGTGAGAAAAATATACCATTTCAATTTTCCTCTGTACTGAGACTTTGAAAAATTTTGGTGGCTGCTTTCTAGGGAGTGTACCCCCCTTTCAGTTCTTTTACCCACACATATCTTCCTCAGAGTGATATGGTGTGGGAGGTGGAGAGACGCAAATGTATATAACGTGATTAGAGGGATACCTCCAGCACTGGTGCTTAAAACCAGCCAGCAACAGATCTGAATCACTTGTTATTAGAATTATTCTTATTTTTAATTGTATTTTGGTTTTGATTGGCCTGGTTTAATAAAACAGGAGCCATCTACCCAGTGAGCTCTGGGCTCAAATCCAGGTTCTGCTTCTTACGAACTGTGTGGCACTGGCCAAGAGACTTCCCTTAGATGCAAAGTTTTAATCTGTAAAATCAAGACAAGAACACATGTCTCCTTCAACTATGTGAAGATCAGATGAAATGGCTGTTGAGAAGTATCTGGCATAGAGTAGGTACTGGAAAGATGTGCTTTCTATTCCTTTCCTCACCAATGTTTGAATATGCATTCAACTAATACTTTGTGCCTCATATTTATAAATCTTTCTTAAGTTATCAGTCATTTTTCATGGAACCAAATTTTTCTGGTGTTGTTTTCCTAGTTCCCTACTATCCTGCTGTATGTTGGTAGAAGTGCTCTTATGAGAAAGAAAAAAAAAAAAACTGTATATTTTTTTTTTTACCAGACTGTGGCCTTAAACTTCACCTGTTTTGTCTGTCTCTCTCTCTGTTCTCCCCTCCTCCCCACCACCCCCTCCCCTGGGCACAAGTGTCTGTGTCTGTGTTATGGGTATGTGAGAGTGCAGTATGTGTGTGTGTGTCTGTGTGTGTCTATAAAAACAGTAATTGACAAAAAGGATCCTGAAAGTTTTCATGGGTTAAAAACTGACAAGATTCTATTGCTTACTTTTGAATAAAGAAGTGAACATCAAGTGCCTTATGTTTATTTTTGCAAATCTGAATTTCAAAGTAGAACTTTCTTTGGGGGGGTGGGTAAAAAAAAGCTCTGCAAGCTAATGACAACTCTTTTTTTCTGTTGTGCAAAATAGTAAACATTGAAAAGGTACAAGATAGTGCAAGGAAATCGGGTATGACTTTCTCTTTGAGTCTTCTTAATTTGTCTCTCTGAAGAGTTCACAACCTCAGTTATGTAAAGTGCAGAGGTGAGAAAACGTTACCTCTTGACATTTTAATATCTTTTTAAAAAGATTTTATTTATTGGTCAGGGAGAGAGAGCCAGGGAGCACAAGCAGGGGGAATGGCAGGCAGAGGGAAAGGGTACCTTCAGAGAGAACACTTCAGTGATCAGAAGTGATCAGAAGTATCACTTCTGATACTTCAGGTCATTAAATGCAAGGTTTTTTTCCTGCATCAACAAACAACTATCAGACACCAGCTGGGTGCCCTACACTTTTAACTCAATCCTGAAACTATCTACTTGGAAATAACATCAGATCCCTCAAGTAAAGGGCCTATTCCTATTGCAAAGTCTGCTCCCCCAGCCCTGCCATACACACATACTTCCGACACCAGGCACAAGCCCAGCTTATCACCATTGCTTCTGACCAAGTAGCTGTAAATCAGAAGTTCCCTCAACCTCCTTCTCAGGTTTGACTAATGTGTTAGATGGCTCCTAGAGCCCAGGGAAACACTTCTGCTTACTAGTTTATTAAGAAAATATAATCAAGGGTACAAGTGAACAGCCGGCGTGTGGATGTGCTCATCAACCTGGAAGTTCTCTGAATCCTGTACTATTGAGATTTTTATTGAGGCTTCCTCATGTGAGCATGATCAGTTATTCACTTCATCTCCAGCGCCTCTTCCCTTTCTGGAGATTGAGGGTTAAGGCTGAAAATGCCAAGCTTCTAATCATGGTTCGGTCTTAATGGTGACCATCCCCCATCTAGGAGCCATCCCACAGCCTAGAGTCATCTCAGAATAAAACACTCCTAATGTCCTTATCATGTAGGAGTTTACCCGGGTTTAGGAGCCCTGACTCAAGGACAGGGTCAAAGACCACATATTAGAGTAAGAGATGTTCCTAGAGTCCTTATCACTTAAGAATTTATAAAGGTTTTAGGGGCTCTGTGCCAGGAATCAGGGCAGAGACCAGTTTTTATATTTTCTACTATCTTTCAGGTACTGACTATCCTATTTTTCTGGCTGCATATTTTAGCCAGGAACTTTCCTGGCTAGAAATCTTATTGCTTAAAATAGCAATAAGATTCAGGAGAAACCCATGCTGATTCTTAGTTTTACTTAGAAGTAAAGTAAGAAATAAAAATAAACTTCACAAAAATTAGCAAGTTTGAGTAAGACAGAAATAATCAAGAGAAAGTGTTTTTCCATATTTAATCACCATGCATTGCTTTTTCTCCAATTTCTTCCGTGCTGGAATCCTTATCTATTTTGCCTCTGTGATCTTTAGTATTTCTTGCTTGGTTAAAAATACATTTCACTTTTTCACTTATTCTCCTTCTTTTTGAATGTTTCTTTAAAATAAATACACACCCAGCTTTGAGAGATGTCAGGCCTCCCTAAGCTGATGCTCTGTATACTTCATATTCTGGTTCATTCCTAGAAAGAAAAAAAAAAGAGAAAGAGATAAGGGAAGTTTTAGGGAAGATATAAATCAAGTATGCCATGAAAAAATGGCTAATTTAATGGCTAACTTAAGAAGAAATTCCCAAGGTTCAGTTCCAAGTGAGTTTCTGAATATTAGATAAATAAAACAATCTTTAAGTAATTTTTATAATCTCTAAGCCAAAGAAAAAGGATATTTTGTATTACATGTTGTATTGATCATTCTTACTTCTACTCCTAAAGTGGACCAGATTATTAGATTGATGTTTTTATAAACGTGAAAGAAGAAATGGCCATGTGGTTCCACTGAGCCATATAAATGACTAGAGGACACATTCATTAGTAACATGTTTTGATTGAATATTTGTGTGCTAAATACAGAAAGTAGAATGTGAATGACAGATGCATAAAACCTGCATGACAAAATTCAGGGTAGTGGGTTACCTGGGTGGGTCAGTCAACTGAGTATCCAACTCTTGGATTCAGCTCAGGTCATGGGATCTCAGGGTCATGGGATCAAGTTCCACATCAGGCTCCATGCTCAGTACAGTCTGCTTGAGATTCTCTCTTTCCTCCTCACTCTGCCCCTCCCCCCACATGCTCTCTCTCTCTCTCTCTCTGTTCATAAGTAAATATATCTTTAAAAAAAATCAGGGCAGTAATTTGTGAAGTCTGATATAGGCAGGTAGAGGAAAAGGCAGAGAAATCAGAAGACATAACTGGTGGGAGACAAGTAAAAAAATAAAGGGGTTAAGGCAAATCATAGTTGACCAAGAAATACTAAGAGATGAAAATTAGGTAGAGGTAAGTTAGAGAGAGATCAGTGGTTAATTAGGATAAATCCAAAACCATATTTAAGTAAGGTTGAATGGAATGAAAAATTGAAGAATAAAGATGGAGTAGAAAAACAATATTCATTGAAAGAGGAAAGAAAATAAAAATGACAAATTATTTCCATGAAAGAGGAAAGAAAATAAAAATGACAAATTATTTCCACTTGTAGTGAGATGGTGAGAAAACAGATAAATATGAGTTATGTAACTCACCAAATTAAATGAGCAGTATCATTTCTGTTAATCACTTTTTGGAGCATTCAGTAAAATCTGAGAAGACAAGGTTGAAAGCAACAAGTGAGTATTAGAGTATTAAAAAACAGAAAGAGTATAAATATAACTCCTGCTTAGCTTTTGTTACATGGTAACAAGAGAAATAAAATGAAAACAATTACATTAAATAATGGAAAAGTATAATGGAAGAAAAGGAAGATGATCAAAACTTGAAACCCCTGGACTAGAAACACATATTTGAGAAATTATTGATTTTTAGGAAATACTTTGTACAATTATGCATTTATGAGACTTTTTTTAATAACTATCACTATAGAGAAGCAAGACAAAAATAGCAATATCAGAATAGGAAGGTGGGACTGTGACCAGGAGAATGGGTAAAGAGGAGAAAATCCAATGGAACAGCAAATACTTAATATGAAAAACAACCTAACGAGAATAAAAGATTTAAATAACAAAGGGCTGAAAGAAATAGGCATTAAAAAAGAATGTAATAGGACACAGGGGAATTGTGTGCTGTTTGTGCAGTCCAAAGACAAGGTACATATAAGATATATATAATTGGTTACGGTTGTATTATAGTGTTCCTTCTCAATAACTCCATGAGTGGCAGCAATCCGAAAATACTATTCTTTGGGGATATTTTAATGAGGCATAGTAAAGTAAAAAGACTGAGGTCTGTAATTATATCTGATTTGGCCCTGCCACACAGACTTGAGCTGAGGGTGGATGACACCGCAAACATAACAAAGAAAAACAAGAGGATGTGGCAAAGAAAATAATAATTAGGCACATGTAAGCTTAGAGAGAAAGAAAAAAGATAACACTTCAGTTGTAGGCAATTTTGCATCCCAGCCACTAAGTATTGGCTAAAATCTCCCATTGAAATTCTGCCCTGCACCACTTTCTTCATTGCAAGCAAAGCCATTCATCAGTTCTTTCATGCTGGTTCAATTAAATCCTATAGTGCTCCAAGGCAATGTAGCATCAGCTCTGGTGAAGAATTTCAATTTCGTAAACAGGCCTGTAAATATGCTACTGCGGATAAATTGGCCATCAGGGTGATAGAGAGTAGCAAACGAAAATGTGTGATTACAGCTAGTTTTAGCGTGCTAGAAAGCTGCTGAGCCATTACTGTGCCCAAGAACAATGTTTTTTCCTCCTCCTGCTTATCCAGCGGTTTTGCTGTTTCCATATTAGCTATCAAACACTCCTTGTCTGATGGATATTTCTTACTTAGTTACTTTCACAATAACCCTGACCTAGATTTTTAAGCACTAAAATCCAAGTTACCCCTCAAACCCACCTTTGCTGTAGATCGTGGTTTCATGGTTACCATATTTCTATCCTTCTAGGTCCTCCAGTTTTAGAGTTGCAGGAATAAAGGCTGGTGGTTTTTTTGTTTTGTTTTGTTTTTTTGTTTTTTGGTTTTTGGTTTTTGGTTTTTTTTGTACAAAAAGGTGATTTTATTAAATCAGGGGGACAGGACTAGTGGGCAGAAAGAGCTACTGCCAATAGAGGTTGCTTTTATATTTTTCTTTTTAACCCTCAGATTAACTACAGAATGAACTACTCTCGCCTATTTTCACTGTTTACTTTTTCCATTTCAATTTCCCTGCCTTATACTGTAAACTGAAAAAAAATGATTTAAAAGTTTTAGCTAAAATACATTATAGACAGAAGCCACACCTGACTTCGAAGCAAATGTCTTCTTAAATAGTAATATTGTTTTAAAGGAAAACTTTTATTTTAGTCTATCAAAAGTTCTTCCCTGTACTTGATGTCAAAATCTTGTAGATAAGAACTTTGGTATTAACAGAGGGAACAAAACTTTTTGCACAGAAATTTCTGGTACTTATTTATGTTTATAAAAACAATGAAAAAAAAAAAAACAACAATGGGATTTATTCTGCCAAAAGAGACAGATGCAGGATTTTCTATGTTCCATGAAATGAATAAGAGGCTAAAGCCTTTGGGCTTAAGAGTTTGCAAATAGGAAAACTCCATTAAAGGCAGCTATGTAATTGTTTCAACATAACTTATCACAGTGTATTGAACTTTAGATTTTCTGTTTCATGAATGTTTTTCCTCATACAAAATTCATGTGAAAGTATTTTGTGTTGCTATTATAGTTAAAATCTGTAAACCAGATTTCTATAAACTTCTATAGCCACTTACTAGTCAGTAACCTCTCTTGTCACTGCTTCGCTTAATATTAGAAATCATAATCCTGCTCACCTAAAACTTTTTTATGTCTGCATTGTTTTATTCTTTCAATTGTATGCTAAGAGATGAGTAGAGAAGAGTCAACTCCACTGACATATTTTGTTTAAAAGTAAATATGTTTGAATGTGGTTAATATCCTTTAATCAGTTCTTTTAGGACGCCTGTGTGGCTCAGTCAGTTAAGCGTCTGCCTTCTGCTCAGGTCATGATCGCAGGGTCCTGGGACTGAGTTCTGCATCAGGCTCCCTGCTGAGCAGGGAGAATGTTTCTCCCTTTCCCTTTGCCCCTTCCCTGCTCCTTCTCGCTCTCTCAAACAAATTAAATTAAAAAATAAAATAAGCCATTTTAATAGTAAGTTTCACTTGGGTCACAGATTGATTCCTCAGAGAGGCTTCTGAAATACCTAGTTGAAAAATACATGGATATCTTCTTTTTAACAAAAGAAGCAAGCGGAGAAATGTTTTAAAGCAGAATAGCTCTTAAAATAGAAGAAGTGATTTTCAGGATACTAAATGGTAATAAGGCTAAGTTATGTTCTCTTTGATCTTGACAGTTAAACAGTATTTAGGATTATAATATACTTCCCAGATCTGTGTGTCTTTTCTACAAAGTGGAAGTGAATATGTTTCCATCCTTTACACAGACCAGAAGTAGCTATATCCTAATTACGTCTGTTTAAAAATATGCCTGAGTCAGATGTGAGGTTTTCACAAGTCTAGGATTTGTGATTTTAAAAGGAAATCTTATTAGATTTTTGTCAGAACCTCTTTGGAGCATTCCAAAATTTATACATTTTGTATTCTTAAAAATGTTCACATAATTCTTAGAGAAAATTGACCAAGACCTCATAATATTGACACAAATTACAGTGCTGAGGTGATTGGTTGGTTAGATTTCAGTTTGGCCCATTTAGATCAAAATCACAACTCTACTGCTTATTAAAGGTTGTTTGACAAGAAATACTCTTTCTAATCCTTGGTTATTTACTAATCCCCTAACCCTGAGTTACCTCATTTGTAAAACCAAGGATAATGGTAATAAGTAGTTCACTGGGTTTTGAGAGGCTTAAGTGACATAGTACATAAAAAATTCTTAATGTGTTAAATGTACAACAAATGTTAACTAGTTAACAAATGTTAGCTACTAATGGTAATAGTGATAAGTCACACTTCTAATCATATTGGTTTACCTTGCAATGTCTTTCATAATGAAGGACTTTCTTCTCCTTTTTTGATATTGGTGCCATCTCTGTGAAGTGGTATACTTTTTTTTTTTAAGAAAATAGAAAATATAGGCTATATCAGAGATTAGAACACTCTACACCGTGGGTCAAATCTGACTTGCAGCCTGATTTTGTGAATCAACTTTTTTTTTTTTAAAGATTTTATTTATTTGACAGAGAGAAACACAGTGAGAGAGGGAACACAAGCAGAGGGAATGGTAGTGGGAGAAGCAGGCTCCCTGCTGCGCAGAGAGCCTGATGCAGAGCTCGATGCGGAGCTCGATCCCAGGACCCTAGGATCATGACCTGAGCCGAAGGCAGACGCTTAACAACTGAGCCACAGGCGCCCCTGTGAATCAACTTTTATTCTGACATAGCTATGCCCATCTGTTTTAATATTACCTCTGACTGCTTTCCCACTGCAGTGATAGTATTGAGTACCTGCAGCAGAGACCATTTGGCTCACAAAGCTTGAAATATTTATTCTCTAGCCCTTTACAGAAAGGTTTGCCAACTCCTGGTCTATATCATGTTAAACATTTGAATTTTTTTAAAGCCCATTCCTGGAGAAAATTTTGATTTATAGCTTGTACTCCCACCTCCATCCTATCTAATCCATCTTTATCTTTTATAGAACCTTGCTCCAAAAAATCTCCCCATACTCTTCACTCTTTATATCCCTGCCCCTGTTCTAAACATGCCATTTTAATTAGTTTACTATTGCTACTATAATAAACTTGTACACATTTACTAACCTAAAACAATACATATGTATCATCCTCTAGTTCTGGAGGTCAGAAATCTAAACTGAATCTCAGGAGGTTAAAATCTACTGAAGAGAGTAGATTAGTGGTTGTCTAGGGCTAGGGCTTCGCTGCTGGGATTCTTTTCCAAAATCTATGAGATAATCCGTTTTCTAGAGCTTTCTAGCTCCTAGAGATCCCCTTATTTCTTCAAAGCTAGCGATGGCCAGTTATTCTTTCTCATGTAAAAACTGTCTCTCTCATTCTGACTCTCCTGCTTCCTTCTTCCTCATTTATGGACCATGTAAGAATCCTGAATAACTCAGGATAAACTCCCAATCTTAAATTCAAATGTTAGCAGTCTTACTCTGTCTGAACTGTATTTTATCTTCTTCTTTCCATTTAACATAAACTGTGTGTTACATACTTTAAAACTTGCTAATGGGGTAGATCTTATGTTTAGTGTTCTTATCCCATAATAATAATAATAATAATAATAATAGTAATGATAATAAATAAAAGGATGAGAGGAAACTTTTTGGAGGTAATGGACAGTTTTGTGGCATAAACTAGTATGATAGTTTCATGGGTGTACAATTATCTCCAAATTCATCAAGTTGTCTACAGTAGTTATGTACATTTTTTTAGGTGTCAAAAATTTTAATAAACATAAAAGTTTATATATAGATTTATCGTATTACCCAGAAATTCTTTTTTTTTTTTACCCAGAAATTCTGTTCCTAGGTACATACCTAATGAAAATGAAAACATGTGACCACAAAAAGCCTGTACACAAATATTCATTGCAGCATTTTTATTCATAACAGCCATAAATTGAAACAACATCAATGTCCATCATCTAAAAAGTAAATAAACAAAATGTAGTATACCTCTATTGTGAAATAATATTCATTAATAAAAAAGAAATGAAGAGGTACCTGGGTGGCTCAGTTGGTTAAGCATCTGCCTTCAGCTCGGGTCATGATCCTAGGATCCTGGAATCAAGCCCCATGTCCGGCACCTGGCTCAGTGGGGAGTCTGCTACTCGCTCTCCCTTTGCTACTCCCCCTGCTTGTGCTCTCTCTCTCAAGTAAATAAAATCTTAAAAAAAAAAAAATACTGAAACATGCTACAACATGCATGAATATTATGCTAAGTAAAAGGAACTGGACACAAAAATGACATATTATATGATTTCATTTATACAAAATGTCCAAAGTAGGTAAATCTATATACATACAGAAGGAGAGAGTGGATTAGTGGTTGCCTAGCACTGGGGGTTAGTGACAAATGCTGAGTATGAAGTTTTTTGGGCAGTGATGAAAATTTTGTAGAGTTGACGATGGTGGTGGAAGTTCCATGGTGGTGGAACTCTGTATATTAAATACCACCGAATTGTATTTCAAATGTGTGTATTGTACAGTATGTGAATTATATCTCAAGTTATTTTAAAAAGATTAAATTACAAATAAAGCTTTTTTACTAGGGGAAAAAATTTCCATTTAGAGACATAAAAATAATAATTTGTATGTTGGATTATGTTTAGTTAATTCTCAGTAAATACCAGCTATTATTATATTACTATTATTTTCTCCAGTAGTACTGGTCTTCTAACTTCATATTCAAGGATATAGAAGGGCCCAGGAGCAAGGGAAAGGGGTGAGCAAAAGGCATTGTGATAGAATGATAGCTAATAATTATTTAGTTTTTATTATTTAATGATCACTGTGTGGAGTACTTTATAAGGACTATCCCATTTAGCTTTGTTTCCAATTTTACAGAAGAAACTAACATGAGGGCACCTGGCAGCCTCGGTCAAAAGAGCATGTGACTCTTGATCTCAGGGTCATGAATTCCAGCCCTAGGTTGGGTGTAGAAATTACTTAAAAATAAAATCTTTAAAAATAAAAAAAGAAGAAACTAACACTTCCAGAATCTGTGTAATTACAAAGTGGTAGAGATGAGAAGTAAAATCCATGCTCTCTCTGAATCCTTGCATTATCCAGCAGCACCTAGAAACTCACGAGCTCTGTGCAAATGACCTCAGTTGCCTCATTGGGAGGAAAAAGAATGGATTTTGAATTTTTAAGACAATGAACAAATAAATAACCCAAACCAACTAAATATGTGAGGAAATTAAGGAGAAGGGTATTAGATGGATGGTGAGTAGGTAGTAGAACCCATTCCTGTACATGACTAAAACAAATTAGTAAACCTGGTATTCTCAGTTAACAATGACTTATAATAAAATTCAGAAGTGGCCTATAATTGCTTACACAAAAACTTTTCCCTGAAATAAAATGAAAATGTCTTCATCTCTAAAAAGGGCTTTCAAATAATGATAAACAAGAGCAGTCTTGAAACAGGAGCCCTACAATTGTAGCAAGAAGGTATGTGAACCATTAAAAAGAAAATACCACCTCTAAATGCCAAAGTTACAAATTCACATAGCAATCACACAATAATGGATATCATGTCTGTTCTTGAAATACATCATTTGTCAAGCAAAGAGGGACTTTCTCTGCCTCTCTGGCTCTGAGGTACTGAAGCACTACAAAGTCTTAACTTGAGGGAGGAAATGTCAAGTGTGAACAGGTTTATGAGAAAAAAGAATTAAATGAGGTTGGACATGCTGCACAGTGAGTGGAACATAAAATATAATAGAAAAAGGCTAATATGAGTATTCTTGTGATTTGAAAGAAGACCTAATAGCAAAAAGGAAGAAAAATAACATTGCAATGTTCATCACGTATAGACATCTGTTGTGTTAAATGTGACATTATTGATCTTCTAAGTGAACAGGACAAAAAGACTGATGTCACTATCAGAAAAATTACCATTTCAATGAAAAACTATGCATTGTCTATAGGACAGCATTCAGCTTTATGAGATTTGCTTTTATGGACACTATACAAATTTATAATTTGTAGATATCCAAGAGCATGGAAAAACATCCCTATGTTTAGATATGCAAACTCTGCCTTCTCAAGCAGCAGTTCAGTTGACTTACCTTTCCCCTTTTTCCTTTTCCTCATTCCAAAATTACTTAAAAATAAAATCTTAAAAAAGAAGAAACTAACACTTGAAGAATCTGTGTAATTACAAAGTGGTAGAGTGGAAGAAGTTCATTTTATCTCCATTTATACATTCATTTTAATATCCCTGATCTATAAATGTTTCTGCTCCTTAGATAGTCTTTGAACCCATTATAACATTTCTTGGCCTCCTCGTTAAGAATTAAAAATATATCTAGCATGCATTCATATTTATATCTGATGGGAATCTATTTATATCTGATGGGAATCATAAGCTTTACCTTTTTTGAAAACTATCTTTTTTTAAATTTAAATTCAATTAATATATAATGTAGTATTTGTTTCAGGAGTACAGGTCTGTGATTCATCAGTCTTACATAATACCCAGTGCTCATTACAGCACATACCCTCCCCAATGTCCATCACCCAGTTACCCCATCCTTCTACCTATCCCCCTACAGCAACCCTCTGTTTGTTTCCTATGGTTAAGAATCTCTTATGATTTGTCTTTCTCTCTGGTT
This sequence comes from Procyon lotor, assembly GCA_028646535.1. Lineage (NCBI taxonomy): Eukaryota > Metazoa > Chordata > Mammalia > Carnivora > Procyonidae > Procyon > Procyon lotor. Next base: position 76,818,624 of record CM053609.1, read on the forward strand.
TCATCTTGTTTCATTTTTTCCTCACTTCCCCTATGATCCTCTGCTTTGTTTTTTAAATTCCACATAACAGTGAGATCATACTGAAAACTATCTCAACACTGATGTCACGTAACCATACAAAACTATTATTGGTATAACTAAATCTACTTACTGTTTTTCTTGCTCAAAACATTTCCTCCCCTCTCATCCTCTTAGGTGTGTGTGTGTGGGGGGGGAGACAAAATGAATTAAGGAGATGATTTTATTCAGGCTATTGCAGTAGGGGGAACATTCTTTAATAAGAAACAATTCAAGGAAAAGAAAGGGGACTGTGGTTTAATGGCGGCTAGCAAATAATGGAATCATCAAGATTTTATTTATGTAAAGTAAGAATAGACAAGTCTGTATAGTTTAATGATTATAGATACAAACATTGGTAGAAAGCTTAAAAGGAAAGGAATTATT
>CM053609.1:76819567-76852792 GCA_028646535.1 Procyon lotor
TTCCTGCTGCTATGGCTCCTTCCCGATAAGGAATGCTTTTAGGGAAGGGGACATAGCCTCATCAATGTCGCTTAAACTTAAAGCACTAGAATGGCTCTACACCAAGGGAAATATAAGTCATTTCTTTACTATGCCAGAGACTGGGGATGAGGGCTGACCCCTGACACTCTTTATCTCAGTTCTGCCATCTCCTTCCTATCCCCACTACCAGCATCATCTTGGTGGTGGTGGTGGTATTCAATGACTCATAACATTTAGGCAAAAGAAAGTCACCATTTCTGAACAAATCGATGTACTGTCCCCTGTCCCTGTCTGTCCACCTACAGAGGAGAAAGAATAGTTGCTCCTTTAAAGACCCTGCATTTCCCAAAAGGTGCCATGGCCCTTTACAACCTCTTATATTTCTCTTTATCAGTAACTAGTCAACTTGGGACAACGGAGTTTTGTGAATAGGACCCTTGAAGAGTTTAATAGTATAATTCTCAAAGTACGATAGTTTCTACTATAAACATGATCCTATTCTTTAAATATTTTTTTTCTATTTAAATATTTGAAGCACAAAGGTATCTTTTGATTGATTACTCTTAGAAGCCTATTTAACTTCTATAATATGAAGAATTAATTGGTTAATTTTTTTTTATATTTTATTTATTTGACAGAGAGAGAGAGAGATCACAAGTAGGCAGAGAGGCAGGCAGAGAGCGAGGGAAGCAGGCTCCTCGCTGAGCAGAGAGCCTGATGCGGGGCTGGATCCCAGGACCCTGAGATCATGACCTGAGCTGAAGGCAGAGGCTTTAACCCACTGAGCCACCCAGGTGCCCCAGGTTAATTATTTTTTTTAAAGATTTTATTTATTCATCTGACACATAGACAGCTAGAGAGGGAACACAAGCAGGGGGAGTGGGAGAGGGAGAAGCAGGCTTCCTACTAAGCAGGGAGCCTGATGCGGGGCTTGATCCCAGGACCCTGGGATCATGACCTGAGCCGAAGGCAGACGCTTAACGACTGAGCCACCCAGGTGCCCCTGGTTAATTATTTATAATAAAAATTACTAAGATTCTGTATGGACACAAACACAAAATTAATGTTTTTAGAATTTATATTAAAAACTCATTTTGAGAGAGTAATTTTAGCTATAATTATTAGAGATCCACACCAATAAAAGGTAACTAGAAATTGTTACAAACGTGTGGAAGCATGTTTTTTACATGAATTGTTTTAAAAATAAAATTTCAGAAGCATAATTTTTATTATAACATTAAGAGGACTTCTGGGTGTAAAACAGGACAGGATCAAAGAATGTCCTTGCCAACACCTAATGAAATGAAAAATATAGTAAAAGAAATACAGCCAAAAGCCACCAAAGAAAAGGTCATGTCCTAGGCATATCATACATAAATTTAGGAGAAAAAAAGGACATAAAATGAAGATGTATTCTCATATGATAGCCCAGAGCTGTTTTTTTTTTAATTAAAGATCTCTGGCTAAATACTTTTTGTATAATTCCATATTTTGAGGGATAGGGAGAAATAGTAGATTATTTCATGACCATTTATGAAATGCTCCTCTTCAAAACTCTCTAAACTCCTAGAAACATTCCTAAAGAAATGTAAGATTTAAAAATGTCTCACTATTGCCCCAATATGAAAAGAAGTACTAAGTGTACATTATCCTTGTGTAATTATTACAAATTGTATAAAAATCCATTGAAAAAAATATTAAACAAATAAATAAATAAACCCATTGACAGATAGAACCCCTACTGACATTTCACCAAAGATGTTGACACTTGGGCTGACCATTTTCCAGTGTTTTGCACTGAACAGCAGCAGGAGAAAGGATAAGAAATACGCCACAGCTAGAAGGGTAGACTGCACACCGGACCTTGAGGAGTGAGCCTAGGTACAGAATAATTAATGAGATCCTAGAAGTTGAGTCAGAATCCAGCATCCATCAAAGGCTATAATTAACCCTTTAAGTTCCCTCCTTTCCCTACCTTTTCATCATGAAACAATAGAAGAATTGGTAGCAAAATCCAACCCTCAAGCTATAGTACCCAGAAAGAGGACCAAGTGAACAGAAAATAATAAACACTTTGTGAAAGCGTTACTAGAGAAACTTACCTACAATCTTTCAGATTAAATAGGTCTGGTAAAACAGTCTATTATCACACATCAACATTATGAAAATAATGGTACAGTAGCCATAAAATCTTTCTTTTGAAAAAATGAGAAAAAGGAGAAGAAGAAAAAATAAATATTGAATTAAAAAGGTAAGGTAGATAAAAAATCCAATCTGTGGCGAAGAAAAAGGAAATAAAGCAAATCTCCGTAAGTGAGTAATATGTAAAGGATAATGGGTAGAGCACAGTTAAATTTTTCAAAAGGAGTTCCAAGAATAGATGACCAACTAGAATACTGTGAAAGTGGACATTACAAAACTAAAGATAAAAAATAACAAAAACTCAAATCAGAATATTGAATCCAATTAAACATAGAACACAAATTAGACAACTGGAGGGAATAATAGTTGCAAAACAGAATATTAAGGTTATGAATCGTGAAAGAATAGTAACACTACAAGCAGCAAAAATCAGAAGCTGAGAAGCAGTGAAGCAGGAGCAAATGTAGTGATAACACGGATATCAACATAAATTAACATTAATTTTATGCACTTAATATGTGCAAGGCACAATCCTATTCATTTTCTTATTTACTCCTAAAAACAAATTTGTAATCTATCGTGCCTTAACCTCATTTTGCAGTTAGGAAAATTAAGGAATGGTGATACTAAGTAATTTGCCCAAGTATGTGGAGAAACAAAGATTCAAATCCAGTCATCCTAATGCCAGAATTTCGCTTATTATCCACTGTTAAGCATGGCAATGACTTCACTTTGAATTATCATTGATGGTATAATTTAATTCACGTTGACTTTACTCATTATTTTCTGCATTCTTACATTAAAGAAAGGTATTTTTATGAAAACACTGAAGTCACTGCTCGAAGAAAAACCCCAAAAGTATGTCATTAATATAAAGACTAGAAATGATTGGGGCTAAGTGATCTCCTAGCTTAATCCCTAGGTCCCTGGTGACACTCTAAGAATCAGAAAGCCCTACCTGAATTTTTTTGAGGTAGGCAGTACCAAGCTGCTAAAGTGGAAATAAAATGCCTGCCAATGGTAGTGACAGTCAATTCATGCCAGAGCTAGTGCATATTTTTATAAAAATTAAGGACTTCAGGCTAAATATGCTTAGTATAATTGCATATTTTGAATGGGGGGGAGAAATGGTAGATTATATAATGATAATTTGTGGAATGTGCTTTTTAAAACTAAATTGATAATGATGCATGGTCCAATTGAGGTTTTCATCATCTTCTGATTCAGTCAGTATTTTCCATAAAACCTGGAGACTCCATCAACCAAATCAGAGTTTTATAGGGCAACATTTACTTGAATTTAGTTAACTATACTTGTATTTTTTTTTAAAGAGCAGATAGTTCTGTCTCATTGCAATAGTGTATGAATATATGAATACATAATATGTTACCAAATTAAATTTTCCATTTTGAATAGAAATCTAGAAATAATGACAAGCTCTGCAAAACATATAATCAAATTACCCTTCAGCAAACTGTCTTCTTATCAATTTGTTAATAACTAAAATGACCAGAAAATGGAAAAATGCTGAAAAAACAAAATGATGGCTTAGAGACTATAATGGGATTTTTGTTTTTTAAAAAAAGTGAAAGTGTCCTTCTATCAACATTAAAGGAAATAAAATTTATATAATAGCTTATAATAGAAAACTGTAGAAAAATCAAATAATAAACTTTAAAGACACCTACTAGTTTTTAATGTAATAATTTTGAATCTTTTTCTTTTCATCAACATGTCTATATGCATAAGCAATCAGAGTTACCAGTCTTTACCAGACAAGGACATTCATGGGCTTATCCTTAGCTGCCTACTTGTATTTAGTGAGTGAATCTAGCGTTCCAATTTGAAGGTCAAGATGTTTGAGAATTTTGAGATCAACGATAAGCGTGAATAATAAAGATGGAAAACATTTTCAAAACTGCATTATATTAACACAGCAACTAAGGGACTGTTTATTTTCTTGTGTTGTGCTTCGAATTTTCACTTGAACTTGAGGTTGTTTTTTTTTTAAAGACAGTGTGACAAAAAGTAAACAAGACTGGACAGGAGTCAGAAGATCGGGCTCATGTCTACCCTAATTTTTGAATTGCATGGGATTCAATTTCCTAGAAAACTTCAAGAGTTTTAAGCATCAAATAAAAGACATAAAGGAAAGTGCTTTTCAGGCAGAATAACCCTTTCTATATATTTGTATTATTTAGTATTTATCTTTCTCATTTATATATAATATGAAAAATATTATAGCTTAAAAGCAGCCTTATTGAAAATATGCAAGGACATTTCTTACAGTAGGAGCCTGAATATTGTCAGATGCAAACTTTTAGGTTTGACAAAAGAATTTTAAGTAAATGGAAATAATTTAATAATCATATGTCTTCACACTGTTTAGTGCTCCTTTTGTTGCTTTCATCCAGTATCTTAACCTGAAAATGTTTTTTTTTTTTTAAAGATTTTTATTTATTTATTTGACAGAGAAGAGAGAGATCACAAGTACGCAGAGAGGCAGGCAGAGAAAGAGAGAAGGGAAACAGTCTTCCTGCTGAGCAGAGAGCCCAGTGTGGGGCTCCATCCCAGGACCCTGAGATCAAAACCTGAGCTGAAGGCAGAGGCTTCAACCCACTGAGCCACCCAGGCGCCCCTGAAAATGGTTTGTTTTAAAGAGATGAGGGCACTGTTGGCAAGATTGAGATTTGGAAGACTAAATTTAAGGAACCAGAATTTTAAAATGCAATACCCAGAAATTTTAGCTTATGTAGTTTCCAAAACAAAATAAGACAAACAAAAACACCTGTATAATCAATGTAACTCTAATGTAGGGCAAGCACCTACAGATTGTAAACTCTCTTTAGGGTCCTTTTAGAGCACAGATAGTTGATTTGGTGTCATTTTCTCTTTTCTGTTGGTTCTATTGTGAGCTTTGTTATCAACCTATGACCTTTCAGTGATAAAGAAAAGATTGGACTGTTATCTCCTGACTGTGAGATAATGTAAGGCTTTTCTGGGGAAACCTTTTGCAGTCATAACCAGCTGTCCAAAGGCTGATAATTGGAGACCTCCAATTAAAATTACGAAATTTTAAAATGTGCAGAAATTTATAAGGAAAACATAAGCAAAAAGTTTAAGAATGGATATTTTTAGTTCCAGAAATAGTAGTTGAAATATCACTAATGCCTATCATTATTTTCATCCCTATTGTTTGTTTTCTATAAACAAGAACAAGTTTTTGTTTACAAATCTTAGATTTTTTCGAGCTATTTTTTTTATTCAAGGTGAGGATAGCTCCATAATTTATGACTTCACTACAAGCAAAACTTTTGACATAGTTCCCTACTGTCCTAAGTAAAAAGTGTTTGGATTAGAACTGCAATACCTTTCTCTATAGATCACATACAGATTCATTCACACCTGAAGGAAAGTATCATTTGCCATTAAAATTCTGCTTTAATATATAAATACTATTTCTCTCATACTCTATATTCTAAAAATAAGATAAACATTTAAAAATATTTAAAATATTAAAAAATATTTATTTTTTGTCAATGAATAAGAATTATTGGTGAGCGTATCAGACCAGGATGGTCAAAGGAGTCACTGCTGTCAAAGACCTCAGGAGTGCAGAGCTCGCCACTTGTCCAGAGGGCCGCAATTGGGAATGTATTTGACTCCACAGCCGTCAGGGATGAGTCGCTTCTTAGCCACTTTTTCTTCAAATTCATTAGCATTAAACTTGGTAAAGCCCCACTTCTTGGAGATATGGATCTTCTGGCGGCCAGGAAACTTGAACTTGGCCCTGCGTAAGGCTTCAATCACGTGTTCCTTATTCTGAAGCTTGGTGCGGATGGACATGATGACTTGGCCAATGTGGACTCTTGCCACTGTGCCCTGGGGTTTTCCAAAGGCACCTCGCATACCCGTCTGGAGCCTGTCAGCCCCAGCACAGGACAACATCTTGTTGATGCGGATGACATGGAAGGGATGAAGCCGCACTCGAATGTGAAAGCCATCCTTGCCACAACTTTTCACCATGTACTTGTTGGCACAAATTCGAGCGGCCTCCAGGGCTTCAGACGAGAGCTGCTCGTATTCATCAGACACCATGTGGCCACAGAGTGGGAACTCATCCACTTTTGCCTTCTTCCGACCCAGATCAAAGATACGGATCTTGGCATCAGGAACACCTCGGCAAAAACGAGACTTTGGGTACGGCTTGTTCTTACAATACCGGTAACAGCGAGCTGGTCGGCGGCCCATGGCAACACGAGGAACCTCGGCTGGCGGGCAACGAAGAGAAAGAGGCGCGCTCTCACACGCCTGCGCATGCGCCTTATATACATTGCCCATCTTACTGCGTGGGAACCATAGAGTCCTGATGACGTCATGAAGACGCTCTTTCAGGACATCCCACCATGGATACAGCGACACTCTATGCCTGTGTGGGTGCAACTTGGCACATGCGCGGAGCCGACAGTGGCTAGGTATAGTTTCCTGTGGGTTGCCGGGTAACCAATTGGGCTCTGTTACAATAGCCAGAGAAACACTGTTCCTGTTATCTCTCTTGAGCATAAATATTTTGCCCTAGGCTTTGTCTTAAGTATAAAAGACATATTTTCAGTAGAGTTTAAATAAGGACGGTGTCTCCAGCTATGCAATATATTTTGTGTCTAGTTTGTCTAAATAATCAATTTTCCAGAACTCTTATTTCCCACCAGCATTTATAGATTGATTGCTAGGTCTCAAAAAGTAGGTGGTTTCCTTCTCTAGGTAAAGCAGTTTCTTGGCATAGGCTGTCTGATAAGGTTCAAAGAGAGATGAGAGGGGAAACATATCTATTGTATTTATTTCTTGATAATCGCTTTAGAAACATGAAACTGTGGCAGTTTTATTTGGCCATATGGAATGATCTTATCAAAATGGAATACACAGAGTTGAAATACCAACTGAATTTTTCAACTTAAGACTATTTGCATTTTCAAGTGTTATAGCTGCTAGAAACTATAGAAAAGGAACTATGCCTTATTAATCTTTTACACCTGAGGATGAGTTTAATACTTTTTTTTCCTTCTGCTATGAGATTTTATACAAGTCTTATGATTATGATCAGAATGTGAGAAGAAGGAAAATGAAAGAGAGAATTTGCAAATACTGTATAATCCCTACTTGAATTTTTGTAGTTTTGATTCCTTAGTGCTGTTTCACAAATCTATGCCATCATGGAACAAAGTCCTTCCAATGTGAATATACTCCACCCATGCTTTCTTGTTAAAAGAGAGGCAAATAGGGGCACCTGGGTAGCTCAGTCAGTTAAGCATCTGACTCTTGATTTCAGTTCAGGTCTTGATCTCAGGGTTCTAAGTTCCACACCCAACATGGATCCTACTTAAAAAATAAATAAATAAAAAGGGAAACAAATAATTTGTGACAAAATAACTCCTATCTTTAAAGTGAGTGAGGTTTACAAAATAGCCATATCAGGATAGAAATATTAAAACTCTCAATTTAGAGAACTTTTCCATACTATGTTAAAGCTTCCTTATGTCTCCTTTCTTCCTTTATTTCTATATTCCTATTTTCCTCAAATAGGTCTTATTTACTATGCAAACCTGAATATGGAGAGAAAAGAGCAAGGAATGTTGTATTGCTTTCAGTGAGCTTACAAGTGTAGGAAAAGATTTGAAACTCCTCAAATAATATATCATCATATTACTAAGTACAAAATGTGCCAAAAAGGAAAAGCAGAGTGAGCCCTGAAAGCCTGGGATGAAGCCCCGAGCAAGCCTGAGGAATGGACAGGGACATCTTTATCAGGAAAGAGATTTTATATAGTGACTATGGAACGCGGCACTTGGCATATACAAAGACTCTGAAGCAGGCAAGAACCTGAACCGTTTAAGGAATTAAAGTAAAGCCAATGTGACTATGAGTGAAGAGGTTAGTGACTTGAGAATAGTGTATGAGGGGGGCCTTGTGTGTCCTACAGGGCTCATTTTACCAAATTAGGGATTCTGCCCTTCTGTTTAAGACCACTGAAGAGCTTTACATAGGTTTTATTACTCTTCTATATGATATGGTTAATATCTCCCTTTTTAAACTCTTTTTTATAACCTTTTTTAAAATCTTTATCTTATTTATCACTCTTATTGTGTATAATATGGTCAATATCATTCGTGTATATAATATTGTCAATAGACTGGAAAGGGCAAAAAATGGATGCAGGGAGGTTAGGAAGAACGTCTTTGCAAGACTGAAGAAATGAGGATAGTGTAAACATGCTTTTAATATTTTTGACTTTGGAGCGCCTAGGTGGCTCAGTTGTTAAGCGTCTTTCTTCGGCTCAGGTCATGATCCCAGGATACTGGGATCTGACCTGGGCCGAAGGCAGACGCTTAACGACTGAGCCACCCAGGCGCCCATAAATAAATAAAATCTTTTAAAAAAAAATATGTATATATATTTGACTTTATAAACATGTTTGCATCTGTTTGTTCTACTGCATACCTGGAATCTATCATTATTCCGGGGGAAAGGAGTCTGTGAAGTAAAAGGAGTATAGCCAAACAGAGTTCATGTGCCATCGCAGTCACTGACCCTTTTCTAGGTCATGCTTTGGGTTTTCAAATACTTAGAATTCTCTGACCAACAGATGTTGTGTTATCAAGGCCTGTTTGCATAATCCTTTATCCTTAATCCAAAAGGTGACCAATCACAGCTTGCTGGAACTGTACCCATTTTAGCATTGAAGTCCTGTATCCTCCAAAACCCCTTAGTCCTTGGCAAAATGGAAAGATTGGTCACCCTATCACATTTGCAGGACAAAGTCAGAGGGCAGGAAGAGAAGGTGAGAGCCAGACTGCGATTCTCCATTTATACTCCTTTCCTTAGCTTTGTAAGTATTAGAGGGGACCCTGTAGAAAATGTACGAGCCACACTAATCTATTTAAGTGTTAAAAGCATTAGCCTCCATCAGTTCCAAAAATTCGAGTGTCCCCTATCTTCCAGTTCCTGACACCCGCAATGTGTATCATGCTAAGCAAACCTTGCAAAAAAGTATAAAACTTGTCTGCTTTGAAGTAGCCTGAAATATAGTCAAGAAGATGATACATGGAAAATCAGATTTTTCTTACTTGCTAAATTTATTACTTTTGTAAGTGCAATAAAAATTTAGCAAAGGGAGACACTGGTGTCATATAAAATAGAGATGGCTTAAAGGATGAGTAGGACATATGAGGGTGAAGGTAAGGAATAAGATAAGAAAGGGGCATGGCAATTACATAAGACTATTAAGAGGCGTGAAAACAAGGACCATGTCTATATGGCTCACTGTTTTGTCACTTGTTTTTGGCAAATCATGTGACCCATAATAATAAATGTTTGAATGAATACACAACACAATTGAGGTGCAGTGGTGTGTTGGTAAATATTTATTAACAGCCTCCTCATTGGGGAGCAGGGGTAGGGAGAGGAAAGCCACAATTTCCAGTGTTAACTGACCTCCGTGGTGTAAATATTCCATCATCAGTTTCAGTCACCAATGTCATATCAGTAAAGATTAAGATAGGAACAGATGCACATAGTCAGCTGCCATCAGCCGGTATTAGTTGGCTCTGGCATGCCACCACTTAGCTGTGCATACTCAGGAAAAATAAAGATGACAAACTTGGCTAAAGCTAATAATGCATAATCTGGAAAAATATATTTAGGGATGGGTCAGAGAGATCATTTTCTAGGAATCCTTAAAAAGGAGGTAGGTAAACATGTTTAGACTTGATGATTCAGCTTTGACTGTGAAGAATTCTTCCCTCCATCATTTCTTTTTCCTATTCTGCAACTCTTATGTAAGAAGTCTGCAATATTCTATACAAGCATACCTCAGAGATATTGGGAGATCAGTTCCAGACCACTGCCATAAAGTGAATATTGTAATAAAATGAGTCAAATTAGTCTTTGGGCTTCCCAGTGCATATAAAAGTTATGTACATATATGTACACAATACTACTAAGTGTACAATGGCATTATGTCTAAAAAAAGTACACACCTTAATTTAATGATATTGCTAGAAAATACTAACCATCATCTGAGCTTTTAGTCTATCATAATCACTGATCACAGCTAACAATGGGAAATAAAATAATAATGAAAAAGTTTTCAATACCACAGGAATTACCAAAATGTGACACAGAGACACAAAGTGAGCAATGCTATTGGAAAAATAGCACTAATAAACTTGCTTCTTTAATATCACAATGCAACCATTTCACAAAGAGCTAAACCTGGACTTTGTTCTCAAAGAAAGTTATGTATTGGAGTCTAATATACTAATACTGGCATGCACCCTGGATGCCCTCTCCTGCTGCTGGAACCGTCTGCATTGTTGATCACTGAGTCATTATGTGGTGTCTCATCACTTGGTGTTTGATGATATATTGTGATTAAGAGACATGTTCTCGCTTAGGCTCTCAATGAAGTGTGAAGTTCCACCAATGATGAAGAGTAATTTTCATCTGTATTTCTTAGTAACTTCACACTGGGAAGTGTAATCTCAAAATGTTTGATAGCCTAGTTAAACAACTTGATATTTTCCTAGAGTTGTGTAGTGAATGTAAGAGTCATGGTTATGGCTGGCTTTTCTTCAAAGTCAGCTGATTGTGTCTATTGTCATGGCTAATGGGTGGTCATACTGCTTGTCTTTCATGCACTTGTTTCACAATAGTCCCCTTATCCATTTGACAAGTGCACATTTTCTGAATGGAAGTATAGTCAGATGATTTTAAATATTTAGTCTCAAGTGTCTAATGCATTTTCTTTTTTGGCTGATACTTCATTTTGATTTTTCTCTTTTGGGGAATCTATTTTTTTTTATTTTTTTATTTTGGATATAGGAACTGAATATGTACACTTAACTTCATGCTTTGGTAGTACAGCACAAGTTCCCCCAAATGGGTTATTTTTTAATATTATTCCAGAAAATTGGGAGAAAAATAGGTAAGAGTAAAATCAGGGAGAAGTAACATAAATATGTGCATTAGAAGTTGATTGATTTTAGTTTGTAAATTTTTGCTTGTTTTGATTTCATACTTACACAAAACTTATAAGCCACTTTAGTCAGTTTTCTATAGTAAGCAATAAGAATTGTATAGTTTTTGTTAAGAATCGTATAGTTTTTTAATAAATATTTCAGTAATGCTATAACAGATATAATTTATAATAAAAATAATGAAGCTATAATAAAGCATAATAATAAAAATGCTATACTAAAAATAGTACAAAGAATCTACATATGTATTTAAAAGCCCTTCTCTCTTAAAAGGGCTTAGTCCAATCTGAAAATACTGATCTTGGGTTGGGGTGGTATGTGTGAGGTTTGTCTTCCCACATATTGAGTGCATGGGCTTCCTGTGCTTTAGATTTAAGTATTGTCCATTTATTTAAAAGGCATAATGTTGGGAGCAATGTTATTTTTTCCCCTGATGCCTTAATTGTTTGCCAATAAAATGAGGTTTATGTGGTGTACTGAGTTTATAGATATGCATGAGCAAATATTTGATTAAATGTTGATATTGTTTAATCATACTGAAACACCAAATTTTTTTGGGTTATGTTTTTGGAAACCTAAATATTTTTGGGTTATGTTTAATGTACAATTTCTTTATTCACTAGACAGTTTCTTTTCCTTTTTTTATTTTTTTATTAACATATAATGTATTATTTGCCCCAGGGTACATGTCTGTGAATTATGAATCAATTTTGTGGCACATCCAGGGTCTGTGAGTCTGAAATCAATACAATTTTGAGGATCCTCTTTAAGAAAAAGAATGCAAATTATCAATTCAAAATTAAAGACAGAGCAAATATTTACTTAGAATGAGAAAATAAATTGTAAATTACAAATAACTATTAAACAAAACTTATAGAACAAAGTTTTAAAAATAATATATTTTCATTAACTGCTTATCTACTTTTAAAATCTTCCTTCTAGGGGCACCTGGGTGGCTCAGTGGGTTAAAGCCTTTGCCATCGGCTCAGGTCATGATCTCAGGGTCCTGGGATCGAGCCCCACATTGGGCTCTCTACTCAGCAAGGAGCTGCCTCTCCCTCTCTCTCTGCCTGCCTCTCTGCCTACTTGTGATCTCTCTCTGTCAAATAAATAAAATCTTAAAAAAAATCTTCCTTATGTTTTCTGGCTACATATTCTTTGACCTCCTTTCCGTTGACTATTATTTAAAAAAAAAAAACAAACATTTAATATTGAGAGAGAGCACGAGCAAGAGGGAGAAGCTGAGCAGGGAGCTCAGTGCAGGACTCTATGCCAGGACCCTGAGATCAAGACCTAAGCTGAAGGCAGACACTTAACCAACTGAACCACCCAGGTACCCCCGTTGACTCTTAATTTTAATATTTTTATGAACAATAGATACTAAAGTCAGTTTTCCTCCAGTAAGATAGTCGAAATTTATAGTAATAGCATATAAAGTTTCTCTCAGTCCCACAACTAAATATTATTAATGCCATGTACATCTTTAGGATTGTCAAATTGAGAAAACCCTTTTCTCTTTCCATACATGATCTATTATAATTCAAGGAATTTCAACTTTTTCTGGGCAATGGCTACTTTCAAATATTAATAAACAACACTTGAGAACCAGATTACAGTTGATACACTCCTTGTCCTACAGTGATGAGAGGGCTGGAAACCGCTCATCTAAGTGGTACTCATATGAGCTGACTACGTACATCGCTTCCCAGCTCTGAGTTCAGTGGCATGATATTGGTAAATTAAAGTGGCCATGGTGGCAGTCTTTATACCCTTGGCAAAACTAGAAATTGGGGCTTTTGTTTCCTTTTTTTTTTCTGAAGAACCAGTTATTAAACATGTATTAACACACCACTGTTAATATCTTCTCCAAAGTTTTATTTTTACTTCATTGGTTTACTGCTTCATGTTAAGTCAGCCTGAAACTTAAATCTTTTTCTGATGGGCTCAAACAATTCATTATTCTCCTTTAATTGTACTGTAAAACAATCCAAAGGGCTGTTTATAACTTCAGTTAAAATTTTTGCTTAATTCAATCTATTGATGTGACCCAAAATTTGTTTTGGCAGTAATGTGGTTCTTGATTACAGAATATTTTTATTGGTATTATTTATCTTTATTGCATTTGTTTTGTAATCCATCCATCCGTTTTTACCAATTTTTCTTAGATATTTCATAAATAAATTTGAGAATATTGGCAAGTAAGGAGTGTATGTTTTTCACTTGTTCTCAGTGAAATCAATTATTTAAATAAGCACTTACCTCTTTGACCATATATTTTTGTATCATAGTGCTGGATAAGTAGTCACCGGGAGTAGGCAGTATACTTTTGGAAGGAATTTCAAAACCAAAACAACTGGCAATAACTTATCCTTATATCATGTAACCACAAACCATATAAATATATCCTACTAAGCCCATATTAAATGCCTTCTCTAATTACTTTCTTTTAGCCAGACCCCCCATATTGCCAAGGCCACTCCAATGCTGTCAGACCTCAGGGAAAGTGTGAAAGACCAGAAGTAGAAGTGCAAAAGGGACTGCAAACTGTATAAAAACAATGTATGACCTCATAGCTGGGGCCCATCCTAGAACCTTGGGGGGGACTGTGTCAGTGAAAGTCTATGAATGTAAAGCTTCATTAATTTTATTAGAAGTCTTTCCATTTCTTTTTTTTTTTTTTTAAGATTTTATTTATTTATTTGACAGAGAGAGAGAGAGATCACAAGTAGGCGGAGAGGCAGGCAGAGGGAGAGGAAGCAGGTTCCCTGATGAGCAGAGAGCCCTATGCAGGGCCTCAATCCCAGGACTCTGAGATCATGACCTGAGCCGGAGGCAGAGGCTTAACTCTCTGAGCCACCCAGGCGCCCTGAAGTCTTTCCATTTCTGAGTAGGTAATACTACTATCTGTTTCTTTCTTTTTTTTTTTTTTTAAGATTTTATTTATTTGACAGAAACACAGCGAGAGAGGGAACACAAGCAGAGGGATTGGTGGCGGGAGAAGCAGGCTTCCTGCTGAGCAGGGAGCCCAATGTGGGGCTCGATCCCAGGACTCTGGGATCATGACCTGAGCCAAAGGCAGACGCTTAACTACTGAGCCACCCAGGCACCCCCTATCTGTTTCTTAATACCTGTTTTCACTCTTACCCCCTAAGTGATTTACCTTATACAGTCCCAAGACTTCAAAGTTTTCCAACAATATTTATACCATAACTATGCTCAGATCCTTTATTAACACTAAAATGTCGATAATAGCTTCCAACTTAAAATTTTTCTCTCACAGGTTTCAAGAATAAAGTCTTAAAAGAAAAGAATTAAGTAATAATAATACAATTTGAAGCAACGAAAAATTGGGAAGACTTTAGTGCATGGTACTATGCAATTGCCTCCAAATTCATGGTTTACATTCTAATTACTTGAAGAAATAAAACTATTCAGTAGATGTTCTCTTGTCGTGTTAAAAAATATAGACCTTGGGGCGCCTGGGTGGCTCAGACGTTAAGCGTCTGCCTTCGGCTCAGGTCATGATCCCAGGGTCCTGGGATCGAGCCCCACATCGGCCTCCCTGCTCAAGGGGAAGCCTGCTTCTCCCGCTACCATTCCCTCTGCTTGAGTTCCCTCTCTCGCTGTGTTTCTCTCTGTCAAATAAATAAAATCTTTAAAAAAAATATATATAGACCTTTACCGAATGTCTTATAACACAAGAGATTCCAGATGGATCAATGATTTAAAAATTAGAATAAAATAAAATACTAGAAGAAAAGACACATGACTTTTTTTACAGTCTTGAAGTGATAAAGACTTATTAAAGCAGAACACAAAGAGCAGAAACTGTAAAGGAAAACTTGTGGCTTCATAAAAAATTTAAACTTTTGTAAGATTAAAATAATTAAGTCAGTAAGTGTATGTGTGTGTGGGTCTGTATAGAGACACACACATGCAACCACATGCACACATACAAACTACATGCATGTATGGAGAGAGGGAGGGAGGATATGTGTTATGCAAAGATTCCATATAAAAATAATACTAAAGGAGTCCTGGTTATCCATTAATGCATCCAAAACCACCCCAAATTTAGGGAAGTTAAATTTAAAATCATTTACTATATTTGTCATGGTTCTGAGTATTGACTGCTCTCATCAAGTTAGTTCTTTCCTGAGGTCTGTTTATGACATTGCAGTCAGATGGTTGCTGTGAACAAAATCATCCTGAAGGCTACGTCACTTCCATGTTTGATGATCAATGCTTTAGGCAGGATTTCAACTGATGTACCATCCAGAAAATGAAATGTGCCTGCCCATGTGGCCTGGACTTCATCACCGCTTAGTGACTGGGTTCCTAGACCACACATCCTTAGAGAAATCCAAGTAGAAAGATCTTTCACCACATCTCAGAAATTATGTAATACCAATTCTGTTGCATGCTTTTTATCAGAAGTAAGTCACCAATGCCAATTCATATTCAAGGGAGGAGGAATTAAACTCCTTTTCATGATAGAAAATGCCAAAATTTGGTAGACATACTTTAAATCCACCATAGTATTCCTTCTGGCCACAAATGACTTACATTTTCCTATAAGCAAAGCTTAGCACCACTGTAGCCCCCTAAATTTGTGTCTGTGGTGCATTAGGTTCAGATTTGAGGTCCAGGTTTTTGTAATCTAAATCAGGTCCAAGCATAGATGAATTTCTTCCTCTCCATCTGAAGATTCATAAACTAAGAAGTAACCTGTCCCCTAAATATCCAAAATATAATTTTATTATACAAACAATTGTGTTATACAGGCATAATACAACTACTAAAGACATTGGCATTCATTAAGCATGAAAATGGGAGTCCAGCAGTCCATAGAAAGTCTGAAAAGCACTCAAGAGCATGTTGCCTATTCTTTGATTATGGCTAAGCCCTACTTCTTGATAATAATTTTGTACAAGTCTTGGCCGCACCATCTGAGATCTTAATAATCGGCCTTCAGAATATTGTTTATTTCCCACCAAAAGAGTCTTGTGCTTGTAGCTGAGTATTATTCTAAATATGCTTCATGTCCACTGAAGTTCAGGTAGCTAAAGGCCTATTTTCTTTTGGTACCATGACTGTCTCCTTTAGTCCAATATGACAGTGTTTCC
This sequence comes from Procyon lotor, assembly GCA_028646535.1. Taxonomy (NCBI): domain Eukaryota; kingdom Metazoa; phylum Chordata; class Mammalia; order Carnivora; family Procyonidae; genus Procyon; species Procyon lotor. Next base: position 76,835,889 of record CM053609.1, read on the forward strand.
AGTGATACAGTTTCCTTAAGTACTTTGTAGGGGTCTGTGAATTGTATTGGTGGTTATGTCATTGGTGAAAACCCCATTCACAAATTTCTTTGACGTACACCCTAATCTACCTTGGACTCCCTGAAAGGCTGTGTAGGGCAACGCCTTAAGATGCTTAAAACCTGGTGTTTGAGAGAATCTGCAAGGAACACTCTTATCCTTAGAGGGCATTTTGTCTATTACAAAATCTGAGGCACCAATTTAAATCTTTCTCAGGTCTTAACAAAGAACTTAACAGTCACACTCTCTTGGCTTTGTCTACAGTATGTTTTTCTGACAGTGTCCTGGATTTGATCTTTGCCAGGAAGCTAGTTTTTTGTTTGTTTGATTTTGGAGTGGGGGATTGTTTTGTTGTTTTGTTTTTTTTTTCAGTGCAGGGCCTGAATTCATGACCCTAAGAGCAAGATCTAAGCTGAGACGGAGTCTGATATATAAGTGACTAAGCCAGAGAGTGCCCTGCCAGAGAGCTATTTCTGAATTTGAAAATTGTTTGCCATCTGGAGATCCTGGGAAGGAAAAACATTTTTATTTCAAAACCACCAAATTTAAGCTCCTTTATAGCTAACCATTTGCTCACCAAATAATCTCTTTCCTTCTTAATTTATTATTGTTAAATAGAAGGAGCCAAGTGGTACTTTCAACAATTTGTCTGGAAATCCCTTTTAGAAAAATTGGTAGTTCGTTAAGTACATTTTCTGTGTTACCACAGGCAACAATGTTGCTAAACTTTCTGCCAGGTCATAACAATGGACTTTAACTCCGAATAGCATTTTTTCTCACTTTTTCTTGGGACACCAAAAACCTGTCAAGACCCTTTAGGATTATATAAACAGTCTCAAGCCCCACATAACAGCATATGGGTGACTGGTTGTCGATAAAAGTGTCTAGAAAATTCAATGGGAGGCAAGAACAACCTTTCAGCAAATGGTTCTGGGACAATAGCTATATACATGTGAAAGAATACAGTTGGAGCCCTACCTCAAACCGCATAAAAAGTTAACTCGAAATAGATTGTGGACCTAAATATAAGAATTGAAAATCCAAGACTCTTAGAAACAAACATAGGACTAAAACTTCATGGTTTCTTTTATACAGTACCAAGAGCACAAACAATAAAGGAGAAAACTAGATAAAGCAGGCTCCATCAACTTAAAAAATTCTTTTTTGTTCCAGAGGATAGCTTCATGAAAGTGAGAAGACTATAGAATAAGTAGGTAACAATACATCATGTGTGTGTGTGTGTGTGTGTGTGTGTGTGTGTATATATATATGCATATATATATATAGATATATCCATACTGATAAGCATATTCTGGCTAATTTTATACATAGATTTAACTATTATAGTGTGCCCTGAAAAAAAAATCCTTAAATGACCTAAAACAAATGTTAGCATGTATTGGAAATGTGTCTAAATGTACATTGGAGTAATTCTAATAATTACACTTATGAAGGTTTTAAAGCAATTTAAAGATGTACAGAAAATCTTCATGAATAGCACATCAAAGTAAGAGCTGGCCTGGATACTTTGCCTCCCCTTTCTGCTGTGATATATTTAATAAAATAAAATACATATATTTAACAAAAAGTTAGTATTTTGAAGAATTCTGCATGATGCATATTTTGTTTAGGATTAATTTTTTTCCTAGGAATAAATGGTAGTGTCTCTGTTTTCTTTGAGTACTTTTAAAATAATGAAATGTGGATAGAATTAAATTTAAGAATAATTTTTAAAGAAATATGAACTACTAAAATAAATTATTAATGACCAATTAAGGTTAGTATACAGTAATACTCTTAACAACTCTTACTAATTTGCTAATGCAGCTCTCACTAATTTTGAAAAAAAAAAATCCAACCAAGCATTTCAGGACATGTTGTTGTCACAAAATATCATTATTAAAAGATATAATTCTTAATGTTCTAGATGTCATACAAATTATTTTATCACTCATATAATCAAGTGACATAAATTATTATAAAACAGTTAATTGGCTCATTCAGATGAACAATATAAATATTTAGAGTTATATATATATAAGAACATAAATATTAGAGCATATTAATATTTGATTCTCATCATTGATCCAATGTTGCAGTCCCAACTCATCTTTACTATGTGACAGATAGTTTCATCCTTCTGGAAAACGGCTTATGGAAAGGATTTCACTGTCTCATACATCAAGATTCACACATCCTTTCCTAATTATAACAGTGGCAGTTCCTCATCCAATCAGTGGCACAGCAAATCAGGCACTATCTTCTAAGTACAGCTGCATGGATCTGTCAGCTCCGAACTTGTTAAGTCTCAGTGTTCTGAGTGGTATTTCTTTCTCTGTATCTTAAGCACAGTCTCCAGTTTTAAACTGGAGATTTTAACAGATTTAAACTAAGGTAAAACCAAGGTTATGAGTTGCATGTTTTTCACCTTATTTAGCCAACAGACAACAGGAAAATAGTTTTGAAAACTTTTTTTTAAGGATTTTATTTATTTGACAGAGAGAAACCCAGCGAGAGAGGGAACAAAAGCAGAGGGAATGGTAGCGGGAGAAGCAGGCTTCCTGCTGAGCAAGGAGCCCGATGCAGGGCTCGATCCCAGGACCCTGGGATCATGACCTGAGCCGAAGGCAGACGCTTAATGACTGAGCCACCTAGGCGCCCCTAGTTTTGAAATTTTCTGAAGCATCAGAGGACCAGTGTTATTAAATTAATACTGTAGTTATGTCCTCACACTGAAGTGTTTTCATAACATTCTGTTTGCAAATACATTATTTATGTTTCAGCTGACTCTATCTGGATCAAATTTAAATCAGTAAAAATTTTTCTACAGAATTAAAATGATCCAGTCACTTCATCAACAACAATCTATTGAGGGCCAAATACTCAATCCTACTCTACTTTGTGCCAGATGTGTGGGACAATATAATGAAAATAGATGTGGGGAAATCTAATTTGAGAGATAGGATGTGTACACGTGGATACTTAGTATACACCAGTTAAAGCTATAAAAACTGGATGAAAGTAACAGTTCCTTAAATTTAAATGGTGAAAATTGTTTTATGGAAAAGTTTTTCATCATCCCATCATGAATCCAAGCATGATCTTCTTTTGCTTCCTCAAAGATACTACATCTGAGTGATATCTGATGGGAAACTTGTCTTTTTTTTTTTTTTTTAATTTTCTGTATTTGCAGTCATTCTTTCTGTTTTCTCTCCCTGCCTTCCCAGTTCCTTACTATCTGCTGAAATGGTTGAGATCCTCCTTGATGACAGAAGCACTTAGACATATTTAGCTACTAATCACCAGTGAGGTACAAAATTTAGATTTTCAACATGTTTAATAATAAACAATTGTTTGGGCACACACATATACTTACTTTTATCCACTTATTTCTGGAAGCCCAGATTGGAGACATTTAACAAGGCCTAGCTCTAACAGGAAGAAAAATTAAAGTCAGCTTTTCTTGTAGTTTATTTGTTCCCAAAGAGCAAATATATGTCTTTTATGAGTCTTTTCTATCATTTCTGGGACTACCTTAGCTAGATAAATATCACTTTCTTTGTTTGACAGGCATGAACTTCTGTAGCTCATGATAATATTTTTTCATCTCAGCATATCACCTCTTGATGGAGGATTGCAGGCTACTTCTACTTTTTGCCCTTGGTCTTGCCTGACATACCTTATGCTTTCAAGAACTTTGGCATTATGCTCAAGTCTTTCTGAAGAGAATGGTTTGGATAAATATCACACTAATTATTATTATTTGTTCTTTTGTCACTTTAATGTGTTATTAACAACTCATAGTGATTTTAATTATCATTATTAGTAATTATTAAATATATCCCATATACCCTAGGCAGGTGTGGAAGAAGTGATTCATGAACAAGATTCTCTACGTTTTACTGAGGCTCATGTCACCTAGATGAAAGGGGTAAGGGGAGAAGGTCACCTGGACTTAGTGCTGAGCAACTAAGAAATACATCAGTAGACTTAAAGTCAAATCAAAACAAAGATCATTTTCAGCCTTGTTGATGGGATAAATTCCACTGACTGGGGAGATTCAGTCAGCCATTTGGGAAAGAGGAGGAGCATAAGGCCTGCAGTAAGCAAGTGACAAGGAAAAGGAACATCAGAGTTAGGATGCTGGTTCCAAACTGCAGGCAAGTCCTAAGGTAAATGATACGGAAGTGGCCAAAATAAGATACAGTACAGATTAAAACAGATCTTATTCTAGAAAAATGAGAACGCTATGTAAGAACAAGAAAAAATTATTTGGGCTGAGAAACTTATTTAATAACTGTGATAGAGTGCAGATTCAAAGTACGGTACCTGATTTCTTAATACTACTACTAAAAACATTTTTAATTAGCATATTTTCCATTTACGTTAAGTACAAAAATAGGCAAAACTAACTTATCTGTCTAGATGTTGGAATAATGGCTACCCTTGTCAGGGGTCAGTTAGTGACTGGGAGGCATATGGGTTACTTCTGTAGGGTGGTAATATTCTATTTCTTGTTCTAAATGCACTTGTAGGGGTGTGCTCAGGTGCTGAAAAATTCATATTTAATAGGTGTGCACTTTTTAACATGACTATTATACTTTAATAAAAAGTTTTCTAAAAGTAAGAAATTGGGTAGATTTAAAAGGAAAGTCACTTCAGCAGTGCATCTACTTTAAGTGAATGGCTTTGTAAGTAGCTCTCAAGCCCTTCAGGATGAGCCAATGCAGCAAAACACCTTCCACACTAGCTGACTAGCTTACAGAGAGCCTCTCTAAGTTCTCCCCAGCCCATCTCTGTGCTTCCTACTATGTTACCTATGTCAGTATTCTTGGTGCCTAAATAAACACTAATGTGAAGAGAGCTTCATGATCATGTGTTGGGGCTTGGGTGTATAAATTAACTACAACAATGACACTGATGCTTCTTCACTCATGGTACCCAACTAGGATATCTTTAAATACTGGGTCATCCTTCTCAAAGTAGGTCTGTCTAGAACTATATATTTGAAACCTCAGATGAAGAGAAAGTGACTGTATTTTGGCTCTAGATTGTTTTGTACTTGTAGTTGTTTTTACTCATGGACGCCCTCAGAGGTAAGGATGGGTCTAAGCAGCTACATTCTGTAACCAGGATCTGAGTTTTGTTTGTGTTCTTCCTATGTCCCCCACCTGTCCACTGCCCACCCACTCCCCGACCTCCACTCTGACTTAACCTATGGACATCCATCCCCATCCATTCCCGATCCATCTTTATTCTGTCCCAACCCTATTCCATCCTCGCCAGCCTCCACAAAGTAAGACTTTAAAATTTTGGTGAAATGGAATTGTGCATTCTAAAAACAATTATAAGCATAATATGAAGCCATTGCAGATATCTGGCAGAGGCTATAAAGATAAAAATTAGTATGTGACCAGTATGTGGGTTAAAATAAAGACAGGAGTCGGAATGGGAGAGAGAGAAAAGATCCATCATGATGTGACTGACTGCTGTGATTTTAGCATAATGCACTAACATGCAAGAATTCGAAGTCTGGTGGTCCACATACACAAAGTTATGAGGAATGCCACAAGGAGATAAACATTGCCACACAAGTTTGTATCATGTGTCCACCTCACTAGCATTCTGCCTCTAACAAAGCAGTAGTAAAACAAAAATAATAATAATAATAATAATTGCTTTCTGGGATGCCTGAGTGGCTCAGCTGGTTGAGCCAACTGACACTTGGTTTTGGCTTGGGTCATGATCTCAGGGTCCTAAGAGCAATCTCCACAAAAGGCTCCATGCTCAGTGGAGAGTCTACTGGAGATTCTGTCCCCTGCCCCTTCCCCCATTCATGTACTCTCTCTCTCTCTCTCAAATAAATAAATAAATCCTAAAAAAAAAAAAAATAATAATCACTTTCTTAATTTGCTATGTACCAGAGCATGTTGCTAGCCATTTTACCTTTTCTATCTCTAATCTTTACAACAGCCTTAAATGCTAGATATATTATCTCCAATTCACAGAGAAAGAAGTTAAAGATACTGGAAGTTAGGTTAAGTTATTTGCTAAAGATTACACTAGCAAATGGCAAAGTTGGATTAAAATCTGGTTTAAACCCAAAGCCCTTCAATTGTGCTATATTTCCTTCCTATGACCTAGCCTAAAGGCTTAGAGATATTCATCTCCTGACTTCCTTTGATAATCTGCCTTTCAATAATTAAGATAATAATTCTTGAATGTTTTTTTTAATTTTATATTTTCATTAATGTATTAATGTTGAAAGACATTTGAGTGTATAGAATATCCATGTTCCTCAGGGCACTCAAATTCACTTTCTACTGGAAAAAATCCACCCAGGGTCTAGCTATTTCTGTACACATAGTAAGAATGAAATGATACATGTTAGTTAGGTGAGTAGCACCTTCTTGTACTTGCCTTAAAATCACCTATTCAAGATTCAAACCAAATCATAGTTTTTCCTTTTCTTCCTATCCATTCCTTCAAGTTTACAGTTAACATAAATTCTGTTTACCCTCCCCAGACTGAGGAGTCCTAGATTTTCAACACAGCCTTATCAAAAGTTGTTCTGTTATCTCAATTCTTTTCAGTGTATTTTCCTTCATAAGCTTTGCTTGCCTTTTGTAATATATTAGGATCAGAACTTCATGCAGTCTGTCACATTTTATGTAGGGGCAAACCTAAAATTGCAGGTGTAAGAAAATTCCTAAAGCATCCAAAATCTATAAAGAACTTACCAAACTCAACATTCAAAAAACAAATAATCCAGTTAAGAAATGGGCAGAAGACTTGAATAGACATTTTTCCAAAGAAGATATCCATAGCTAACAGACATGTGAAAAGATACTCAATGTCACTCATCATCAGGGAAAAACAAATCAAAACTACAGTGAGATACCACCTCATACCTGTCAGAATGGCTAAAATTAACAGAAGAAACAACAAATGTTGGTGAGGATGTGGAGAAAGGGGAACTGTCTTATACTCTTAGTGGGAATGCAAACTGGTGCAGCCACTCTGGAAAACAGTATGGAAGTTTCTCAAAAGGTTAAAAATAGAGCTATCCTACAATCCAGTAATTGCCCTACCATGTACTTACCGAAATGATATAAAACTGATTCAAAGGGATACATGCACCCTGATGTTTATAGCAACATTATCAACAATAGCCAAATTACAGAAAGACCCCAAATGTCCATCAACTGATGAATGGATAAAGAAGAGTTGGTGGTATGTGTATCACACATACACATACATATATAATGGAATATTACTCAGCCATCAAAAAGAATGAAACCTTGCCATTTGCCATTTTGGCAAATGCCATTTGTGGATAGAGCTAGAGTATATTCTACTGGAAATAAATTAGAGAAAGAGATATACCATATGATTTCACTCATATGTGGAATTCAAGACACAAAACAGATGAACATAAGGGAAAAAACAAGAGAGGCAAATCATAAGAGACTCTTAACTATAGAGAACAAACTGAACGAGTTTGCTGGAAGGAGGTTGGGGAGATGGGTTAAATGGATGATAGATATTAAGGAGGGCACTTGCTGTGATGAGCACTGGGTATTGTATGTGAGTGATGAATCACTAAATCTACTCCTGAAACTAATATTACACTGTTTGTAAATATGTTAGCTGGAATTAATTAATTTAAAGATTTTATTTATTTATTTGACAGAGAGATCACAAGTAGGCAGAGAGGCAGGCAGAGAGAGAGGGGGAAACAGGCTCCCTGCCGAGCAGAGAGCCTGATGCGGAGCTCCATCCCAGGATCTTGAGATCATGACCTGAGCTGAAGGCAGAGGCTTTAATCCACTGAGCCACCCAGGCGCCCCTGTTAGCTGAAATTTAAATAAAAACCTAAAGCTACAAAAAAAAAAGCAACAACAACAACAAATAAAACTTCCTTCTCATCACGGGTAAAAAAAAGAGTGATGTCCTTATTTCCTATTATTCATTCAGGACAGATGAGATATGGTACAATGATTTGTTCTATGTGTCAATTTGGGGCACAAGGTACCAAGATATTTGTGCATCATTGTTCTGGTTATGCCTGTGAGGGTGTGAGATTAACATCTGGATTGGCAGGGCGCCTGGTGGCTCAGTGGGTTAAAGCCTCTGCCTTCGGCTCAGGTCATGATCCCAGGGTGAGATCAGGTCATGATCTCAGGGTCCTCGGATCCATCCCTGCATCGGGCTCTCTGCTCAGCGGGGAGCCTGCTTCCCCCTCTCTCTCTGCCTACTTGTGATCTCTCTCTCTCTGTTAAATGAATAAATAAAATATTTAAAAAAACAACAACAACAACATCTGGATTGGCAGATTGAGTAAAGCAGATTGCTCTCCCTAATGTGGGTGACCCTCACCCAATTAGTTGATGGCTCAAACAGGGGAGAAAAAAAGGCTAACCATCCCAACATAGAAGAAAGAGGAACCTGTTCTCTAACTGCTGAGCTGGAACATCAGTTTTTTCCTGCCTTCAGACTATACCTGAAATGCCAGTTCTGATGTCTCAAGCCTGCCAGCTGTCAGACTAGAATGTACATTATGAGTTCTCCTGGTTCTCAGGTCTTTCGACTCTAACTGGAACTACACCATTAACTGTCCTGGGTCATAGTGCTTCTCAGCCTACGAAATCCCATGAACCAATATCTCGAGTCGGGGGGGAGGTGATGTAGAGCAACACGTTTGTAGTAGCTAAAACAGAACAAAATCAAAATATTATGCTGGCTGGATTGTATTAATTAATACTGATAATTTCTCATCCTTGATATCTTTCTATTTAAAACACAATTATATGAGCTGTTTGACAAAAGGAATAAAACAAGAATATATTTAATAGAGGAAAAAATCTTCCACACAGGTTGACACTTCTGTCGAATTTATGTCTTTTATTTCAGCTGAGCTTAGATAATCACAAACAGAATTTTAAGAAAAAACTTTTTTTTCTCTAATGGACATGCTGGAGAGAGAGGAATAACACAGTTTTTCTGGCATACAGTAGATGGGTGTTAGGTCTTCTCTGTTAAAGGAAGGTAGAGTGACAGGTGGGAGAGTGACGTATTTGAGAAAGTTTCCTTTTTAGTTAGAACTAAGAACAGGGTCAGGAAAGGATTCTGCAGGTTATTCAGACCTCACTACCAGGGAGAGTGAGACTTTTTCTTAGTGGTGATAGTTATCTATTTCTGATAAAGTCAAGTACTTTCACTTGGGAGTAGATAGTATTTATTCTCTCATTTAGCTGTTTTAGAGTGAATGGCTTCAAAGAGTTCTTATTCAGGAAAAAGAGAAGTCAATTTAAAATTTTAACTTATACTGGAAAGGCTTCAGATACTGAACCTAAAGAACTAAAAAGAAAAAAAATTGAAGAGATGGGACTTATACCTATTTGAGTTAAGTTATTTAATGGGAGTATACCCTGACTTTTGAATTTAGAGCTTATTTTGTAGAGAGAATGTGTTAGCCAACTGAAATGGAGGTATATATTTATATGAAGTGGTACATTATCTTGTCGGGTTGTAAATGTTTTGAGCTATGTATTAATAAATTAACTCAGATCAGTACTTCATGCTAATGGCCTTGCTCTAGTACTTAACCCAGGTGCAAAAGGCAGAGGAGATCCACAAATAACAAAATTAACAAAATCCTAGGGTGCACAACTATTATAATATATCCCCAACAAAACATAGTATTACAACTATATATTTGTTGTATATGTATATACAACTATAACAATTTCTTGTTAATACTTTCTACCCAGAAATGGTAAGAAAACGTATTCTCTTTCTGAATGTTCTGGGGTACCTGGGTGACTCGGTTGAATGTTGGACTCTTGATTTCAGCTCAGGTGGTGGTCTCAGGGTTCTGGGATGAAGCTCAGCGTAGGGCTCCACATTCATTGGGGAGTCGGACACTGTCCAGTTGATATCTCCAATTGCCTGAGGCCTTTTTCTGGCCTCAGGAATATGCAGGGCAAGTCTGGAGTGCAGAGAGTTCAGACCATTGAGGGTAGCCCACAGCTAACAGTGGGTAAGAGTTTGTGAATAAATACTCCTGGTTCCTCACTCATTGGGTGAGGGACAACTCTAAGCTATGCTCACTACAGTTCTCAGTTGGTTCTCAGCAGGACTGACCCTTGGTTTCTGTCAGTGACAGTTTATCCATTAATTCCCCCGAGTGGGATTTTTTCCTATCTGCATGTCCCTTCTCCTCTATGGGTGCTCTTGGGTTCATCTTCAAACTAAAACGATTTCTTCTCCAAATTTCATTCAGAGTCTGTTTATAGGAGAATCCAACTTACAGCAATATTTTGGGGTATATTATATGGCTTGTGTGTTTGTGTGTGTGCTGTGTATGTAGTATAAAGAGTAGAAATATACACCAAAATAGTAACAGTGCTTCTCCCTGCAGTAGGATTAGGAGCATAATATTTATACTCCTCTGTGTTATATGATTTATTTTTGAGGAAAATGTGTTATTTATGGAAGGAGGATTTGTGGCTTGGAAAGGCAGTACACTCACCTCCTGGGTACACTGAGTCCTCAGCTGAGAAAAGATGTACTTTAGATGGGGAAAAGGGAATGTTTGTGGTTCATATCCTGCCGTCCTCGTAAGATTCCCTTTTCTGGTCTGGGACTTGGCAGGATACAGGCTGAGCATGACCCCCTCACTGGGCCTGCAGTGCGTACCTGGAGCAGGCAAAAGTAAAGGAAATGAGCTGGATCTGTCATAAAAAGAAGAGAAAGCCAAGCCCCCTGACTTTCCTCTAGCATATCAATTTAGCCAACAATAAGAGCAATTTACTCATTTTGTTTTTGGCTAGAAGACCTTTTCTGTCATCTTGATGGTTGTTTTCATAATTCCTTTTAAAAAGGCCTAACCCATCTCAAATAACTGACATCCATGGGGAGCCTGCGTGGCCCAAATGTTCACTTGTTAGTTTCCACTCAGGTCATGATCTCAGGGTCCTGTGATTGAGCCCCGAGTGGAGCTCTACACTCAGTAAGGAGTCTGTTTAAGACTCTCTCTCCTTCTCGCTCTGTCTCCGCCTCTCCCTCCCCGCTCTCTCTCTCAAATAAATAAAATCTTTAAAAAAAAATAATGTAAAAGAATATGCATATCAAGGGATCATATTTGTTAGTGGTATATTTATTAGTGTACCAGAAGTTCACATGAAGGAATGTCAACATTAAATATATATTATGAAAAGAACACAAACATTAAGGAGTATAATTACAGATTATTTGGACAATCTTTTTTTATTTTGAAAGAATTATTTATTATCATATCTCTATACATAACATTTGAATAATTCTCTACTTACTCCTTAATAGTTAGGGCAGTTTTTCTTATAAAAATTAGACATCTTGCTCAAAATTTGATTTTCACTAATTAGATTTATGAACTACAAGATAAATAAAAGCCATACATTTCGGTTTGGCCTTCATTAATGTCATGGATCAGTAATTTTACTTTATTAATCACTAATGTGCCATTACTACATTTAACTTGAAATTGAATAAAAGTTTGGCAAGATTTTTTTGTTAACTAAAATTATACATAATCCTAATGTTTTTCTTTTTATACTCTAAAAGTAAGAAATAGCAGAAAACACAAATTGATAATGAACCACACTTCCTAATGCATTTTCTGTCCACCATATACACATTAGGTCAACAAGACAGTGTTTGAACACTTTTATAGAAATATAGCAATATATATTTTGGTAATTTGATTATGAAATAGAAAGAAAAGATTAACTGTTGGATCAAATTTAATTGCCTTTGTCATTGTGCTACTTACACTTTTCTATTTGGTCAAGAGAAGTTAAAATTGTCTCTGTATGACTACTGAATAACTGTAAGGAGCAAAATTATGTTTTAGAAACATGAGTCATAAAAATTGCTATGGAATTCTCTATGAGGTGTAGATTCACATTATTTGCTAAAACTGAATCACATTCACATATTTAGTCTAATCCTTAGTACGAAACATAAACTGATATTAGGTATAAACTACATTGAAGTTTTAAGAAAGTATAAATATAAAATATAGTGCATAGATAGCCTTGGGTACAATAGAGACTAAGCAGGATTTATGATTAAGAATAAATTATTGCAGTGTGAACATGGGGTTTTGTTTACTGGTGTTTTTGCAAAATCTGATCTGATGTTCCACTAATGGAACTAAAAGGCAAAAGCCTGAAGCAAATATATTAAAATATAGGCTAGAAAACATATTCTGTATAGGGCAATTTTATACAAAGTTCTTTCAAGCTAATATTAGATAAAATTTTGAATATTTCATTTTAGTAGAACTCAAAGACTGAAATATTTACAACAAGGAAAAAATGTTACTGGATTGATCTACTTGATGTCATTTTTTGTCAATATGTACAAATTGAAATATTCTTAAACCTATAAAGCATAAAGATTAAGCTTAGCTTGCAGAAATATTAACTGCCAATCAAGTCTGTGTATTTAAGTATTTATTATAGAACAATCTGTAGAATAATTTGGTGAGGTCTACTTACCTATGTGCATTTCATTGAAAGCTAAGTATCAAATTAAATTTTATTTGGTCCAAAATATTTTTCTTTTTTGGTACCCAAAATTCTCAAGTCTATGAGAATGAACTAATTTTTTGTGTGTGTTTTGTGCATATTAATAATATTTTAATAGTCAAGAGCTCTTTGACCATGTCATTCACTATTATCTATATTATCCTTAATTTTAAGATTAAAAATTAGTAAAAAAAAATTTCAGTGAATGTAATATATTTTTTAAAATACATCCCTGGGTCATAAGTGTAATTCTAATTATTTGCATGTACATGTTTAAGTACAGTGGAAAAATAAAATAACCACTTTATTGTTTTTAATTATGGTAGTTGTTTCATTGCTTACTATTTGTAAGGTATTTTGCTAAACATTCAGCATAGATTAACTCATGGAATTGTCAATAAACCCTGTTAGATAAATTAATTTACTGTTCTTTAACACATGAACTCATTGAGGCTAAGTGGCTCATCTCAGTTTATACAACTTTTAAGTGGCAAAGTTGGGATTTGAGTAAGTTTAAATCAAGACCTGGGTTTGTATTATTTGCTATAAGTAGGAAATTCTTCTATTGCTTCTTTATAAATATGACACAAGTTTGCTTGGTTCTTATATGCATAACTCTTTACAAGATTTTGCCATTTTATAGTGAATTTGGTATTTTTAATACACACTGTTTTGGGAAGCCTGGGTGGCTCACTCAGTTAAGCATCTGCCTTTGACTCAGGTCATGTGATCCCAGGGTCCATCGGGCTCCTTGTTCAGTGGGGAGCCTGCTTCTCCCTCTCTCTCTGCCTACCATTCTGCCTACTTGTTCTCTCTCTCTCTCTCTCTCTCTCTCTCTGTCAAATAAATAAAAACCATCTTTAAAAACAAAATCACACTGTTTTTTTTTTCTGTATTCTTGGAAAGATGTCATACCAGAGTACCACCTAAAAAGTACCAATAATGTACAATTTATGATCATGCTCCCTTCCTAAATTTCTTAGATTTGGAGAGAGTATATATTTTAAAAATAAGTTTATATTATGGGCAGGGAGTAACCAAGCCCATCATTGTAGAGTGGTAAAAAAACATCTGTCCTGCAATTAGATTGGCATCGCATCCTTGTTCTGCCATTTACTGACCATATGTCACTGAGAAAGTAATTATCTGCTCTTTGCCTCTGAGTCCTTATTTGTAGAATGAGCCAACCACTAACACTTTGTGGAATTGTGGTGATTAATGTATAAATAATATTTTGAATGGTGACAAGTAGAAAGTGCTCAGTTAATTTTAGGTATTATAATCAAAGTGATGATAGGTAATAAAATATGTAAGGCGCTCATGTCCTTTTCCTCCATCACCAGTCCCTATTCCTATTTATGTCTTACTTTAATTTGTTTCTTCTTCCTTAAAAATCTTGGTGACTTTTTTTTTTTTAAAGATTTCACTTTTTCATTGCATTAAATATACAAGCTTCCTTGATATATATTATATATAAAGAACTTGGTACTTTGTAGCAAGTTTATATTATTTCTGTTCTTTTGGCCCAGTGCACAAAGTATAAATTCAGTTACTTTCTAATCAATCACTACAAGTATGTGGGTTTGGCATTGCATACTGGTTGGTTAATAGCTCTAATGATGTTCTCAGCGGTAGGATGGCTTTTTTAGCAGGAGTTTCAATCTTCACTAATATTCCTGTGCAACATTCTCTTTTATCATTTTGTCATTTTCCTGATGGATTTCCATACACTGAGGTATTTGTAAAATCAATCAACTGTCAATTTTAGGATTACATTTTTGTTACAAAAGGTAAGCTTTCTAAATGTTTCATTTCAAGCTTACAAATGATCATTTCTTTCCCTTTTATGAGAATCATTTTCTTCCCATTATAAAATAGCTTATAAAATCCAAATTCATCCTAAATTTCTTCTTCCACAAAGGTAGACAATAAGAAATGTCTCATGTATTTTCAAGTAACTCTATGCTCATCTAGGTTCATCTGTTATTTTAGTGAATTACTAAAACAAAACCAAGTTTTGAAGCTTAAAAGAAAGCCTTTGAAAGTTCTCAGAATCAGATTAAGAGGATACATCTCTAGGAAATTTCTACTTAATATACCTCATCCTATGCTATCTTATTATAAGCATCTAACAGATTTCAGAATTAACTTCTTACACAATTAATTTAAATAAAGAAGAATATAGGAAATTCTTTGATTCGGATCCATTTTCAAAAGATACTTGGAGGTATTTCTGATCAAATATATTCACATAAACTTATTGCATGTCTCATTAAAATTTGATGTTTCCAAAAAAATGTGAGTTTTTTCCCTCTCACAATCTAATGCCATGTTTCTAGAAAAATAAAAGTGACTGTTGAAAAAAAAAGAGCAAAGCAAATATGTCCTGGACTCTGATCAAAATTTCTTCTGAAACCTTTTAGGGGTAACTAATAAAGTTAGAGCATGTAATAGGTCACAGGCACGAAATTAGATACTTACAGCCCATATGCAGAAAAATGACAGATATTTGGAAATAAAATTTTCATTAAATATATTAATAAAAGTTAATATATTTTTCATTAAATAAATTTTCATTTATTTCATTAAATATCTTCTAAAAATCTAATTCAGTCTTAACATTTTGGTGCATATAAAAGCCTTTGTAAATCCGATGATAGCTATGGACTCTCCCCAGAAAATGCACATCTCAAAGTCTATCCAAGGCAGGACCCAAGGTTAAGAACAGTCTTGGTTCTCTTAACACATCAAATAGCAGGAAACTTTACTCCTTAACTTCAGCAGTACATGCCCACACCATTCTTGAGACAAACTGGGATTTTCTTAGAACTATTGTTATCCTATTTTTTTCACATCCATATTCCAACAACCAATAACAATCTCCTCTAAGTCCAATTTTCTCACCCCCATGACCTTGTTCTATGGGACCTAAATGCCCTGATTTCTACACATTTTCATTTTAGCCTTTGAGAGAACCTCCTTCTCTAGAGCCCAGTCCTATTGTCAACCACTTAAATTAGCTCTCTCAAAGTCCTTTCTTCCTGATTTCGCCACCTCTACTATGAAAACAACTCACTCTAAATCTATCTTAGAATCTATCTGGACCACTTCTATTCCAGGATGGGTAGTTCTGCTAGGGAAAAAAATATAGATATAGGTATAGATTATAGATATCCCCAAATAAGTAGTTTATTGTCACCACAAATTTATGATATTACCAGTTATCCTCTGAAATTCTTTTCTTTATTCTTGGTGAATTCCCTCTCCTGCTCATCATTAATTTTTCTAAACACATGTTTTCTTTATGCCTTCTAACCAATTCCTACCTTATTCACCAACTGACTGACAACTGTTCTTCAGAGAAGATGAGTCCTATGTGATTGGAAATACCTAGTGGTCTAAATTCCAAATTGCCACCAGAATAATCCTTCTGAAGAAGAACAAACGCAACCATTTCCATATTCTGAGAGGTAGTGGCAGGAAGAAAATTGGGAACCACTTTTATAATTCTAAAGAATTGAATTTTTCTGACAACTGAATGAGTAATTTAGTAAAAGATACCAAGGTTGAGATATCCAAGAGTAAGTTGGGTATTTATATTTCATAGCCTTTGTTTTCTAGGTTGAAGCTCAACAGAGAAATTTAATACATAAATCAGATTACTATAGATCAGAACCTTGATGAACATGTCATGAGACTAGAGTATGAATGATTTCTGAGGATATTCCATTTCTCAGAGACAAAAGAAAGAATGTTCTTGATGAGAGGCACTGATGGTCAGTCTACTGTTGTAAATGATTAAGAAGTGACATATGTCATAGAAAAAACAGATGGCTTGCACTGAACTTATTCCTGCTCCATGGTGTAGATGTCTTGACTCTTGTTTAATCCCTTGCTTGAGTATGAAACCTGATTGGACTTACGGTAACATTTTGACTTACAACATAGTGGACATTTGTTGTTTTTAGTTACCAGGCATGTGAATATCTTCCTTTTTCTGATAGGGTAAGTAATCAGGACAATTTTAAGAGGGAAAAAATATGAGCTATTAAAGAATTATACCAGCCCAGACCACATAAGCCAGGACATATCTGGAGAAACTCTGTCGTGCAATAACTAATTTAGAGTGAATTTCTATGAACCTAAATAATTTAGTATAAAACAATTTAGACTGGGATAATTTCTCTTTAAGGTTTTTATATCCTAGAGAAGCTTAACTTAAAGGGCTCAGTAATCAACTTTTAATAAGATCACTATCCTTGTCCTTTTTCCTAATCCTTCAGGATTCAT
>CM053609.1:76853292-76871874 GCA_028646535.1 Procyon lotor
GTCTAGAATAACAGTTAATCCATTTATTCTTTCCTTTGGATCCATTCTCTTCCTCTATCTCCTCAAATTAGCAAGCATGGATAATTTTTTTCCCCCTGTAACAGAAACAAAATTAAACAAATATATATGAAATCTTTGATTTGTCATTCTGTCTCCCTTCTTAAAATGCATGCCTTCACACACTGTGGCAGCCACTTCTGGTTGCCAACCCAGTAGGCATACCCTCTACTATTATTCTTCTTCACTGGAAAGACATGCATTTTGTGCAGGTGGTCTTCTGATATTCAGTCAGTGTTTCAGAAGACATATAGCACACACCTCCCCTGAGGCCCGGAGTAAATAATGAATGATCTAAACCAATTGTAAAGATCTTATTAGTCTAGCCATTGATTGGTTCATGCATGAATATGTGTCCAGGCCTTACCAGTGAGATGAGATTGAAATCTTGCCTCTTAGAAATGTTTTTCTTGCTAGATAAAAGAGACAGGTGAGGGAAAAAATTCCCGGTACTCCACTGGATGATGTTATGTGCGTGTGATGCCTGGAATTACCTTGGAGCTTACTGTGCTTTAACAGAGTAAGACATCACTAGCATGCTGAGTATGGCAGAAAAGAAAGGTAGAAAACACTGGGACTCCCTGAATTTACTCATGCTGCAATGACCTTTCCTCTGAACTGCATTATATGAGAAAACAAAGACGTATTATTTAACCTACTTTTAGTTGGGTCTTCGCTTATAACTGAAAGAAACCTATCCAACGTATCCAACTGTATTATATAGGTAGTTTTAAAAATATATTTGTCTATATGTTGGATAACTGAACATAATAAAAATTTAAAAATATAAAATAATATATAAAATAAATATATTAATAATAATAGATAATAAATAATAAATCTGTATTTGTGAACATTGAAATATTATATAATAAACATTAAAGATAAACCAAATCCATTAAAAATAAAACAAACCAGATCCATTCAAGCACTGTTGCTAAATGAAACCAGGTTATCTGATACATAAAACAGTTTCTCATTTTCATTACCAGTGTAAGGGAAGGAAAAATTCTTCCTCTGCCCTTCAAGTTCTTCCAGCTGGACTAAAAATTAAATTTACATAAAACAGATTAACAGGAGCAAAAAAACCAGAGTTTTATTACATGCCCATGGAGACCCAATACTGAAGTTAAGATCTAAAGAAATAACTAAGGCAGGCAGTTTTGATACCTTTTAGACAAAGAGACAATACATCTGTAAAGAATTAACAGGACAAAGAAAACTTACCTTAGGGAACTTTAATTAATAAGGAATTTTAAACAGAATTCTGGATGGGGTAATAAATTAATAAAAAGTAGTAGGGATTGTCTTATAGAACTGTCTTGGCTCAAATTTCCTACCTGTGGTGACAAGGATGTCTCTTTACCTCTTAGTACAGGGAAAGTACCTTCCACATGGGAGATTTATTTCCTGCTTTCAGGGTGACAGAGGAGGATCTCAGTGTTTTTCTTGCATGTGCTGTCTTTTAAGTAACTTTTATTTAAAACAACCAATAATCCATAATGACACATTAAGGGGTAGATTGCACTTGGCCTCTATACCAGAAAATCATATTATTTTATTCTTTGGAAATACTTACATATCCAGTTAAGCATTCAAACTACCAAAAATATCAGTTCCATTTATCTAAGTGTTTACTTTTTCAAGAAAGTTGTGGCCACATTGCTAGCTGCCTTCCCTGATAATTATTTTTCTTTTATACAAGAGTTGCCTTATTTATTTATGTATCATTTATTTATTTATTTTTGGACTACAGTTTTTGTTTTTGTTTTGTTTTGCTTTGTTTTAAGTCGTTTCCCACTCAGCGTGGAGTGCAGCAAGGGGCTTGAACTCATGACCCTGAGATCAGGACCTGAGCTGAAATCAAGAATTAGATGCTAAAATGACTGAGCCATCCAGTTGCCCCTTGGCTACAGTTTTTTACCATTCACAGAATGTCAGGGCCCCCATTCTCTGTTTATCTGTGCCCTGGAAAATCACCTTCTTTTTTTTGTTTGCTTTTCTTTTTTTCTAAAGCCTCTCTTTCCCAGGCAAGGATGTTATCTTAGAAATCTTCTGACAATGGTATGACCTTCTTCTGCCTAGCTACTGTTCTTGTTATACATCTCAAAGGATGTTCTTATTAAATGTCTCAACTATCACAATGCCCAGCATTACATCCAGTTCAGCTGTCTGGTGAGTCACTTAATCTCACAGGAGAGTTAGATTCTATTCTTTTGTCAGGGCTATCAACTCCAACCCCGCTGCAACTTAACACTTCATTGAGAGAGTGAATGCTAATGCAGGATTGCCAAAACATTGCAAACATTTCATACTTTAAGACAGTTTAAAATTTTACCCTTGGATTGAACTGAGCATAAGCCTCATGCTGATGTAGTTATTGCTAAACTTTTGGCCAGGATGTTATTTGCCGAATTATAAAATATACTTTTTATAGAGATCCGTGGACAAATTGTCATTTGGGTCTCAATATCAGGAACTCATATACTTCTCCTAAACAAATGATTCACTTTTAACCTACAAATCCATAAGAAATTATGTGGTTCCTAGATGGCCCACATCTAGAAAGAGGCATGGACCATGCAACCTGCGTGTAATTAATCTCATTCTTTGTTTCCTATTTTTGTTTTGCTTTTCTTGTTTTCACCACTTTTTTTTTCTTGCTGAAATTTCCTCCCTAATTTACCGTATCTAACATCTCCAACTCACTGTCGTTCAATCTGTCATCAAATCGTGAAGATTTTTGCCTTTAAATCTCTCTTAAACTGTTTCTTTTCCAATAAAATCATCTTAGGACAATTTTCTAGCATCTCTTTTTTTAAAACTGAGTTATCCACATTCCCTCTGGGTCCTCTAATCCATTATGCTCACTGCAGGCAAATAATCTTTTCAAAATGAAAATTTAATTGTGTGCTTCTATACTGTAATTCTGCCAAAACAAAAACAAAGCACACACACAAAAATCTTCAAACTCTTCTAATTACCTTAGAAGAGATAAAACCACCCAAATCCTTGAGGACTCTTAAGGCCAAAGGGAAACCATTTCTACCCTCCTTCATTACTAGCTGAGACTATAAAAGAGAAATGTCCATCCTCTTGGAAGATAAGAAGGTGTTTTCTGCCCTCACTTCATTCTCCTTCCCTTGCTCTTCATCAAGGATGACGTATTTATCTGGTTGAGAAGACTGGAGATGAGACTGAGTATACATATTTCATATCTTCTGCACTTTCTTTGGTTCTCTCACAAAATAAATGCAAGTCTTCCCTTATGGGAAAGCCAGAGGTGGAGACTAGGCAGACAAGAGTAGTGAGTTAGATTCCTAGGGCTGTTGTAAGGAATTACCACAAAGTGTCTTAAAACAATATAAATTTATTGCGTCAAGCTTCTGGTAGCTAGAAATCTGGAATTAGGGGACTGGCAGGTCCATGTTCCTTCTGAGATCTGTAGCAAAGAATTCCTGCTTGCTTCTTCCTAACTTCTGGTGGTGGCCATTAGTCCTTGAAGTTCCTTGGTTTGTAGTTCTGTTGCTCTAAATATCTACTTTTGTCATCCCATGATGTTCTCTGTGTGTGCCTCTGTGTCTTCACATGACATTTTCTTCTCCGCATCTCTCTTTCATATAAAGACACGAGTCATATTGGATTAAGGACTCATTTTACTCCAATAAGACATAATTTTAACTAATTATATCTTCAATGATCCTATTTCCAAATAATTCATACTCTGAAGTATTAGGTTAAGACTTCTGCATAGCTTTATGGAGGGCACAATTCAACATATAACAAATAGAAAACTGGTTCTAGCTGTGTTCTCCAACTGGCTATTTAACAATAAAGTTAATATTGTATCCATATCATACTTCTGTAAATGTTTCTCAATTGTTTTATCATTTTTGAATGAAGCAGTATAATGAACAAATCAGCAAGTACCCCAAAAGATATGTTTGGTGCTAGCTACTTTAGAATTATCCCATAAAACGGTATACCTTTCTCACTACTCTGCCTACAGGTTCTTTTAATTCCTCAAATGTGTCTTTTCTCTCTTGCAACCCCTTCCTCAACTGCCCACTTTTTTTCCTTAAGCAGCACAGGACTGGGGACATACTATATCATTGATTAGGACACTTTCCCTCATCTCTCTTCACTTAATTAAACCCTGCTCTTTGTAGTTTAAGTATTTCTTCTTCAGTAAAGCCAATAATCCATGAGTCTGGTCAGATTCCTTTCTCATATACTCTCACACACAAAGTTCCCTTGCCTTAAGAACCATTATGTCAATGTGACGTTAGACATTAATTAGAAGGTTAACTAATGTCTGTCCACTCCAGCTGTATTTTTCATAAAGGATGCCACCTATATTTGATCATTAAATTAGCGTCAGTGACTGACAAAGTACCTGGGACAAAATAGACTCCAAGTAAACATTTGTTGTGTGTATAAATCGATGTTCAACTATTTTGTCTGAAGTATTTTCGTATGTTAAGTGAATGGTTGAGATCCATTGGAATAAGATGAAACAGAGTAAGGTGAAACAGAAGAAATAATCGAAAGACTGAAAGGGAAAGAGAATGAGCAAAAAATGAAAGATAAAAAGAAAGAGAGAAGGAAGAAAGGGAGAAAAGAATGGAGAGAGAAAGGGCCTGAGGGAAGGAGGAAAGAAAGCAGGGAAATACTACAAGAAAAGGGAATTTCCAGGTTGATAGTGAGCTGTGGCTCTTTACCATTTCAAAATAAAAAAAAAATAGTTATGTATGTTGTGATTTTATCCTTTGAATGCTTTTTCGCATGTTTGCTTTTATCATCTGCATGCAGCTATGAGTTCTAGAGTTAACATATATGCTTGGCATTTCTAAAGATGTAAAATTTTCCTTGAAAGTGCTTTCTAAGAATTTTCATGACGTCAGTATGAGAGTTTTGAGTGCAGCTGTTTCCCTAAGACTCCGTATATAATTCCATTCATTTATTTAAGAAGAGAACAATTGTCTTGGCTGCTGCATCAGATTTTCTTATTGGATGTGAATGTAATATATCAAAACAGAAAGTTACAGAGTTAGATACATGTGGGAGTTTTATTTGATATAAAACATGATTCACCTAGGGTGCCTGGGTGACTCAGTTGATTAAGTGTCTGCCTTCAGCTCAGTCATGATCCCAGTGTCCTTGGAACCAGTCCAGCTTCTCCCTCCTCCTGCTCTTATTTTCTTGCTCTTTCTCCCTCTCAAATAAATTTTAAAAAATCTTTAAAAAAAATGTTTCACAGAAAAATAGTACATTTGTGACCAAGATGAAAGAAGATTATTATCTTGCTACTAGAGTTACATAATGTATACATTGTACTTTGCACATAGTTCTACAGAAATACTTTCATTTTATTTGAAATGGAGTTTTGTACGTTTTTATGAGTGTTACTCCGACTTTGGTTTTTAAAATGTGAGTTGATCATTTTATTGTCATGTATAAACTCTTCAGTGTCTTCTCATTGTATAATGAAATTGGGATTTCCTCCCTGGGGCAGCAAAGAAACACCTGTATTATCTTGTCTTCTCCTATTTCTTATTCCCCAAGTGGAATCACTTACTACAGTGATGGCTTTTCTCAAATTACCTGCCTCACTTCTGCCTGGGGACCTTGCTGTTTCCTTGGGTAAGTTCTCCTCCCTGAAAAGTCCCTCACAGTCTCTTTACATGGCTTCTCTCCCTCCTCGTCTCTTAATCACACTTTATCACAGGGAGAAGTCTACCTTGACTAGGTTCTCAATGACACACACACCTGTACATTGCTTTCACAAGACTTAAAACAATCTGAAATTACCTTGTTTAGAGATTTTATTGGTTGATTTTTCATCTTATTGAAGTGCAATATGATCTCCATAGGGGCAAACTTTGCCTTGTTCACCATTGTTAACTCCATGCGGTGATTGAAAATATGTCCACATGTTTTTGACACTGCTTCAAAAAGTAGAGCTTCATTCCTTTACTTTGGTGTGTAGACTGGACTAAATAACTTGATTCTAACAATTTTTTAAAGTGGAAATGATGATGGGCCACATATCATGTGAGATCATAAAAGGAACTGAAGCCCTGCCCTCTGTCCTTTCTCATCTCCAATAACCTGCTTTGGGGGAGTTAGACGTACTTTATTCAGTCCAGAATGCCCCGGATTCTCTCTCTGTCCCTCAGACAAATTCCTTCACATCTATCACATCAAATGTTACCTTTCTTAAAGATTTTATTTGTTTGAGGAAGAGAGAGACAGAGGAAGAGAGCATTCGTGCGCACGAGTGGAGTCTACTAATAGCAGACTCTGCTGAGCAGGGAACCCCAGTCAGGCTGATCCCAGGACTCTAAGCAGACACCTAATTGACCAAGCCATCAAGGCATCAACAAATGTTACTTCTTAAGGAAAGTTATCTATAGTTCTTCCAGGAAGAGCTTGCACTTATGCACTTTATTGTTTACTGTCCAAAAGAACTTACTTGGTTCTCATGTAACTTATCTGCTAACATGTATGCCTTTCAACTGGAAAGTAATTCTGGGCAGAGAACATATATTTCTCCAAAATAATAGTGCTCATCCCAACTCCTGGCACAGAGCAGGAGATAATTATTTATTGAATGACTGAATATATTTACCCACAGAGAAGTATAGAATTGAAGTAAATAGCCAGACTAAGCCTCCAAGTATGTGTCTTTGATATATAGACATACCTGAAAGGAAGAGGCCTGAAGATTTCATGTATTTGGATAACTATTTTCACATTCTATTTTGCATAGATAAAACTGCTAATTAAGATTTCTTAAATACAGAAATGATGTTCAAGATTCAATCTTGCCTCGATACAGAAAATAGATATTTTCTAGGAAAAGAAATTAGATGTTATAACTGTAACTAAGGTCAATGCAGTTGGGCATGAAGTTGCACAGAAATACATTTACCTTGTTTTTAAAATGTATACATGTCATTTATGTTAGTCTTAATATCCTCTCTTGAATAAAAGGAAAATGATAAACTGGTTTGTCAGTAACAACAAGTGATTCTAGTTGCCCCTCTTTTCACTGTGACATTATGCTACTCAAGGATTTCAGAGCTTTTGTGGGGCGCCTGGGTGGCTCAGTGGGTTAAAGCCTCTGTCTTTGGCTTAGGTCATGATCTCAGGGTCCTGGGATTGAGCCCCACATTGAGCTCCACATCGGACTCTCTGCTCAGCGGGGAGCCTGCTTCCTTCTCTCTCTCTGCCTGCCTCTCTGCATACTTGTAATCTCTCTCTCTGTCAAATTAAAAAAAAAAAAAAAAAAGAATTTCAGAGTTTTTGTCTTCTTCCAACATGTTAGTTAATGGTTTTTAATGAAGTTGTATTATTTTGACCAGTAATTTAATGTTTTCTGGTTTATGCCAACTGCAAAATGCCTAGGGAAAAAAGGTAATTTAATCTATTTGATAGTTCTGAGTTATGCTAGGTCTCTGTTGTGATGTGGAGAAGTTATAATATTTTGATGGAATTCCTTCTACTTGCAGTAAAATTTCAGTCTCTTAAGGCTCTATCCATGCAGGGAAATAAGCAAGAACAAGGAGGAGCTAGTTGAATGATACATGACCAAAGTTCAAAAAATAAAATTTGAGGGGCATCTGGGTGGCTTAGTTGGTTGAACATCCAACTCTTGCTTTCAGCTCATGTCCTGACATCAGGGTCATGGGATAGAGCCCTGTGACCGGCTCTGCATTCAGTGTGGAGTCTGCTTGGAACACTCTCTCCCTCTCCCTCTGCCCCACCTCCCCACTGCTCTCTCTTTATCTCTCTAAAATAAATAAATCTTAAAAAATAAAGTAAAATTTGAAAGCATAGACGATGTCCTTTTTTATACCACACTAATCCTTTAAGTAAACTAGGAGGACACAAGCCATTCATTTATTTTGAACCTAGATGTTTTGTAATGATCTCAGCCATAGGATGAAATTTCAGTTATGTAATAGGTGCATTTTAGCCCACTATGCAATCATTTGTCACTAAAAACATTTTCACTGAAATCTGGCCATCCATATAAAGTCTAAGCAATTAAAACTGATATCTAAAGTATGATAAAATTTTTATCTAATTTTTCCTATAAAATTTTTTTGAACCTTATACTTTTTATCCTCAAAGTTTTGCATCTCAGCCTTTCACTTCTGAGTACATTTTCTAAATGTTAGTTTACTCAACAAACTAAGAGCAAGTTTCACATTACAGTACATTTGCAGTATATTTATTTAAAAAAGAAAAAAAAATCCAGAAATTCTTGTAGCTTATTCTCTAGTACATCAGCAACAGGGAAGCTATTTAACAATATTTTAATTATGTAAGTTTTTAAAAATAATCTTCTTAAGTGCAAAGACATTCATGTACACCAGAGAATATGTAATAAACACAGGAAACAACTTTTCCAAAAAAATCAATGAGAGTTTGTATTTTTACTAAGAAAATAGTTTTCCCTAAGAAAGAGATAGTATACTATATCTGTATTAAAAAAAACATAATTTCCAACTTTAAATGTAAAATGGCAAATTAAATTAAAAATTAAATTGAACATTTAGTCCATAAAACTCCAATTCAGAATTTTTAAAGTATAATCTAAAAGTAGAAAAATGTGCTAAATTAGCAAACTTAACTTTCAATTGAAAATATTTCTAAAAGATGACTAGGGAAAATATTCTATATGAGGATACAAAAGTCTGAATTAAAATTGCATTTTCCCCATAGGATCATTAATGCAATAATTGTGAGATAAGGGTTTCTTTAATTTGTTTTATAATGACCAGTATAATTATTTCCTCACAATAAATGTAATAACAAGAAAAGATACCAATGGCCTAATATTAGAATTTTTGCTTAGATATGTTTTTTCAGTTGTTAAAGAATAGCTTTTGTGATGTATTTTTAATATAGGAATAAAATACAAATCAATGCTATTGTGAATTTATAAATATCCACCGTCAGAAATTTCATAGCAAGAAATTCCCAAATTAAGAGAATTTCCCCCTTCTTATGTAGATACTTCAATAAAGTAAGTAGAAGTGATGTCATCTTTGTAACTTGTATTGAGAGTAAATAGGTGAGCAGGAGAGTGATTTCCTACCTTTTGATTCTAGAGGGATTTTGACATATTTTTTATATATTTAGAATATAATTTTAAAAACTACCAATCAGGGGCGCCTGGTTAGCTCAATGGGTTAAAGCCTCTGCCTTCGGCTCAGGTCATGATCTCAGGGTCCTGGGATAGAGCCCCGCATTGGGCTCTCTGCTCAACGGGGAGCCTACTTCCTCCTCTCTCTCTGCCTACTTGTGATCTCTCTCCTCTGTGTCAAATAAGTAGATAAAATCTTTAAAAAAATAAAAATAAATTAAAAAAAAAAAACTACCAGTCATACATAGGGAATCATAGCAATAATTTGTTTGGTATTGGTTCATGCTTCAGTAATTTAAACAAAAATAATTCAATTATGATTTTCAATATGTAATCTATGTATAATATGATAGCCAGACATGCTCCTTCTCTGAAATTATAACAAGAAAGTGCATGATAAACCTAAAGGATTTCTTTTACATATTTAAAATGTGTGTTTTTGTTTTTTAGCAAGTCTTATTAAGGATGAGAGTAAATTATCAGAGTTTAACAATGGCATGTCTAAATTTAAGTTATTACAAAGAGCTATGTAGACAAGATACAGATTATTTAAATATAGATCTCTTCTAAAATTAAGGGAGTATAATTTCATGATGAATCAAGAGATGTTGTAAGTGAATAGTAATGCTGATATCCATGGAAGAATCTCTGTAGTGTATAAAAGGAATTTAGTTATTGTGTATCAAGTTAAGATATGTAGGGGTGCCTAGGTGGCTCAGTTGTTAAGTATCTGCCTTCAGCTCAGGCCATGATCCCGGGGTCCTGGGATCGAGCCCCACATGGACTCCCTGCTCAGTGGGGAGCCTGTTTCTTCCTCTCCTACCCCCACTGCTTGTGTTCCCCCTCTCACTGTGTCTCTCTCTGTCAAATAAATAAAATCTTAAAAAAAAAAAATTCCCAAATATAAAGTGCATGACCAGTCAAAAAAGGTAATGTAGAAAAAAGCCTGATAGAGAACTAATTTCAGAACCAGGGAAGATGAGAGACTTAGATATTGGGAAAAGTTTATCCATGATTAGAAAAATTATCCTTTAGTATGATATAAGATACATTCAACTGCAAACAAGAGACTCTGATTAAAAGCTGCATAGACACAAGGGATTTATTATTTTTCATAACAAGGAATCTGGAAGAAGGGCAGTTAAAGCATTGAATAGCACAAAAATTTTGTCCAGAAACCAGGTGATTCCTGTTTTTACATCCTGCCTGCCACAATGAATTGACTTTTCCTCTTCAGTTGGCCCCTTCAGAGATGACCTCCATAATTCCAAACATCACTTTATAATAATGTCCAGAGTCAGAAAGAAATTGTCTTCTATTGAATACCTATTAAGTGCAAGGATAACCTACAAGAAGCCCTCCAACCTTCACAGCTTGTTGGCCTTAATTATGTGACAGGACATGTCTAAACCCATGATTTAACAACAGGAGTGAGAAAATCATGATTAGTTGAGATTAATCAAAGCTTATTCTGTAAGGCTGAAGAGGAGTTTCTTCCCTGAGCTCATGTACAGTGAGGAAGAAGCCGTAAAGAAATGGGCATAGGTAAAGTATCTGCTGTAATTTGAAAGGAATCCTAAAGTACAGGAATCCAGGAACAGCCATAAGAACAAAAATAATAATGATGCATTTTTTTCCTCATACATTTCATCTGAGACTCATAGTGGAATCTCATGTTACTAGGAGAAAAAGTATTGTGCACTGTCTACTCAGGATAAGGGCTTATTGTATTGTAGGGCTCAACTGTGAAACTCTTTAAACCAAGGTTTTTTATTTTCTTTTTTCTTTCCTTTTTCTATTATCCTGATGATAATCATTACAATCCTAAATGTAGTCAAATAGCAATCAGATATAATTCCCTGGAAAAGCATACATTAAATGTCTACTTAATTTTGATTTTTCTCTTGATATTTCAAAAGATATATCTTTTGTTTATCTCCTTCAGTAGTCCACTGTTTTAAGTAAAAATGTAAACGCAATAGGAAAAGCCTTATTTCAATAGTTTTGATGAAAATTCATTTTGTTTTAGTTGATTAAACCAGAAAATTAACTGCATTTTTTTGTTTATTGTATCAACATTATGTTCACTCAAATTTAAATTCCCATAGAACAGGATAAGTTTTATTTATTGTTTTATCCCCATCATTGATTTTAGTAGATATTAAGTAGTTTATTGAGTTAAAGTGAGCTATAAAAATCAGTAATGCACCACTTTCTGGTAGTAGCTATTCCTAAATCTCAATGGGAATATGTTTGACCAATTCAACCCCATTTTAGTGAAAGCAAATAGCACATTGCCTGATATCCTTCTAGTTCATACTTAGAAAATCCTCTTAAATGTCTGGGAAAATAGCAACGATGTGTTTTCAAATATTCTGTATTGACTCAGTGAATAGACTAAGGTAAGGTTATCAATTGCTACCCTGGTTATGCTCAATTCAAACACCAGATTTTGTACCTACCACCAAGTTTTTCTATCACTCCATCATCACCTGCACTAATTTGGGGACTAATAATTTGGGGGATAATTCCCAAGGGAACAGCCAGCCTGGTAGGCTGGATAAAATCCATAAAGTATGTTTATCCTGAGAAGGAGGGCTACTTGACTCCCTCTGTACATGCCCAGTGGAATACCCCAGATGAAGCAGCTGAAATGCTTCCTATGCAAGCCAAATGGGATTTGTTTTTGGTGACCAGGATATTCAGCCATTGAAAATACCCATTCCCTAGGTCATAGTAAATACTGTGGTTTAAGAGGGCTTCTTTCACATGGGTACCCCATGTAAACTTATTGTTGCAAAACAGATCAGGAAGCCTTATCACATTTGGTGTCTCAGCTTCCCCTCAAGAGATTTGCAGGTGCTAGTAAAAATATTAGGTTGGGAGCGCCTGGGTGGCTCAGTGGGTTGAACCCTCTGCTTTCGGCTCCGGTCATGATCTCAGGGTCCTGGGATCGAGCCCCACATCGGGCTCTCTGCTCGGCAGGGAGCCTGCTTCCCCCCTCTCTCTCTGCCTGTCTCTCTGCCTGCTTGTGATCTCTCTCTCTCTGTCAAATAAATAAATAAAATCTTAAAAAAAAAATATTAGGTTGGATAACAAGAGAATAGGGAAAGCCCCAGGAGAAAGTCAAGATACTATTCTAAAAAGGTGGAAAGTTTTTTTAAGCGTTATTAAGGAAAAAAGAAATAAAGCAAATATTGATGGGGTAAAACAAAGGAAACAGAAAGGGAAAAGTCACAAGTCTCATTCTGGTAGGGTGGAAAGCTTTAGATGGTTATTCAGAAAGGTGATGAATAAAATAGATATTGATGGGGTCAAAACAAAAGTTTTAATACAGTTCTACCAAATGTTGGGTGGGCCACATGGTCCCTGAACAATAAAGAGCCCCAAACAAGTCTGTTCTATTTATTTCTTCAGTTTGAAGAAATTTATAAAGCAGGAAGGCAAAGACTATAATGAGAAATCTGACCAGCAATCACTTAGAAACTGGTTAGGAAGATTAATCAAGATAAAGATTAACAAATGGGCCAAGATCCCTTGGCTCCACCCTTTACTGGGAACTCAAAGCTTTTTGCACAAGATTGGGTAAAATGGTTAGGAACTGGAGAAGAGAAGTTTTCATTGGTATGGGACTTCCATAAACTGCGGTACCAAAGCCCATTGGGGGAGCCCTCACTGGTGCTACAATTAGATTGAGAGGATGTAAAAATGCATCCTTTGGATGTAAAAAAAAAATCCAAAAAATGTTTGGTAGGATTATGAAAGTTGGAATGTTTAAGCAGATATTATATAAAGAAATTGTGTCTCTTTTACAAGATTGTGTTTTGGGATTGGACACTCTGACTGGAGAACATTTCCCCTATCTTGTATTGTAAAAGAGAAGGCCTAGAAATTTACCCTTCAAGCAATATTAATTGAAAATAGAAACCAGTAAAATTAGTTGAATCCAGTGTGTATAGTAGAACCTGAAGTGCTTGTAGGGACAAATTCTCTTTGCCATAACCCTGTGTGGAGCACAGATTGGGGTTTGTGGCAAGAGCACATAACCACCTCCTACAACAACCGGTGCTTTGGACTAGAGACTTTCCATTTGAGGGCTATTTACTACCTTTCTACTGGATATTAATTGAAACTACCCAAATGACTGAAGGTCATGAAGTGTTCTTGAAACCTGAAATACCCATGATGTATTATTGAGTGATCTCAGAGAATGGATCTAATGGAGATGATGGTGTCCAGAGGAGTTCCGTAATATAATAGAAATGGTTTATATAGGATCATGCTGCCTGGAGAATGCAAGGAGGAGATAGATATGAGCAGGGAGGTTCTTTCCCCTCAGACTGACTTTGTAGCTAAATGAGGAGCTGTCAGATCTGATTGCCACATGGACAGTGCCCTATGAACAGCTGTCAGCTGAGCAACAAAGAGCTGCATGGTTTATGGACAGCAGTTCTAAATTGAATGGATGACATCCTGTTTGGAAGGCCACCACTCTGATCAATGAAAATAAAAACAGACCAGTCTGGTGTATTGAGTTGTATGCTGAGTTCCAAGCAGCAGTAGAAAAATTGGGCAGTGATAAAAATCCATGTGTTTGGGTTTTTACTGACTCATGGGCAGTAGCCAATGACCTGGCCATATGGTGAGGCAGGAGGGCAATGGAAGGTGACTATTAAAGGGATGCCCATATGGGGCATAGTCTTGTGAAAATCACTGTGGATATCCCAGGCACACATTAAAATAGAACATGTCAGTGCCTATCAGAAGAACTCCCTTCCAGGTTTGGAAGGTAACTGGAATCAACAAGCAAATATCCCCCTGTGCTCCTTTGAGATGACCACATGTGTCTATGAAATGAGTTGATGTGGGACCACTGCAGCAAACAGAGATGGGTTGAATCTAGACATACTCCTTTTGCATTCTCAAAGGCCCAAAATACCAACATGCATAGTTCTGTCTTCGGCAAAAAAGGCAGACTGCAGATAGCTATGTAGCAGATTAGTTGGTGGGAAGGGACTGACTATAGCGGCAAGTCAGACTCATGCTGGTAGCCCTGGGGTAGGGGTGGAGACTGCAAATGGATCTTGAGCAGAATAGACTGACTCTAGACTAGGCTTTGCTTACCTGGTAACAGATACAGATACTCAGTATTATGAAAGAACTGGAACAGAAGATATTGTACCGATTGGGATGGCCCACCATCATTTCTTCAGACCGAGGAACTCACTTTACAGTGGGTAACATCCAACAATGGGCAGAGAGATATCCTCCTCAGAAAAGTTTGTGTAGTTTGACAGAAAATTGAAATGGGCAATTAAAACACTGGTCGTCAGAAACAGGGGAAGATAAAAGCTTAAAGGGCTGATTTACATACCTTCATGAGTTCGTGTTCCCACCCAACAGGAATATTGGGGGAGTAAATAAGTGTCCCCAGTGGAAAGATTTTTCTATTTTTTCCTGAGGAAGAGGGGGCAGAGAAGGTGATGGTATTCTTTCATATTTTCTTCCCCCACATCATCTCACCTTTTTTCCCCTACTTGATGCAGTGGTCATAGGACCAGAGTTGCAACTACAAGGGCTAGAAGCAAGGATGATTCCTAAGCAAGAAACTCTGTATTTTTAATCTTAGTGGCAGAATTCCTAGTGGCCTGATGGGACAGGATGTGCCTGTACTCCATCTGTCAAATTGGGATTAACAATAAATTTAGCTATATTGCCTGGTGGTAAAAATAGCTCACTAGTTGCACCTGTGTAATCTTATTCTATGTGAAAAGGAGTGGACAGATGGTGAGGGACTTGCTAAATTAATGTTGCTGCCTGCCGTCTAGACAGCATAGCAGCCAAGCCAAATGACCCTTCCGAAGTTGGAAAAGTTGGGTTATAAATGGAGACAAGGAAAGAGTAGCCAAGGTAGGGGAATGAATGAATGGGTTATGTGATTGTCAGGGAGAAGAATTTCCTATCCCTTTCAAGATCCTTCTTGCTGGACCAAGAATCAAATTGACATGAGGCAGATTAACAGGAAAAAAAAATAAAGTTTAATTTTATACATATAGGAAAGCCAAACAGACATGAAAATTCCTAAGACAGACAAAATGAAATATATATGTCAGTCTGAATTAAGGAGGAAGGGGACAGAGTTCTGGGACCTTAAAGGAAAGGAATGCACGTCAGAGCTCTAAGAGTAGATGTTTGGTAATTAGATGTTTGCCCTGCCATACAGATGGGTCACTCAGATAAAATTTATTCTGGTGATAACCCTAATTCAGGGAAAAAACCTTGATTTTCTTCTGTGTAGTTAAGGGAGGAGCAAAAGTTTCTTTTGAGCCTGCAGAGTTTCAGTTGCCTTCAGCTCAAAATAGTCCACATACCAAAGTGGAATATTCTTTTTTTTTTTTTAAGATTTTATTTATTTGACAGAGAAACAGAGTGAGAGAGGGAACATAAGCAGAGGGAATGTTAGCGGGAGAAGCAGGCTTCCTGCCAGGCAGGGAGCCCAATGCGGGGCTCAATCCTAGGACCCTGTGATCATGACCTTGGCCGAAGGCAGACGCTTAACGACTGAGCCACCCTGGCACCCCCAAAGTGGAATATTTTGAGGGCACCTGTGCTGAGTCACTTCATACTCAAAATAGTCTTTGTGTCACATTGGCCCATCTTGGGGTGGCCTATGCTTGACCCCTACATTATTGCCAACCAAGGATGGAGGTAAAACTGAAAAAGAACAAAGGCCTCTATCTAGGTATTTGTTTGTAACTCAGGGAGCACAAATTCCAGCAGGAATTTAATTAGAAAAGTGTCCCACCTGTGGGGTGGAAGCAAGGGGTTTTTATGAGAAAGAGGAAAAGGACAATTATGTTACTTAAATGAAAGAGAAAAAAATTGTCAATAGGTACTAAAAGGCTGACCTGCTTTTGATTACAGGTTGATCTACTATTCTATTGGAGTTAACAAAAGAAATTATTCCTGGTATGCATTCGTTAACTATTTTGTCTTCAAAAAGTCCACAACCAACAGTCTTTTTTTTTTTTATTATTAACATATAATGTATTATTTGCCCCAAGGTACATGTCTGTGAATCGTTGGGCTTACACATTTCACAGTACTTAACAGCACATACCCTCTTCAATGTTCACCCTATCCCTACCCACCCACACCCCCCCCCACAACCAACAGTCTTATCAATCGTTGCAGAGTTTCTTATAAAACACTTGTTGCTTCTGGCCAGTCCAAAGGTCTTTTTGACCAGTTCAATAATTCATTAGCCATTTTCTTTGGGAAGGAAAATGAAGGTTTTCTTAAAGTGGAATCTCTTATGTCCAGAAGTTTTGTACAATTCCACATTATGTAAAGAGAGAAATCCAAGATTCCATTTATACCATGAAAGAGGCTCAGGGCAAGAGATGATATTGTCTTTTAGCCTAAGTATACCAGATGCCTGAAAGGGTAAAGCCACTGCTGAGACCATTCCTGTTTTTGGAACCTGAGCAGATCAAATAGAAGCCTGCAAATCTGAGTGGCCTTGCCCTGGGAGACATTTTCATAAGATATGATGGACTGGGCAATTACTAATGACTGAGATCTAGTAATATACCAGTATCTCTTGATTTATATGATTGTTTTGCTGTGAGATATCTGTGTTTGAAGACCAGAGACTAGACTATAATACTGTGATTTATAAGAAATATATATTTAGTCACCTGAATGACCAAAATGTATTTCTTAAACCTATCTGATTTTTGTCCAGTGTTCTTGGCTCACAACTCCTAAAACTATGTGATAAGAGCAATAAAGGTGTCTTCTGATATATTAATGAGATGACTTTTGAAAATCCCCAAAAAGGTTCAGCAGATAAGATTTTTAGGTAAAAGGTATCTCTAAGAATGGCTTTGTTTCTGGAATAGGCCCAGTTTCCAATGTAAATGTAGACAGCTGAGGGAGCGGTAAAGTGCTTTTCTGAAAAGTTTTGATTGCCTTTTTTTTCCTTTTTTCTTTTTAATTTAAGTTTTAGTCAAGCTAGAAGGACCTTTGAGGGAACGGGAATTCTTGCCCCCTGACATTAGTAAGTAAATGTTTCTCCGAGTTCTGTGAGCCATTCTAGTAGATTAATCAAACTGAAGGAGGGGTCATGGGAACCTCTGGTTTATATCAGGTTGATCAGAAGCACAGGTAACAACCTGGCCATGTGACTATGTCACATTTGAAGGTCAGGGGTGAGCAGTCTTATAGGACAGAAGTCACCTGTGGGATCTGATGCTGTCTCTGGGTAGAGAATATCAGAATTAGGTTGAATTGTAGGTGAACTATTTTACATGGGGAAATAATTCACCAGCTGGTGAATTATTTTGTGTGGGGGAAAACCTCCACATATTTAGTGACCAAACTGTCAGAAACTGTGCTCTGCGTGACAAAAATTGTGTTCTATCTAAAGTATTTCTATTGATTTGTAGTGGTAAGACACTATTTGAAAGCAAGCTATCAGAAAAAGTGAAAACTTTCAGTATTCATTCTTTATGAATGAGTTAAGTTTCTTTCAGGTAGCTAAAAGGAATTTTGGATATTATCCCTATGGGTGTATGCCCAAATTCCCTAACAGTAAATGTCATTTAACTTATTAAGTTTAATAAATGTAGTTGGACCTAACACATGTACTTTGTTGGATAAACTTCAAAAGGGTTTGCCTATTTCCAGTTTATAATGCCAATATAGATGTTAAAATTTTACCTTTACCTTTTTCACAGTGAAAGCAAATGTTCTTTTTCAAATGTTTTTTAAAAAAAATTTTACTTAGGTATAATTTTTATTAGAGGTGTACAATGTATTGATTCGATACACTTATAAATTGCAAAATGATTACTCTGTAGTATTAGCTAATACCTACATCACCTCACATAATTATCATTTTCTTTCTTTGGTGAGAATACTTCAGATTTACTCTCCTAGGAACGTTCAACTATATAATGCAATATTGTTAACTATAATCACTGTATAATCACATTAAATCTCCAAAAATTTTTCTTTTCTTTTGTAAGGTTTTATTTATTTATTTATTTGACAGAGAGAGAGAGAGATCACAAGTAGGCAGAGAGAGGGGGGGAAGCAGAGAGCCTAATGGGGCTTAATGGGGCCTAACGGGGCTTGATCCCAGGATCCTGAGATCACGACCTGAGCCGAAGGCAGATGCTTTAACCCACTAGCCACCCAGGTGCCCCCCAAAATTTTTCATCTTATAAATGAAAGTTTATGCCCTTTGACGAACATTTTCCTCATCCCCCCTCCTCCAGCCCACAGTAACCACCTTGAATAACCACCACTCTGTCTTTATGAATTCAACTTTTTTAGATTTCACATATAAGTGATATTATACA
>CM053609.1:76872374-76899940 GCA_028646535.1 Procyon lotor
GCGGCTGCTGGGAGCCGGCCCCTCCCCCTGGGGTCTCTCTTCCCGTCGCTTTAAATTCACTTTTTCCGCACGTCCTACCTCCTGAAAGTGGTCGATTTTCTGCTCCTAGAATTGCTGTTCTTATTCTCTTCTCTCTGCTGTTGTGTTTGTCGACTTTTAGAGTGATTTCCTCTTCTTTAGCTGGACTTCTGATTCCCAGGGCTCTCTGTGCCTCCTACACCTCCGCCATCTTGCCTCTGTCTTGACTTTTTGATTGTAGCCATTCTAGCAGGTGTAGGTGATATAACTCATTGTGGTTTGATTGCATTTTCCTGATGGTTAGTAATGTTAAACATATTTTTATGTACTTGTTGGCCATCAATGGAAAAATGTCTGTGCCATCCCTCTGCCTATTTTTTAATCAAATTTGGGTTTCTTTGTATTGAGAGAGAGCCCAACACAGGGCTCGATCCCAGGACCCTGAGATCATGACCTGAGCCGAAGGCAGAGGCTTTAACCCACTGAGCCACACAGGCACCCCAAGTTGTATGAGTTCTTTATGTATTTTGAATATTAATCCTTTATCAGATATATAATTTGAAAATATTTTTCCCATTCTGTAGGTTACTTTTTCACTTTGTTTCTTTTGCTGTGCAGAAGCTTTTTAGTTTGATACAATTCCAGTTATTTTTTGCTTTTGTTTGTGTTTTTGCACAGTCATTGCCAAGACCAATGTCAAGGAGTCTTCCCTTATGTTTTCTTCTAAGAGTTTTATGGTTTCAGGTCTTATGTTTAAGTCTTTAAGCCATTTTGAGTTAATTCTTATAAGTGGTGTAAGATAGGGATCCAGTTTCATTCTTCTGCATGTGGTTATCCAGTTTTCCCAATACCATTTATTGAAGAGACTGTGCTTTCCCCATTGATTATTCTTGGCTCTGTTGTCAAATATTAGCTAACCATTCAAAAGAGGGATTATTTGGGTTTTTTTTTATTCTCTTCTATTGGTCTCTGTGCCTATTTTTAATACCAATACCATACTGTTCTTTTTTTTTTTTTTTTTTAAAGATTTTTATTTATTTGACAGAGAGAGAGATCACAAGCAGGCAGAGAGGCAGGCAGAGAGGGGGGGGAAGCAGGCTCCCTGCTGAGCAGAGAGCCCGATGCGGGGCTCGATCCCAGGACCCTGAGATCATGACCTGAGCCCAAGGCAGAGGCTTTAACCCACTGAGCCATCCAGGTGCCCCCATACTGTTCTTTTATACAACTTGGTAGTATAGTTTGAAATCAGGAAGTGTGATGCCTCCAGCTTTGTTTTTTCTCAGAAATGTTTTGGCTATTTGGAGTCCTTTGTGGTTTCATACAAATTTTAGAATTTTTTTCTATTTCTGTGGAAAATAACATTGGAATTTTGATAGGGATTTGCATTGAATCTACAAATAGCTTTGGGTAATATAAACAGTATAATAATATTAATTCTTCTGTTTGTGAACATGAGATTCTTTCTAATTGTGCCTTCTTCAGTATTTCTCATCATAGTCTTATAGTTTTCAGTGCAAAAATCTTTCACCTTTTTGGTTAAATTTATATTTAAGTATTTTATTGTATTTGATACTATTGTGAATGGATTATTTCATTTATTTCTTTTTCAGATCTCTCATTGCTAGTGTATAGAAATTCAGATAATTTCTGTAAACTGTGTTTTCTGCAACGTTACTAAATTTGTTGGTTATTTCTAATATCTAATAGTTTTTTTGATGGAGTCTTTAGAATTTTCTATATACAATATCATATCTGTAAACAAAGGTAATTTTACTACTTCCTTTACAATTTGGATGCCTTTTATTTCTTTTTTGCTTGATTATTCTGGTCATGTTTCTAATAGTATGTTTAATGTGAGTGGTAATAGTGGGTATTCTTGTTCTTGTCTTAGAGGAAAAGTTTTCAGACCCTCACCATTCAGTATGATGTTAGCTATGGAATTGTCATACATGGCCTTTATTATATTAAGGTTCATTTCTTCTGTACCCAAATTGTTGATAGTTTTTTCAGGAAAGGATGTTGGATTTTTCAAGTGCTTTTCTTCATCTATTGAGATGATCATATGATTTTTATGCTTCATTCTAAATATGTGGTTTATTCCATATACTGATCTGCATGTGCTGAACCATCCTTGCATCCCAGGGATAAATTCCACTTGATCATGGTGTATGATACTTTTAAAGTGCCGTTGAGTTCAGTTTGCTAGTATTTTATTGACATATTTTACATCTATATCGAACAAGGATATTGTCCTAGAATTTTGTTTTTGTTTTCCCTTTACTATTCTTATCTGACTTTGTTATCAGGGTAACACAGGTCTTCTAAAATGAGTTTGGGAGTGTTTCCTCCTCTTCAGTTATTTGGCAGAGTTTGAGAAATATTACTCGTAATTTTTCATTCAGTGTCTGATAGAATTTGCCAGTGAAACGATCTCTGTTCTTGGGGGTTTTTGTTGTTGGGACTTTTTGTTTACTGATTGAATCTCCTTACTCATTATCGATCTGTTCCGGTTTTCCAATTTTTCATGATTCAGTTTCAGTAGCTTGTATGTGTCTAGGAATTTATCTGTTTCTACTAAGTTATCCAATTTGTTGGCATATAATTATTCATAGTTTCTGAATGTTTTTCATTAACACTGAGAATTAGCTATTAGAAATAAATACAAATGTCAGTTCATGAGACTCATAGCAAATTGTTTAACCTTTCAAAATTCCCCTACCTAAAATTTTCTCATATTTATGACACTAACAATGCTGACCAGTTTCCCAAAGTAGCAAAAAGAATAGCTAATCAGTGCGGTTCTCCTAGACTCTCCACTCTTCCCTATAACTGGGCTAAGCAGTCTCCATTTCCGCTTGCCAGGAAAATCTTCCTCAAGCTCAGTATTTATCATGTCAGTTTTATGAAATTTAAAAAAAAAATCTACAAACATTTATTATTGTATTGAACCTTTGTTCTGTACTAAGTGCTGGAACATCAAAAATAAACACTGTACAAACCAACCTATTGTTATTTAAAAGAAGAAAACCTAAATAAGCAAGTACTAAAATGTGTTAACAGTTTAAATAGCAGATGCATATGCAGGATTTTAAAGACAGAGAAGTGGGAGCACCTAATGGCTCTGGAATTAATGGGGTAAAGGTATCAGGAATTTCTTCACAAAGAAAAAAGGCAAGAACTCAATTTTGAACAATCAAGATGATTTCTATGATAGACATATTCCAGAGGAGACTGTTCAAAAGCAAAGTATCTAAAACCAGTAGTTTGGGGAATACAAAGTAAGCAGAAAAATTATGCACGAACTGATATTTAAATGTGTACACTCTTTAGGAATTTGGGATTAAATTGATAAAATGAAATTTTCAACAAAGAATAAACAGTTTTAAACAGGAGAATGGTGTGATCAGATTTGTGTTTTAGAAAATCACTCATTCTCAGATGGATCATGGCTGGACCAAAACAAAGAAGATCTACAGGAAAATGGATGCTGAGAGAGCAAATAAGAGACACTGGATAATAGTCTACTAAGCAGTGGGCAAGCAAGAGTGAGCGAAATATACAGCTCTGTTATTAAAGAGCAAGATCTAGCCCCAAATTCTTATTTTAATGTTGTATCTCATGGCTCTCCAGCCAGTACTCCATGTTATTTGAGCCATTCTCTCGTAACCATTTGGCCTTTCCTATTTGCTTTGCTCACTCTGTTCTCTCTCTCTCTCTTTTTTTTTTTTAAGATTTTATTTATTTGACAGAGAGAAACACAGCGAGAGAGGGAACACAAGCAGAGGGAATGGTAGCGGGAGAAGCAGGCCTCCTGTCGAGCAAGGAGCCCGATGCGGGGCTCGATCCCAGGACCCCGGGATCATGACCTGAGCTGAAGGCAGACACTTAACGACTGAGCCACCCAGGCGCCCCTCACTCTGTTCTCTTAACCTGGACCAGCCACCTTTCTCATTTCCATTAGTCCAAATATTTCTCATTTATCAAGGCCTAGGTCACAAGACAACTCCTCTGTGGAGCTCTTTGATCCTTCCAAATCATTTTTCCTTTCTCTTTATTTATCAAGTTATTAATTTATTAATTTATATCAAAAATGGGCTTTATGGAGAGAACAGATGAAAGATGGTGAATACCTTAAGAAAAGTAAGGGAAATGCTATAGAATTAAAGGAAGGCATAAATGGGTCCTGCCGGATAACTTTTTGATCGCTGTGGGGACAAGGAAAAAGAAAGGGAGTGGGAGGTAATCACAGAAAAGAAAAACTCATTGAAAAGGTTAACAGTTGATCTAAGTCTTCAATCCTGGGTAGGATTTGAGCACATAGCATTGAGAGAAGGCAACTTCTGGGGGCAGAGAAGGCATGAGCAAAAATGCATGTTTAGGAAATAAAATTAGCTCATTTGGCCGGAATATAGGTAAAGAAGACCAAGCTAACATTGGAAGGATACAAAAGACCAGGATTATAGGGAGCCTTGAACACAGGTCTAAACACAGTCTCTAAAGAGACTTGAACACAGTCTCTAAAGAGACTGGGATTCACTTATATAATGAGTAGGCAAATCTTAGAAATTTTATGTTACTTAGACATCCTCTTTCCTGTTTATACCCACTCCTGCATCAGAGTACAAGCTGCTCAGGTTCCCTGGTTATTGGTTCCCCTCTGTATCACAGAACCTTAAACTTTGGCATACAGTTGGTCTCCCTTGTCCTCCTTAGCATCAATTCCTCTTGTGACTGTCCTTTTAAACACAGCAGCCAGTTCACAAACAACACAGTTGTAACACAGCTTGTAGTTTTCCCACAAATCTGGTGCCTCTGAAATTACTCTGTAAAAAAGTATTTGGAGGTATGAAGGTTACATTCAAATGATGGCATGTTGATTGAAAGGGATTATTTTCCCCATCATTATCTCCTCCATCACACACAAAGTCTAGTAAAGTTAGATAGTTCATGCATGTAAAAATGACAAAATTTGGGGCACCAGGGTGACTCAGTTAAGCGTCAACTCTTGATTTCCGCTCATGTCAAGATCTCAGGGTCCTGGAATCCAGCCCCACATCAGGTTCTGTGCTCAGCAGGAAGTCTGCTTGAGATTCTTTTTCTTCCTTGCCTTCTGCCCCTCCCCCAGCTCTGTCTCTATAAACAAACAAATGAAATCTTTTTAAAAAAGTTTAAAAAATGACAAAATTTGTCATTTTTATTCTTTTTGACTTTAGGTTTCTCCTGTGAAAGGTATATCTGAGTAGACAGAGAAAAATGGTATCCCTTACTATAAAGCATAAATTTTAGCCTTATTTTTAGCTTCCTTCCTAACTTCAGGATGATCTTTCCTATTGGATGGGTACTTAAATCAATATTATTGTTCATCATCATCATCATCTACTAAAAAAAATTAAATAAAAGGCATGCAGTTGTCAACATGATGATATGTTCTTTTTTTTTTCCACCTTTTTGTTTCCTGGTTTAAATTTAAATTTTTAAAATTTTAGGAATAAAATTGAGGGTGGGAAATTGCATTTTTCTTCTGGTTGTAAAGGACACCATAGCTCAGATTTTATGTTAGCAGTTTTGAATAAGTAATTCCACCATATCCACAGGCAGTTTTGAAATGTTTGGTAAAAATATTTTTGCTCAGAAAATGCCTCATCTAAGATGTGTATCCCTTGTGACTGAACCAAACACTACAAGAAAAAGGTTTCTGTTTTACATTTTCTTCCTTTTTAGTTTAAGCAGTTGTAGTCTTTGTTTTAAAAAAATTCATATAACAGTTGCATATTAATCCTTCAAGGAATAGTAAAGTCATGAACTCTAATTATTAGGAAAATGCATGCCAGTTCGATACTTTCAAAATAATGACATTGAGATTATCTCTTTCACTTACCTTGAGGAAAAAAAAAAGATAAAAATTTGATTTAATCCTTCAGTGCCCACAACATTTTAACATTTATCAGATGAAGGATTATTCTGCTTTTGTTCAGTCTTCAGAAAGCAATTTGCTTGTTTTTGCAAAACAGTCTATTTCCTTAAAAAAAAATGTACTTATATGATATTTGCTCATATATAAGGATTATGACACAAATAATGATTTTTCTATTGTGGATCATTTTTATCATTGTACAATTAATATCTATTATCTCAGAGATATCATTTATTGGTGATAAGCTAACACATTGGAAGGCATTGGTTACTAGAAAAATACTCTTGTGTCTAGAAAGTTATATTCTTATGAAGAAAGTATACAATGGGCATTTAT
This sequence comes from Procyon lotor, assembly GCA_028646535.1. Classification (NCBI taxonomy): domain Eukaryota; kingdom Metazoa; phylum Chordata; class Mammalia; order Carnivora; family Procyonidae; genus Procyon; species Procyon lotor. The sequence continues at coordinate 76,878,643 of CM053609.1, forward strand.
ATAACAGATGCTTTTATTTGTACAATTTTATTAAATATAGTGCATTGAATCTCACACTTCCATTTTATATACGGACTTGCAAATCCAACAAATTCATTTTTCACGTGAAAAAAGATGGACTGTTAAGAGGTTGTGTTAAGGTCAATCCACTGGCTAGTGGCTAAGTAGGAACCAAAAACTCTTATCTTTGTAACACTTTCTCTGTAATGCTCCGTATTGTCTAAAAAAGTGATAAATTAAAAATGTTTGTTTCTTTTAAATATGTTTTTAAATGAATAAAAATTTAAGTTTGACATTGAGAGTCCCACGAGTGCCAGGTCTAGAACTCTCACTAGACATTGGACTCCATTGGTACTTCAATTCTGATTATACGTAGCTAAATTATATTGTGCAAGTTTCTCTAGCTAAGTTGTTCCTCATTTTTCTCACCTGTGAATATGTAAGAGGTTGGATAAGTGAACTCGTCTTGTGTCTTGGTCTAAAATGAATCATTTCTAGGATTAATGAGTCATAGTCTTCATGTTTTGGATTCATCACCAAATTAAACTTTATATGCTTCACATATCTATCTCTTCCTCTACAATCTCTATCCTACATTAAATATAGCCTTTTAAAGCCATTGTTTAAATTTTCTTCTTGACTCTATTCTCCCTATTCCAATTCATGTCTCTTACCTTCACTGGATATTGGATCTCAGTGATACTATGAATCAATAAGCTGTTTTAATAAGGGTGAGGGAGTTATAGGATTAAAGTTTATACTTTCCTAAGTAAGGTCATTTAAAAAATGCTATTATCATGGTTATATCAATAATAACACCCAAAATTAGGAAACATCTCACTTTTCAAAAAAAAGAAAAAAAGTCTAGTCTTTCCCAAGACTTGTTTTTGGTAATTTTTTACATTCCTCTAGGACTAAAAAAGGCCTCAACAACTGAAAATGTGGTCTCATTAGCAACAAATAATAAAAATTACATTCTACTGCAACAAATTCAAAGTTTTTTTCCTTCTCCTGATTGTTGTTATATTCCTTGGAAAGTAGACCATTATTAAGTCTTAAAAACCTTTCCACCTAGACATTTTTGGTAGATCATTACATTTTGAAATTGATTTGAACTATAATACTTTAAAATGTTGTGAAGAAAAATGTGCTAATAAAACTCTTGAAAATGGACCCTTCAAGAAAATTATATACCAATTCAAACAATTACTATTACATGCTGTTTAAAAGTACCTGACTTCATCTGAAAAGTGATAAGTGATACTTGAATTAAAGTGAAATCCAATTTTAGAACAAGAATTTTTTTTCTAGTATCCTTTCTAATATCTAAGGGAGTGTGTGTGGGTATAAATTGCATCAATTTTGTGACCATTATATCAGTGTTCCCATATTCTGGGGTATTTGGATAAGTGAAAATTTTACGTAGAATTTCTACAATTTTTCAAATGATCCTGGTCCTTTCAATATCATATTTTTAATTTATCATGAGTTGAGAAATAAACCTGAATATAGTCATTAATCCTAGCAAATACCTCAGTGGGTTGTTCATGCATTTATCAGGAGCTATAATTGTTTGGGCCCAATCATTCCTAAATTTATATTTATAAAAATAAAGCAACTTAGTAACATTAATGAATGGACATGAGCCAAATGCCAAAATGGCATTTATAAATAATTATACTGATATATGACTGCATATGCAAATTATAGTTCACTTTCTAAAAGACCCTTCTTAAAGCTGCTGGAAATGCTAATATTAAGAACTTAATTCCTTCAATAAATTCCCTGATATCTAGTACTTTATTGTAGATTGTAGGATTTGTATGGATTATAAGCCAATTTATACACATTTACTGAGATGATAAATTAGTAGCAAGACTCAGTAGTTATTGGTATTAAATATGTTCAGCTACTCACAGAACTCATTTTCAATAGTGGAAAATTATCTTCCTTAAAATTTATGTGTATTAATCAACCCAAGTTAATTTGAAAATATTTAGAATTTAAAAGTCAATATTTTCAAAAATGGTAGTAGGAAGAATTCTATATTGTTTTAGCATGAAAATTTTTTTACATGACTTTAAAAACTTTAGACTTTTTCTCAGAGGAAAGTAATGTTAATATGTTTTAGTAATTAAATAATTTACTTATATTTTACTAATTACTATATATATAGTATAGTATATATTATATACTATATATATAATTACTAAATAATTACTAAGTAATTTAGTAATTAAAGTAATGTTCCTTGTCTCTAGTACTTTGCTCTGTAATGTTTTATAATCAGTTTTAAATTGGTGTTTATGCAAGATGAAATTCATTCTTACCTAAGAGCCTGGTGTTACCCTATCAATAAAAAAAATCTTGTAAAATCTTTATTTTCTGACTTAATTCTTTTCTGAGAAGTATATTTGGACATACCTTAAACTTTAAAATTGATTTAATTTGGTTTCTTATAACATATACAATACTAAATTTTATAAAAGCCAATCACCAATTAAGAATGAAATAAGATAGTGATGGGACATCTAACAAAGATTCCTAGCTATCAGCTCTGTCATGCCTATATCTATTTTTTATTGGCTGGCTGTGTGTCCTAGTATCCGTTTCACTTTTTTCTTTTCTTTTCTTTTCTTTTCTTTTCTTTTCTTTTCTTTTCTTTTCTTTTCTTTTCTTTTCTTTTCTTTTCTTTTCTCTTTTCTTTTCTCTTTTCTTTTCCTTTCTTTCTCTCTCTCTCTCTCTCCCTCTTTCTTTCTTTCTTTCTTTTCCTCCCTTCCTCCCTCCTTCCTCCCTCCCTTCCTTCCTTCCTCCTTCCCTCCCTTTCTTCTTTCTTTTATAGATTTATTTATTTCAGAGAGTACAAGCAGGGGAGGGGGAGGGGCAGAGGGAGAGGGAGAAGTAGACTCCCTGCTGAGCAGGGAGCCTGATGCAGGGCTCCATCCCAGGACTCTAAGATCACAACCTGAGTTAAAGGCAGACCCTTAATTAACGAAACCACCAGGTGTCCCTGGTCCCTGTTTCTTTTAAAGAGTGTTAAAGTTTTCTGACTGATCCAAACAAACCCATCTAGATGGGTTTGTTTGGATCAGTCAAAATAGCCTTTACTTTAGGGCTAATTCCTGCCTCCTCCTACAGCATGATCTTCTTGGGTTTTTACTGATTGTCCTAAGTGTTCAGCGTATCTCTTCTCTGGCTGGTGAAAATCTCAACAGCCCCTAGGCCTATGTAATAAGACAATTGTTTAGTTTATAACTCCCTGGAAATTGCTATTTTCTTGGCTTCATGGAGTTTTACCCTATTTATATAGATTAATATTTAATCGAAGACTCAAAAGGGATATCATGTGAATTTCTGAAGCTTTTTCTCAACATAGTTCCATGTCTCTAGTACTTTGCTCTGTGAATTCCAGCTTCTTTAGCCTCCCTAAACTCTGATCTATCTCTTCACTTCATCAGACTTCTAGGTTATTAGGAATATCCTCCCTTCCTACCAGAATAAGAAATTTTATCTCAGTAGAAAGTTGGCATTTATAGGATTCCTCTTATGTGTCCTCCCTTCTCTCATAGATCCTCTCATGTCACACTGACTACTATCTGACATCTGAAAACTGTTTCTTTATATGTTTTTATACTTTTACTATTGTTTATAGTGAGAGAAAAAAGCCTGGTTACACTTGCCCCTTAATAAGTGAAAACAGAAAACAATTTTTATGATTAATTTTAAGAAATTTAAATTTTTATGTCAGACTGGTTTTGCAGATTTGATATTTTTGCTGTGAAAATATGAAATCTTGCTCAGTTTTTTTTTTTCCTTCATACTGAGTATCATCTGAATTGTGTCCAGAAGTGGTCATCATTACCAGCAAGGTTGTACTAAGTCTTCATTTCAAAAATAGGATTGTCCTTTCAAATACATGAATAAGAAGATGAAAACAGTTGTTTGAACTCTACATTGTAAAACCATGCATTGGTGTTTGAGAGATTTTAAAATTTGATTTTACCAAGTACATGTCAGTCAAAAAAAAAATCCCTAAGACTCTGTAGTTTGTTGGACTTTCAATAGAAATGATGTTAAAGAGCTTTCAGGGTGAATTGGAAATGAATAAGCACATTGTGACATTCCAGAGTAAACTGACTTATTAAATGGCATACTTTCTATTTGATATTGGAAGAGTTAGTGTCACTGATGTAAAGGTTCTTTCTTGCCAAAAGTAGCCAACATTACTAGATGTTTTTTAAAGAAGTGCCTGGATCAAATTAACACCGATGGATACTTTTCTTCTTTGCTATTATAGATAAGTATACACTCAATTACTTTCACAAAAGTAATAAAGTACTTCACAGTAAATTTAAAACAAGGTAAGCATAGCATGACTTTTTTATACTCCATTTCCTGGTTAGAATTTAGAATTTAAATTTTATCACTTAAAAGTTTTTTTACTCTGATAATAACTATTTCGATTCTACAGACTTAGGAAAAATTGTTACGAGACTGAAAGCTAGATGGTCACAACTTATCATGGTGCTCTATCCTGTCAAACTTTAAAGACTTTGAACAGTAAAGAAATGTCCATTACACACTCACCACAGGGGCAAGGAATGGTGAGTTGTTCATCAATCCAGTATCTGTTTTCTTTTCTTTTTTTTTTTTTATTTTATTTATTTTTTTTTCAGTGTTACAAGATTCATTGTTTTGCACTACACCCAGTCAGTTTCTGTTTTCTTTTGAACACACATCCAGACCAAATTCCCCAGCTTACCTTGCAGTCAGATGTGTCTAGTGGTCTTTGACCATTGGAATGTGCGAGCAGGCAATATAAGTATTTTCAGGTTGGTCCATGATAATTCCCTTCATGATTTTCCCTTCTTCCTTCTCTCCTCATATTTTGCTGTTTGTGAGAACCCCAAAAATACACAGGTGAGCAGCACTCACACTAGGAAAGGAGCCAAGTTCTCTGAATGGATCTCTGCTCATACCCCTTTCCACTGATGACATTTTATATGGTCAAGAACTAAGTCATTGCAATTTTGGATTGTCTTTTATAATCCTACCTTGACTAATACAGATTTATAAATTCAAGCCATAAAGACACTGCTGTAAATGTTAAAGAAGGAAACCTACATTTGGCAATGTAATAGTCAAAGGCCGTGGTATGTGACTTATATTCTACTTTTAGCAATATATTTCATGAAAGGAATAAGTATAGGCAAAAATTGCCTTGTTTTCAGAGAATAAAGACATTAGTAAGAGTTGAAAGAAGATGGGCCTTGCAGGTTTAAAAAGCCAACTGCTACTGGAACTTAAGTAGTAAAAAAATGAGATAAAAAAATTTGAGCCATAATATCACAGTAAGATTTCCCAACTGAACAAGGAGACTGCAAAAAGGCAGAGATCAACATGAGAGGTATTACATTCACCTTAAGTACTATTCCAGATGATCTCAAATTAACCCCTTAGATTGAGAGAGAAAAGATCCAAGGAAGGATTTAAAGAAGTAAAACAAGGGCAATTATGTCAAGGAAAAAACCGAGGACAGTTACTGGCACATGGGAATGGATTACAATGTGTACACAGGTACGTACGTACACACACACACACACACAGGCCATTCCTGCTGTAAAACAAAACACCACAACTGGGTAGCTTATAAACAATAGAAATTTATTTCTTTTAAGTTCTGGAGGCTGGAAGTCTGAGATCAAGGTGCCAATATTTGTTTCAATGATGGCCCTCTTCTGAGTCACAGACTCCCTGTTGTCCTATAATATGGCAGAAGGGGCTAAGGAATTCTGTGGAGTTTCTTTTTATAAGAGCACTGACCCTATTCATGTGGACTCCATCCTCATGACCTAAGCCACCACCCAAATGTTCCACTCCTAATATCACCACAGTGAGCCTTTTGATTTCAACATGTGAATTTGGAGGGACACAAATATTCAGACCATAGAACACACTAACATGTATATACATAGAAACTCTGATAAAACATCTTGGATTGTTTACTTTCAATCCCCCAAACTTGTTTAAATAGGAAATCAGCTATGACTCTAGGATGCATTAGGAAGGCATTTTCTCCTACACATACTTCCTACATGTTCAAGGGAGATAGTAGACAAGAAAGGGACTCTCAGGTCAGATTTGGAGTATAATCAAGGAACATCCTCTAGTCCCTGGGAAAAGGACCCACCAAATTGCTGCCCGGCAAAATATCAGAATTGATAGGGACCAGTGACTGCTTTGGCTTTCCTCCTCATTTCCTTTCCAAGTGTAAGATTTTTATTGCAATTTTTCTATTCCTTTTCACCATCCCATATCAGATGTTGAGGAGAGAGATAACTTATCCTTTAGTTAATAAGTCATCAGACCTAGTCAGACTAAGAATCAAGTTAATATGAGACAGGTTAACATGAGGAAATCAAATTTCATTTTGTGCATATGGAGAATCCACATAGGTACAAAAATTCCAAAGACAGTGATACAAAATGAGGTATATATGTCATTCTGAACAAAGAGGAAGGGGTATGGGTAGGGATTTCAAAGGGAAAGAATATAATTCATGGGAAGATGAAAAAAGTAAATTGTAAGCAAATGTTGCTCAGAAGCAATGGAACGTAGAGGACTTGGGTCAAACAGGCCTTGCTAGGTTCCTTCCTGTCTACTATTCTTAGTTAGTTTATAGGACAATATAGTTATCAATGGTGATAACTCTTTTCCTGGAGTAGGTTCTCTATCTAAATTCTTTTTAGGCAGCTGTGGGGGAAGTAAAGAGCATTTCCTGAATCTGCTGGGTTTTGATTGCTTTATAACTCAAAATGATCTTTGTGCCAATAGGGCCTATCTTGGGGCAGCCTGTTCTTGGCCCCTACAGCCTTGAAGAAGCACATCTAGACCTCATAGCCTGATAGAAAGAATGGTGTATGATCTAGAGATCCTGAATTTTTTATTAATATACTGACTGGATGGGGATTTGGGTCGTTTTACTCGGAGAATAAGTTTTGTATCATATGTATGGGAGGAGAAATGAATTGATGATGGGTGACCACAAGAGCAGATTGTGATAGAGAACACCGAGTCGGACACTAAACCTGGATCCTCTTCCTTCTGGCTCAGAGGCACACTCCTTTTCCTATCTTTTCTTGTAGTTTGGTGTCTCTAAAAATGAAATTATGAACATGGAAAGAGGCTGAGATAGATTTATAGCACTTCACTTGTCAAATGGAGAGCCCTGTAAGAGCGTATAGAAGGACTGACTCGAGGGGAGGAGACTGGGTCTTGATGACTGAGGCACGTCACCCAGACTTCCCTCCCAGATCACCCCCGCGCACACACACACACTGATTAGATTTTACAAGAGAATAAGTTGAATTTCTGTTGTGTTAAATCTCTGAGATTTGGGGGGTACCAGATTGCAGCACCTCGTGTTCCTTTGACTAATGCACATTAACACATGCACGTTCTTTAAATTCATGTGCAAAGCCTTGTAGAACATAGGGACAAAGGTCACAGTGATGTAAGTGCTTTTCTCTGGTATCTCATATCTCTGAAAACAGGATGAAACTTAATGAAATGAAGGATTGAAGCTATATACCTAATATCAATAGCTACATGTGTTGAGTGATATATAGTGTAGTCATTTATTTATTCAAGAGTGTTTTTTTTTTAAAGATTTCTTTTTATAAGATTTTATTTATTTATTTGACAGAGAGAGACATCACAAGTGGACAGAGAGGCAGGCAGGGGTGGGGAGAGGCAGGCTCTCTGCTGAGCAGAGAGCCCAATGTGGGCTTGATCCCAGGACCCTGAGATCATGACCTGAGCCGAAGGCAGAGGCTTTTACCCATTGAGCTACCCAGGTGTCCCTTATTCAATAGTGTTAAAATGAGGATTGCAATTTTCACTGTGGTAGCCACTGCAGGTAGACAGTGAACAACACTGAGAAAAAGTCTGCTTTTAAGATTTGATTTATTTGACAGAGAGAAACACAGCGAGAGAGGGAACACAAGCAGAGGGAATGGTAGCAGGAGAAGCAGGCTTCCTGCCGAGCAGGGAGCCTGATGTGGGGCTTGATCCCAGGACCCTGGGATCATGACCTGAGCCGAAGGCAGACGCTTAACGACTGAGCCACCCAGGCGCCCCTGCTTTTATTATGTTTATGTTTAATTTAAACATCAGTACAGGATGAAGTAGGTCTTGTTACTCGGTATATTAGAAGTTGATGATAGCCCTGAGGTTGACTAAATTGTTTCAACTCATGCAATTAGAAAATTGTTAAACCCACATTTCTTTGACTCTGAAGTTTTCAGTAATTTCAGATACCTGATCATTTCAAATTAAAGTAAATACTGTTTTTTACTTGTCTAAAATATACTTATTGTTTGGATGTCCTCACATGGACTATCGTATAGATCTAGTCTTTATTGCATGTAATATTTGGTATGTGATCCACTGAAGTCATAAAGTCTAATTCAGGCCATAGATATCTTTCCAGAGTTGAGAATATGTTCTCACTTATGAATCACCAACACGGTTTTGTATAATGTATCTGGCACTTGAGGGAAACTTTGAAACTATGAATTGTCCAGATAATTTCTTCATTTTCCCTTTCTGCTCAATATGATGAAAGTTTGAAACTGAGCACTAAGTTTAAGCATTACCAGACATAAACACATGCACTGGTAATCACTGGTAAATTCTTGCCTTCCAGTGTTTACAGATTATATATTTTAAAATTAATTCCAAGTAGTGCTATAAAATCTTTGGTGAATATTGTCTCATACAGTAAAGAACTGGTTGAATAACATATGGTAAAAATGCTAACTATAAATTAGAAAATAAAATCTTAATCGATTTTCCATTGTAATTCAGTGTGAATATAAAGCAAATTAAAGGAATTTTATAGACTTTGGCACCATAACAGACTGTTGGTGAATGAAGTTTCTTCTTGCCTTTCAGCTCCTTTTGGAAAGCTGTTAGATTTCATACCCTTATGTCAGATTTGACAAATGTTGTACTGAATGAAGCACTCAGACTACAAATGAGAAATTACTACTTCAGGAGCAATTTGATGAGCTTAGAGAACATCACACACCACTTTCTGTCTATATCTCCAGAGAAAGTAATTAGTGAAAAGGTTGCTAGAATTATAATAATCTGTTAGTGTAGTTATTTTTAAAATAAAACCTTGGTGATTTTAGTTTCTGTTTGGTTGCAATTATTTTTCAATTAACAGTTGAGAATGATGAACCGTAGAGCTTCAGCATTACTCATGATATTTCTTACCACAGAATGAAATATTCTAAATGATCCTTCAAAAAGAGAAAAGTAAAGGTCACTGAAGGGGACATTTATATGATCTTTGATACTTTCAAAATGTTGGTTTCCAGTTCTTCACTACATAAACAAAATTACACATACAAATTTTTTTTTTACACATACAAATTTAATATGAATATTCTACGGGTCATCTTAATTACTGTGTATTTTTTTTAAACCACAAAAAGAAAGAACATCTGTTTTCTAAAAGTATTATTTTGGAACAATATTCATCTTGGAAGATTTAAAGTTATCATTTCATTTTGTATTATTTTCCTATTGTTGTGGTAACAAATTGCCACAAATCGAGTGGCTTGAAGCAATAGACATTTGCTATTTTATAGTTCTGGTGGTCAGAAGTCTGAAACCTGCTACATTTTCTTCTGGGGAAAAAACGGGTCCTTGCCAATTCTGGTTTTTAGAGGCTGCCTGCATTCCTTGGCTTGTGGCCTTGAGTAACTCTGGCCTTGGCTTTCATTTTCTTCCACATTCCCTCTATTGCATTGCTTTGGGCCCACCTAGATGACCAGAATAATCTCATTTCAGGATGCTTAACTTAATCACATCTCTAAAGTCCCTTTTGCCATGTAAGGTAATACCTCAGATGTTCCAGGGATCAGAACATGGATGAACATCTTTGGGGAATGGTATACAGCCTACCTCATATTTGCTTTCTGATCTGTACTAAGCACCAAATTTTTTTTAATACACTGATGTTTTAGGTGAGACACAGTTTAAAAGAACCTGGATTTTATATTAAGAAGCTTATAGGGGGCGCCTGGGTAGCTCAGTTGTTAAGCATCTGCCTTCAGCTCAGGTCATGATCCCAGGGTCCTGGGATCGAGCCCCGCATCAGGCTCTCTGCTGGGCAGGAAGCCTGCTTCTCCTGCTCCCATTCCCTCTGCTTGGGTTCCCTCTCTTGCTGTGTTTACTCTGTCAAATAAATAAAATCTTTGAAAAAAAAAAGCTTATAGAATGGAAATGAGAGGTAATTCGGAGATCATGAAGTATTATTACAGATATAGGAGAAATGTTTAGAAGTTCAAAGGAATTACCTTGCACAGGTCAACCTACAACCAGAGTGTTTACACCTTAGTTCTAGGAATCACATTAGGTTATAAAGAGTGGTATGTTCAGATTAAAGAAATTAAAATGGTTATAGAAATTGAAAAAAGTCAAATGAGACAAAATTAAAAGAACTGGGAATATTTAATTCATGAAAGGGACAATGGAAACTGTAAACATCTGAGGATATGCCATTTGAAAGTGGCAGTAAATTTGTTCTCTGTTACTGCTAAGACAATTAGAACCAATACATGTAAATTATAGGAAGACATACTGTCTTCATCCATTTGGGCTGCCATAACCAAATACCAAAGACTAGGTAACTTATTAACAATAGAAATTTATTTCTCATGGTTCTGGAGGCTAGAAGTCTGGGATCATGGTGTCAGCATGGTCTGGTAAGAGCCCTCTTCTGGGTCACAGATCTCTCATTGTATCTTTATATGGGGAAAGGAAGGGGAGTGTCTGTGAAGTTTTTTGTATGAGAACATTAAACCCATTGCATTCCACCTTCATGACATAAATTCCTCCCAAAGACCTCACCTCCTAATACCACCACATCGGGAATTAAGATTTTGACATATGACTTTTGAAGACACACAAGCATTCAGATCACAGCACATAATTTAACTCAAAATAAGAAACGTATCTTCTAAAGCCATCTGAAAGAGTTTATAGACCTCTGCAAGAAGAAGGAAATTATTATGAAACAGGACAACTATTTAACTTAGAGAAGCTTTGAACATCATAAGTATGTTTGACCCAGACTTTGAGTTTTTGTTTTTTTTTTAAAGATTTTATTTATTTGAGAAAGAGAGTGAGGGAGAGGGAGAAGCAGGTAGCCTGACATGGGGCTCGATCCCAGGATACTGAGACATAATCTAAGTTCAGACGCTTAACTGACTGAGACATTCAGACAGCCCTTGAGTTTTTCTTTTCCAAGACCTCCAGTTACTCAATTCAGGGAAATCCTAGAGGAAGTTGGATGGGGATTCATATAGAAAGGCAAGAAGAATTTAGATATCTTTTTTTTTTTAAAGATTTTATTTATTTATTTGACACAGAGAGAGAGATCACAAGTAGGCAGAGAGGCAGGCAGAGAGAGAGGAGGAAGCAGGCTCCCAGCTGAGCAGAGAGCCCAATGTGGGGCTTGATCCCAGGACCTGAGACCATGACCTGAGCGGAGGCAGAGGCTTTAACCCACTGAGCCACCCAGGCGCCCCAAGAATTTAGATATCTTTAACTTAGGAAAGGATATGTCAAGTTGAATGAAAATCATGAGCCAGAACAGAGCCAGGAGGCTGAGTTAAATCTATAAATTCTCCTGTCAGAGCACTCTGTTTATGCTGAAGGTGTGTGCACTGTAGTGTTCAGGCATGTCTGAAAATACCTGAAGAACTACCAGGGCTAAGTCAGCTGAGTGTCTATTGTTCATTCATCTGAGAGACCAAGAAATCTCCCGGAAAGGGAATAAAAATATGGATGCTCAGAGATAACCAAGACAATTAAAAAATAGATGCGAATCATTCCTTCAGCTACCCCTTTTGGATTTGGGTCACAACAATTGAAGGGACTCTAGTTTTTTGTTTGTTTGTTTTATAAAGTAGAGGGTTAAGGAGGAGAAAGGTCCTTTCCTCTTGTCCTATATTCCTGTGTGAGGGACATCAACTGATGGAAACTTTTTGGCCCCTTTCTCATCTTTCTCATCATCCTGTTTAGTGGTGAGATGTGGAGGGGAGAGAAGAGTGGTTTCACTGGTGAGTTGTATGAAGAATTAGACAGAGAAAGGAAGCCTAGTCTCTTCTTTCATTCCCTTCTACTTGTCATCGTCCTCCCTCAGAAGTCAGGCTTTGAGTTCTGTTGCCTACACCAAATTTTACAGAGACACGTCCCCATATGAGGCGGCCTGTGGTCCACTGACACTGCCAGCGACAGGCTGAGTAGTTCTCAATTCTGAGGGCCAGGATAGTAAGAAGGTTCTTGTTTGCATGGGTTTAAGAGCCAGTGTCTGGTTTCAGCTTCATCAGTAGTAAAAATATATTTTGAGCTCCCTTTTAGTCTTACTTTTATCGTCTCAATTGCATCTGAATTTAAGAGCATGGAAAGAGGAATCATTTGTCAGGTCCCTTCAAACACCAATAGTGATTTCAGCTAAAGCAATATGGAGAGGTGATTAATGTGGTTAATTTAATGTTTTGGCCAACTTGTGGGGTGCTAGTAACATTGCTCAAATTATCTTTCTCATTTTGTTCTTACCTGGAAACAAACAAATGAAATGGTACTTGCTGCCTCCCTTGATGTTGTTTCGGTATTATTGAGATTTTTAAGTATTTTTAATATACTTACCTACCCATAAACTTGTGTGCAGAATATTCTATGGAAAGCTAATCCAGTAAACGACTCCAATGTCTTCAAATGTAGACATGGATAAATAGCTGTAGAAATGAATAAACTTTAGTTACATTCAAATAGCCTGGATGAATCTCAAAAATATAATGTTAAGATAAGGAAGTAAGACACTGAGAGTAAATACAGTATGTTTCAATTTACAAAAAAAGATTAAGCTATATTTTCTACACAAGTATATGTAGATATTAAAATGATGAAGAAAACCAAGGAAATTATTACCATAAAATTCAGAATAACAATTCCAGAGGCAAATGAAGATATTTCAGGTGGGAAGGGACATATGGTAGGAATCTAGGGTTTTGGCAATGCTTTATTTCAAAGCATTGCCAAATGTATGTATACCAAATGTACATACATGAATGTATGTCTTTGGTGCTTTTGTCTCGCAATTGAGATCTATCTATTCTCTCCTTCACTTAAGTTTTATTTTCCTTAAATTTTACCAGCCTATTATTCAGCTATAACTATCAAGAATTCTGTCTTTCCTTTCCTTTATAAGGAAGATAAGTTCACCTCCACAATCTTTTCCCTATTTTTCTAGTAAACCCCATTTCTTCCTTTGTAGTAGAAGCATACAGTGAGGAGCAGGAACATTAACATCTTAGTGCTTTCAGTTTTATTTCTTTAACCACATTTCCCTCTCCTCTCCCATCCCTTTCTGGCTTCATTCTGTATGCCTTCCTTTCAACTCTGGTTCACTTATTCAAGGAATTTCCTCCTAGAGTCCTAAAGTACCATTTAAAACAGAATCTATATTTTTAAAATGAAAATAGCTTATTTTAGGAATTATGCAGTTTAAGTATGAGAAAAAGAAAAATGAGTTTATAAGCCCATAAGACTAACTGATATCAAATTTTCTATTGCATAAGAAGAACACAAATAAAAAATCTCAGTAGCGAGAGGATAACGAGGAAAAGCAGATATGATAATAAAATTCTGTGATGCATTTTTACTTCTTATATGTAATTTTAAGGACTTGTTAATATGATATATGCATTTGGTTGTGCTATTTTATATCATCATCAATATTAATAAATCCTTATGGCAAAAAGACAAATTATACTAGTTTTTATGACTTTAGGATTTGGACTCCAAATGAGAAAGAAGCTGTAGGAGGATTTCCCAGTGGGTCTTAATTAGGTCAGTAGGTGAGAAGTGCTAGAGAAGTCTGTGTGTGGGGGGGGGGGGGAGAGACAGCATGTGTGTGAGAGAGAATGTTAAGGAGAGTAAAAAGGAGGGAAGGCACAGCCTTCCATATGCTGAACATGACTTAATCTATATATCCAGTCTAAATTTCTCTTCTTCTGTTCAAACGTATGTACTCAATTACTGATTTAATTTCTTCATGTGATGTCATCTTCACATGAAGGCCTTCATCTGAGCATCTTAAATCCAACATATTCAAAACAGAACTTACTGTTATCAGTCATGAAAACTGTTTCTCTCTTAAATTCCTAATCATTTCTCACATGGATGTATAATTTTCTCTCTGGTCTGTGTCTATAATTTTAGGCATTCAGTTTATTCCCCATCTTGCCACTGGAATGATCTTTCTCCTTCCTTCCTTCCTTCCTTCCTTCCTTCCTTCCTTCCTTCCTTCCTCCCTCCCTCCCTCCCTCCCTCCCTCCCTCCCTCCCTTCCTCCCTTCCTCCCTTCCTCCCTTCCTCCCTTCCTCCCTCCCTCCCTTCCTTTTTCTTTCTTTCATAGTAGATACAGAATTTATTACCTGGCAGGACAAGATTCCTACATAGGGCAAGAACTTTAGCTTCAGAAGGTCAGACATAATGTAGGGTCATCCCTAGATTACCAATTTCTACAGCTCAGGGAGACTCCACAGCATCCAGTCTGGGTTCTATGTTTAGGAAGAAGCCTTCTCCACTGGCATCGATGACAGGACCAAAGTGTCTCACCACCATCTAGGTCTGATGCACTCCATAGGTAGCAGGCCTGACTGATATTTATTTGGTTTGAGAAAGTAACTTTGCAACTAATTTTGTTCAATATAACCTACAAAGCCTAGGAGTCACCAGAGAACTAGTTCCAGAAATATAAACCAAGAGATCAATGTCACCATCAAGGAAATACCAAATAGGTCCATTCTGTTAGGAGGGAGTTGACCCTTAAGGTATTGGAAAGAATAGGAATCTGAGCTATGAGCTTGTATATCATTCACTTGCACAACTACCTGGGTGTGCTAGTTGGCAGTAACCAAAATGTCTCCAAATAATGGGTCCAAGAAAAACTTCACCATCATATACCTCATGAGTTGTTGCAGTAGGGTTCCCTCCAATTAGATTTTTATCACAGACCCTGGTGAAATTGGGCAAATCCCCATCTTGGGTTGACAATTAGAGGGTATACACATATTCATGGCAAGATTTTAGATCTTCCATCAGAGTGAAGTCATTGACATTGAAGTGCTTGGATGTGAAGCCATCAGCATTGTTCTGTAAGAGCTTGGGAAGGTGACTGGCTGAAATGTGAGCAGGTACATCTTTAATCAATGTCAGTACCAGACAGAGGTAGAGACACAGTCATATCAGACAAAAATCATCTCAACTGTCAAATCAAAATGTAAACTCCAGACACCCTGGTAATGCCTAAAAGTTTAATTAAATATTGGGTTTTCCCAGAGCACCTGGGTAGCTCAGTCAGTTGAGTGTCTGATTCTTGATTTCAGCATAGGTGATGATCTCAGTGTCCTGGGGTCAAGCCCTGTGTTGGGTCCACACTCAGCTCAGCGAGAGTCTGCTTGTCCCTTTCCATCTGCTCCTTCCCCTGCTTGCATGCTCTTTCTCTCTCCTTAAAATAAATAAAAATCTTATAAATAAATAAATATTGTTGGTTTTTCCCGGGAAAAATTTAGTTAGCCTTGTGAAAAGAGAAAAGTTGGCTACTGTTCACAGGAAGTGGGGGAGAAAGTACAGATGGGAGATGATGTTTTTGAACCATGTATCTAATCATTTAATTTTTTCTAAATTTTTGAAAAGCAACTTATGGGTGAATTTTTAACCTATGGATAAATTATGTTCTCCTTAAAATGCTTAATAAATTCCTGAACATTTTCATTCCTCTTTACTTTTCCATGATCATCTACCCCATCCTTCCTACCTCCACATTCTCATACAATTTCTAACTATACTAAACTTAAATTTGTCCAACACTCCATGGTCTCTAGCCCCCAGAATTTTATATGTTTGCTCCCCCATCTCCCTCATCTAGTTAATCTCTACTAACAGTTTTTTTTTTTTAATCTCTACTAACTCTTAACATTTTACATAAGATGTCATGTCCTCTGAGGAGGTTTTCCTGTCCTCCAAAGTCCAGATTAAATTAATCACTGCATTTGGTATTACATTATGTACAATGTTGACAGTTACTGGAACTCTATAATCACAGCACAGATGCTTGAAAAATAACCCCACTTTTTATATTCTGAGAAGTGGCTATCTGCAAAGGACCATCATGGTCTGGGATATTCCCAGATTACACCTACTGCTACCCTTCCTCCATGATAGCCTTGTTTACTGGCCTCTATAAAACCCCAGGCCCCCTTCCCTTTCTTTGAGTTGTTCCTCATTCATGGACACTTTCCTTACTAATAACCTCAATAAAATCATCTCCTTATTTATCTGGTGCATTTTATCTTTAATATTATGCACTTTCTAATATACAGGACTTGGCATACTGAACTTGTACTACTGAGCTGTAGTTTCCTGTTTTTTGTTGTTGTTCTACCAGACAAGTGTGTGAAAACAGAAACCATGTGTGTCTTTTTCTCTTTTTGTATGTGATCTCTCCAGGGCCTAGTGCAGTGTTCATCATCATGACTCATTTTTATTTAGTATTCTATGAACTTTATGCTTGTTAACTTCTTAAATCTTCCCAACCACAATCTGATATAGATACCAACATAGTTCCCACATTATAGGTAGGGAAATGAGATATAATGGAGGCTGCATAAGTTTCACAAGGATCGCCCCCATATGGGCGATAAATGAAAAGCATCCCTTCAACACTAAGATCACTCCTGTTTGTAAGCTCTTATTCACTCAATATTGTCTCACTGTACATTGGCATTTAAAATAAAAATTAATGGGAATATTCTAGAAATATGGCAGCTGTTAGAATACATATCTTGAACTTTCCAGGTCGCCACGTTAAAAATAAACAAAACACAGCATCTAGATAGCAAAACCCAATAACATCTTCCAAAAATTGTCCTATATATAATAAGATAAAGCTAATGCTAAATTATTGGCTATTCTAACTCTGTCATAGCCTATGTCCTTAAAAATCAGAATTCTTGGGGTGAAATAGAGGTACGAATATGATGAAGTTAGGTAAAAATCTGTAGCCTTGAATTTGAGTTGGAAATACTAGTATAATTCACAGGTTATTTTACTTTTTTATATGTATATATAAAAGTAAAATATACGTGTGTGTGTATACATATATATCATGCATATATTTTTATATATAATTGAATATCTAGAAAAATGACCAACCCAATATTCCAAGCACCCAAACTGTAGTCTTAAAATATCAGTTGTCCCTATAAAAGAAACAAAGACTTCTTGGAATAATGCTAATATCTGGATAGCTGGTCTGGAGCAGAAAATGTATAAAAGGAGGTAGGAATTATATAAGATCTGACATAAGATCTCAAGAAAGTTATAGAAGATTACTATGGTTGTGTTAATAGAACTCAGGAGCCAACTTGAAGAGCATCCTACTGGCCAAAGATGCGAGAATTTGCAATTCTATTGGTATGTTAAAAACAATGGACAGATCCCCATCAAATACATTTATAATCTTCAGTTCATATTGATATTCAAAAAAACAAAATAGGTTAACTACCGTTCAAAGACAGTAAATGAATCTTACTATCTCAAAAGCTATAAATAGAATGAAAAAAGATCAGTCACTTTTTCTATCTTTTCTTATAAAATTATTCCAAATAATAGCGTGACGGGTAAGAATATAAAAGTTTTGCAAGTTCCCATGATTTAATGGATCTAGGCAATAAACATTAAAGACTACCAACATTACAAAAAGAGAAAAATCAGATTATGTGTCTGAGGATGGAAAAACCTAACAATTTATAGTCTTGCCAAAGGAAGTGAATATAAGCCTAATGAAGTCTGAATCCAGCTGCCAATTTACTGGAAATACAGAGGACCCATGAACATGCAGAGCTATATCATGAGTATGCCATCGGCAAAGTCCAGATTTTGAGAAACTCTATAGGTTTATATCTCCTGAATTACACAGGTATAGGTAATCTCCTGAGTTCCATAGTAAGTAAAATTAGACAAAAATAAAAATTCATGGGAGCCTAAAAAAGATTAAATTTACAGACCAAGTTTTAAAAATGGGAAAAACTATAGTGTCTAGATATGCATAATTTGATGAGAGACCTATTAAGAAATGCAGGGAAGGGATTACTAGTTAGGATAGTGGCTGTTTCAGAGAGAAAGTAGGAGCTATGACTGGGGCAGAGATAAAGGATGGAGTCCTGGGGTAGCCAGCAAAATTCTGTTTTTTATTTTCAGTGGTGTTTACAAGGATGTTACCTTATGCTCATCAATGAAACCTTGTGTTTTCTATATGTGTTTTTCCAATTGTGTTTTATTTTAAAATACAATTTTAAAAAGTATCAAATATAAAAGCTCCTCATGGTCAAGTATGGAACAAAATAAATAATGGTCATGTTAAATTATAATCCCAAATAAAATAAATATACATGAATCCATGCTGACATAAATAAATGATTAGACTCATCCAATAAATGAGGGAGAAAGGATAAATCACTTTTATAGACAAATTCCAAATAATATATGTAGATACAAGAAGGAGGAGCTAAACCTCCCTCCCTTTGATTTTGAGCTAGATTCAGTTCTAACCAAGATTTAAGGAAAGGGAAAAATGATAACTTTACAGGCTGACATCATCAATAATTAGTTATATCTGTATCTTTTACCCCTAGTAAGATGCTTTGTGAGGGTCTCTTCTCCCTAAACTCCATAATTTAGGTCTGATCATTAAAAATATTAGACAAGCCCAAATTTAGGGGTAGTCTACAAATCAGCTGGCCAACACAATTCAAAAAGATGAGTTCATAAAAAACAAGACAAAAATGGTAATAGAAACAGTAATAGTTTGGATTTACCTTAGGAGACCTAAATGCTAAATGCAATGTGGTATCCTAGACAAAGGACATTAGTAGGGAAAACAGACGGAATCTAAACAAAGACAGTTTAGTTAGTTAGTAATATCACAATATTTATTTCTTAAATTTAATAAATATACTATGATTACATGCGATGTTAATATGGAAGAAAGAAGAAGGGTATACAGGACTTTGTACTATCTTTGTAATTTTGTTGTATCTCTAAAATTGTTCAAAAATCAAAATAGTTCAAAATTTTAGTTAAATGATAGTTTAGACAGAACAAAAAAATATAAAGAGTTTTTGATTCAGAATAAAAATTTATTTTTTAAAAATAGCTCCTTCCCTCCCTTGTGACATCTATTAATTTTTTCCATCATTCAATTAATCTTTAAAATTTTGCTACATACTTATCAAACATTTACATTCTTCCTAATTCCTCATATGAATTTTTCATTGATTTCTTTAAATCTCCATTTTGTTATTTCTCTGTCGTTGCTTCTTAAAACTTCTGATATCCATTTAAGTTCAGAACTTCCTTGCACCTTCAAACTCTGTCCTTACCTCTTTAGCCACAGTTAACATCTCCCTATATTGATCTTATCAAGTTTCAATACAGTTCCTTTAAGTGCAGGTTTTGATCATTTGACCACTATCATTTTAATACCCACACCTGTACAGATACACACGCACACACGCACGCCCACAAACACACTGTTCTTAACTCAAACCCTTATAGGCTAAATAAAGCAGGAGGTCCTCATCAGGCTTTTAAAGACAACACAATCTGGATCTGAAATAACTTTGAATGATATGCATAAATATATTTCCTAACCTGCACCCAGAGCAACCCATTCTTGTCTTCCTCATATAGCTTGTGTTCCTCAGCAACATTTCACCAATTGCTTTATATGTTTACCTTAAATATATAAGATTTTTTCCTCTTTTGATACTAACTTGAATGACTTTAAAAATGTGAACAATGGAGAAAAGATTGTAAAACTTATAAAAGCCCCGTGGTGCCTGGGCAGCTCAGTGGGTTAAGCATCTGCCTCAGGCTGAGGTCATGACCTCAGGGTCCTGGGATGGAGCCCCCCACATTGGCTCCTTGCTTGGCGGGGAGCCTGCGTCTCCTTCTTTCTCTGCTTGCTGTTCCCCTTGCTTGTGCTCTCTCTCTCTCTCTGTCAAATAAATACATAAAATCTTAAAAAAACCCAAAAACCTTGTAAAAGCCCAGTACAGGAAATAAAATCAAACCAAGTTAGAGACTTATGAATGCATTATATTCCTATTTGAAGCTCTTGGGGTTCCCCAAATATTTATTATTCTGGTAATTTATTTCAGGCTAAAATGCTTTTGGGCCAACAGAGTAGTTTGCAAAGAACTAATGAGATATATAGCATTTTGTAAATTAAAATTAAGGGAATATACTGAATCTTCTATTTCTCACAGCAGTTATGTTGATTTATAGTATTTAGTGAAACAGCATAGTATACATTTATTTATCACAAGATTTCTTTTTTTTAATAGTTGGCTATTTTTTTTAAAGATTTTATTTATTTATTTGATAGAGAGAGACCACACGTAGGCAGAGAGGCAGACAGAGAGAGAGAGGGGAAAGCAGACTCCCTGCCAAGTAGAGAGCCCAATGCTGTGCTCGATCCCAGGACCTGAGATCACGACCTGAGCCGAAGGCAGAGGCTTTAACCCACTGAGCCACCCAGGCACCCCTTATCACAAGATTTCTATGTGGATAGTCAAACTGATATTTTAAGAAGTCACATAAGAGCACTTATAATTTTAAAATATATGTATTATTTTTAATATGAAATATATTATTGTTAAATTAGGTATAAATCATTATGAGATCAACTAGATAAAAAAATCCATAAGATGATATCTAATTATTCTTTAAAATTAAATTTTTTTAGAACCGAGAAGCTGTAACAGTTTTTTAAATAACATTTGTGGAATTTTAGTGTCCCAGAGTCGCAGATTTAATATTTTATTAATGAGTTTGCTGAACATGTTTTTATATTTCAAATGCACATATACTAAAATACCGCTGTTTGTTAAATCAGCAGTTTATTGGAACTGAAAGAATTTAAACCCACTGGAAATTGTGTTGGGTTTTTTTTTTTTTACTATTTTTAAAATATTTTTAATTTATATATATATTTATGTGTATATATATATATATTTATATTTACTATTATTAATCTTTTTATAAGCATGGCCACAGATGTAAAACTCAATTTATGCATTAGAAAAAAACATATTTTATTAATTTTTATTAACATATAATGTATTATTTCCCCCAGGGTACATGTCTGTGAA
>CM053609.1:76900440-76918425 GCA_028646535.1 Procyon lotor
TAAGGTTGAAGAGATTGCTGCCTGTACTTTCTTCAAGGATTTTGATGGATTCCTGTCTGACATTGAGGTCTTTGATCCATTTTGAGTCTATTTTTGTGTGCGGTGTAAGGAAATGGTCCAGAGAAAAAAACATATTTTAGAGCTAAAAGTCATAATGGACAAAAAGGTCTTGTTTAAACAGGTTAACTTGGCTCTAACCAAACTCTAGACTGAGTATAGTCAAAGTATCATCTAGCAACAGCAGTGGCTAAAGATGAGATTAAAATTGGAAATATCAAATTTAAAATTAGAAATATCAAATTTGGTCTTTTATTTATGGTATAATTTTGTAAATTATATGGAGAATAATTTACCCAAATTCTATAGAAATCTAGGCAATCTTAACTTGATGCCTCAAACAATTGCCAAAATTTTTACTCCTTCTATTACTGCGTGACCAGTGACAGAACATGATAGATTTCTCAAACTGGAAGTCTATGATAAGGCAAGACAATGTTCTGCTTCCTAGAATAGCTGCTAATATTAATTGTAGTTCACACAGACACACAGACACACACACAATACAGCTTACTAAGTGTGAAGTTAACACTTTAGGGAAGCGGAAGAAAAAAGGATACTTTGTTGTTCTTTATTTTTTAAAACCATATATCATACATTCAATTTAAAACCTAGTGGAATACTTCATTCTTCATTTGATATAATCATACCCCTATTTCTGAAAGACTTAAACACTGTTAATGCATTGTTAGTTTCTGAAATATTATGTTAACATATATATATAATTCTTGAGTGGCACAAGTGAATAACAAATGTGAACTGACAAATTCTGAAGTTTAGGATCTCAAAATTGTATGAGCTATTTAAATTAGTTCATATTAACAAGACAAACAGAAATAGGAACAAAGCTTTTATAAAAATTTATTTAAATTAGACATAAATTAGACTTGTTACATAGCTAATAATTTTTCAATGGCTTCTAATGGAATAAAAACACATTTCTTGTGAAATGAATGGTAAGGCACATTGAAAAGCTATAATCTCATTAAAAGACAATCACTGAATATTAAATGCCAACTGCATGCCAATGTTCCCTGAAGGCAAACATTAAACATTTAGAAAACATAAGTTACAGATTATTAAGTTTTATAAACAGCATCAGTAGTACCACTTCTTCATTCATACTACCTCTTAATTAATGATTCTACCTCACTCCCTATTGTCCTATTTCCAGTCAATTTACCAGTACAATCGTAAAGCCATTTTAGGTTGTGACCCTAAATTAAACCTTTAAACCTTTCTAAATTAAATTTAGAATTAAACCTTTCTAAAGGTGGATTACTTAGATGATTTTGCCTGAAGTAGCTTAGCATCAATCTTTTGTACAAGAAAATATTCAAATTATAATTACTTTTAAATATGCATTCTGAATCCCTGTCTTATTCCCAATAAATGGGCAGCAAAAACAAACTATTACTGGTGAATGACTGACTTCTCAGAGCCAAGAAGAAAACCATCTCTTTCAATTGTATAGAATTTTGCAGTTAAAAACCATTTTCCTATACATCTTTCTCTAAATGAACAGATGACAATGTGTCTGGATCGTTTTTTAATAATCTTTAATACTTGGCATGGTGCTTTTCACAATAAATATTTGTTACATAATATATAAAAGAAATGACCCATTCTCTGGTTTGCAACAGTAGAAAAATATTTTAGAGTTAGATAGTCAGCTTCAATGATTTCCAAAAGGATTTACCATGTTGGTAACTTTCTCATTACCAGTAGAACAGAGTAACATTTACAAATGGTTGGAAGAAAAAGATTGCACAGATATGATTTGCAGAAAAGTATATACATCTTTCCAGTTCTTGAACAGTAAATTTTCATTGTAAAAACACTTTTAAAGGAAAAAAAAATGTGATTCTAGGAATTGCTTTGAAGAGTTATATAGGAATATGATACTTGAGGTTAATTGGCTAGTTAAGTGTTTTCAAATGTGTCAGTATTCAGTGTCTTTCACAGCCAATTACATCTGAAATAACCGCATCAACTCTAGGCTGAGAGAACTGGATCACTTTATGTAATGATGGAAAGCTGATTTGAGCAAGTACTTCAAGAAAAAAAAAGGGAAGAGTCATTTGAATAGAAGTCCCAGAACCAATCACTTTAGTTCTATCCTTAACTTTCCTATTTACAAATGGGTTGTAATGTAAATAGCTTTGTCTTTTTAAGTTCTTTATTTTACTAAAAATATCCCAAATGGTTGAAGCCAAATTTCATGGGGAAAAAAACCAAACAGACAAAAAATAAAACAGATGACCATGCAAGTACAGTTGCTTAACTTGGGCAAGGATTAATCTTTGGAAGTTTAGTCAGATTTGTTCTTAATCTTGGCTGTATAGTAGAATCTCCTGGGGAGATTAACCAAAAAAATTTGAATGTCTGGTTCTCATTCATGGAGATTCAGATTGGACTTATCTGAGGTGCATCCTGGGCATTGGAACTTTCTCTAACTGTTTCAGTTTATTTGAGTGTGCAGTCAGTTTTAAAAACCACTGCTCTAGCCCATGATTTTCAAAATTCCATTAACATCCCAGTTTATCTTTTCTCGCTTGCAGGTAAAAACAAAAAGATGCTTTCTTCACTGCAGATTCCATGGAATAGAAGATACGTAGTTTTACCGCAAGAATGATCCAGGTAAAGATTGTTTAAACCTAATGTTAGCAGTGTCTGATTCTATTTATACTTTCTTGACTGCCCCAGTTCTTTTAACCTCTTGAGAGACCGAAGAAAAGAGAGACAGAGATCTTTTCAACCTGCCATTTCCAAATATCCCTGGTTCTTTATCTTGAATATAGCTTTGGCTTTGGTCTCATATATTATCATTTTTTTCCCCACGCAAAACAACCACATCCCCAAAAAGCAAATGTTCTTTTTTTTCTTGCTCCAACCATTACATTGCTGAACTTTCAACAGCTTGAGTCACAATCATCACTGTATCTAACCTCACATATGCTTTTTACAAGCTTCTGTTGAATTCGTTGAGGAAGAAAATTTTTACTTTATCCTTCAAGTCTCTTCTAGCGGGTCTAAGAATTAAATCAACATGAGTCAGAGTAACAGGAGAAAAAAAACAAAGTTGAACTTTGTTTAACCAAAGTTTACCTGCACACAGGAGCCCCATAATGAAATTGAAACCCAAAGAAATGACAAAAGCGGGCAGTTTTTATATTTTTTAGGGAAAGAGACAATGAATCTATGAGGATTCAATGGGACAAAGAAAACCTATGTTTGGTAGCTTCAGTTAGTAAGGAATTCCAAGCAGAATTTGGGCTGGGGTGGTGGATTAGTGAAAAGTTAACAAGGTTTGTTTACAAAACCTTCTCAGTTCTATATTCTCTGCCTCTAGTAATAAGGATATCTCTACCTCTTGGTACCAGAAAGCCTCCTTTCACAAGAGAGATTTTATATCCTGCTTCCAAGGGGACAGAGGAGGGTCTCAGTGTCCTTCTTGCACAGGCTATGTCTTAAGAAGCTTTTATTTAAAATAATCAATATGCCAAAGTGGCACTTGGTGGGGGGCAACTGCCGTTGGCCCCTATTAACTAAAAAAAACCCTTGAAGCACTGCACGACTTTCTCACTCACTAAGAAATAGGAGTCCCTGATGATTATAGAGAGTAAAAATTTTCAAACAAATCCAAGACATTTTATCCTCATGACTGGTGCCTCTCAGGACATGATTAGCAGCCCCATGACCAATTTTCAGATTTTAACAATAGCTAAAACAATGCAAATGGAACTATCCCTTTGTGTCAGGATGACAGGATCCTATTTTAATTTTGAAACTCACTTTCACCTGGAAGAATAGAATCTAATACGATTATTCTGGCTGAAGTGAGGCATCATTCTGGAGCAGTAATTCTCCAAGTGAGATCCCCAACCAGAAATATCAACATCATCAGAGAACTTGCTAGAAGTCCTTATTCTCAGAACTAAACACACACTTATTATATCAGAATCTCTGGGAGTGTGGCCCAGCAATCTATATTTTAATAATTCCTCTAGGTGATTCTGGTATATGTGAAACTTTAATGAGCACTATTCTAAAGAGAAGATGGTCTCCTGGTACCTAGACTAAATGAAGCCCAACCCATATCAGAGTAAGGGTAAAGATTCAGGTGAATATTCATTTGTGCCCTTGATACATTCAAGAGTTGTGAAGCCTAAAAAAAACATTTACCCAATGTAAGGGAAAACAAGTCAATAAGGCAGTGATTACAGAGTTAAATCACAGTTTGTTGTAGTATAGTCCGAGGGAGTATTTAATGATGTTACTGAAACTAAAATGGAATTCATGTTTCTGTATGATAGGAGGATTCTTAAGAGGTTAAAACCAATGTGGAATTTACTCTTTCTGTCAGGAGGAATTGAGATTTGGGGCACCTGGGTGGCTCAGTCGTTAAGTGTCTGCCTTCGGCTCAGGTCATGATCCCGGAGTCCTGGGATCGAGCCCCGCATCGGGCTCTCTCCTCAGCGGAGAGCCTGCTTCTCCCGCTACCATTCCCTCTGCTTGTGTTCCCTCTCTCGCTGTGTTTCTCTCTTTCAAATAAATAAAATCTTAAAAAAAAAAAAAAAAAAGAGGAATTGAGATTTAATGCAACTCCATCATTACACAGAAGAAACTGGCCAGGGGCACAAAGGTGTCTGAGAGAGACAGAGAACAGAATAGCACAGTGTTGGCTTAGTGGGTAACATTTCCAGGATATAATTCATTGAGAGAAGATATTTTTGGAGTGCCCTGGAGGAAAGAGATACTATGAATTCTATGAAACTACAGATAACTCAAGCTCAAGAAATGTAGTCAACAAAGACCTTGTATTTATGTCCATCCTTCTGCCCCTCCCCCCAAAAAATCTCTAGAGGTTCCTTTCTTTGTGTATGGTTATAGAAACATCTTAGTCTAAAATTTGAGTTTGACCAAAGGACTATATATTCCCAGCTGAAAGAATGGAGTGAGATACTGTAAGATAATTAGTCACATCTGCCCATTAGTCATTTCTGTCCATTGACAGCAAGGGACAAAAGACATTGTGCAATGGCAAGTGTAAGCCTCTATAAGCAACCAGTTACATAGATGCAGTTATTAAAAGGTTTTATATAGGAGAAGCCTGGTGTTTTCAACAGAGTGGGTGTGAAGAGTAGCTGCTTCTAGCAGCAGAAGTTTAGGGGGATTTGAAAGTGCAGTTTTCAGCCTCATCGTGTCTCCTATGTCAGAATCAGACATGTGTCGTAAGGCCCCACTCCTTTTGCTTAAATCCTAGAATGGTTGGACCTTCAATTAGTGCATCAACTCTGCTACTCTTAAAATCAAGATGTGAGTATCATCTTTAATTCTAGGTGCCTGATGGCAGGAGGAAACGAGGTCCTTCTTTAAAGCTACTTTCAAAGTATTTTGATTTTCCATTTGTGTTCTGTGTTGGATATTTACAGCCATAAATGCCTCCTTCTTCCTAGGGCTTCTTCTCTAGGGCTGTCAGAGGAAACTGTAATATTTATAGTCGTTTTGTCACCATAGTGACTGACTGCCATAGCTACTTTATCTCCCCATACTTTGCCCTCCATCTATATGCTATCTCATGCACCACCAGTGATTATCTGGGTAATAGTGGTCTCGCTATGTGACAGGGTTTACAAATGTGCCATTATCTCTCAGATAGGAAGCTATTGATGTGCTTTTCAGAGAAGGCTCTCAGAATCTCCTTCTGAGAGGTTGTCCTGGAACCATTCTTGCTCCCCAACACTGCATCAGTCAGGGCCCCAGCAGCAGTCCTGTGGACTTGATGCAATATTCATAAATTTAATAAACTCACCTCCTATCGATCTTTTTCTGTGCCAAACCCAAGCAGAAGCTGGGGAGGTAGACAGCTAGTTGATGCAGTCCACTGATGCCTCTGAGTCACAAAGTGAAGGATGAAGCTGGAGAAGAAAGGGAAGCACACCTACTATCTGAGCTCTAAACATAGTATTTGATTTCAGTTTTCTTCCTTGATAAGAAGATCAAAACAAGGTTCATTATAAAACATTTAATATAGACGCTGACATCTGTTTTTTGGTTTTTTTTTTTCTTCTTTTTCATCCAATATAGCAGTCCCAAGACTGCTATCCTTAGAAAGGCCTGCTTGTCAGATTGGCCCTTGGCTGAGGTCTAGAAGCTTAGCTGGGGAAAAGTTTCTCACAGAGACATAAAATTTTGCTAAATGACAAGAGTGGCTCATTATATCTAACCTATAAAATGCAATTTAAGCTGAGCATCTGGTTTTTTTTTTTTTTCCTTTTTTTCTTTTTTAGAGAGGGAGGGGGGAGAGACAGAGGGAGAAGGAGAAAGAGAACCTTAAGCAAGCTCCAAACCCAGTGTGCAGCCTGATGCAGGGCTCCATCGTACAAGCCTGAGATGGAGAGTCTGACGCTTAACCAACTGAGCACCCAGATGTTCCTGAGTATCTGCTTTCTTTCCGGAAGTCTGGAATTTCAGTGATTATGTTAATCATGTGACCCATCTCCATTCCTGGAATACTAGGCTCAAGAGAGTCTCCCTTGTAGACAAGACTGTATATGTGTTGTCACAACTAATTGATGGATGAACTAAGCTCATCCTGTGGGACTCTACTTGGAGAGGACTCTAGTATGCTTGTGCCTGGTTTCCTCTGGACTTCACTCCATGCATCTTTTCCCTTTGCTGATTTACCTTTGATTCCTGTCACTATAACACAGTAACTACAGTCATGAAGAATAAGACTATAGTGTATATAGTGTGTGTGTATATATATATATATACACACACACATACACAGTGTGTCCTATAAATCCTCCAAGTGAATGATTGAATTTGGGAGTGGTCATGAGGAACCCCAACACAATAATAAATGCTGATGTAAGAAAAGCATAGAGAGAAATTGTACTCATTCATTCATTTAAACCTTTTGAGTGATTTCTGTAAGATAGGCGTTCTGTGTGTTTAGAAAATGTCTTTAAAAATTAAGCAATTTTCAGGGGTGCCTGGGTGGCTCAGTTGGTTAAGTAACTGCGTGCTTCGGCTCAGGTCATGATCCCAGAGTCCCAAGATAGAGTCCTGCATCGGGCTCCCAGCTCCACAGGGAGTCTGCTTCTCCCTCTGACCTTCTTCCCTCTCATGCTCTCTCTCATTCTCTCTCTCTCTCTTTCAAATGGATAAATAAAATCTTAAAAAAAAAAAAAAAGCAATTTTCAAAATCTATAGTATAGCTATTTTAACAAAGTTAAATGTCATTTTCATGTAGACATGAAACTTCTTTGGGGCACCTGGATGGCTCAGTGGGTTAAACCCTCTGCCTTCAGCTCAGGTCATGATCTCAGGGTCCTGGGATCGAGCCCTGCATCGGGCTCTCTGCTCAGCAGGGAGCCTGCTTCCTCCTTTCTCTCTGCTTGCCTCTCTGCCTACTTGTGATCTCTCTATCAAATAAATAAATAAAATCTTAAAAAAAAAATAAAACAAAAACACTTCTTTGTTTTATATTGCCATTATTCTATATTGCTATCCCAAACAATCAAACAATGTAAAAAAAAATCGAGTATTTGAATAAAATGTCATGGTCTATCAATACTACTATTTCTCTGGAAGATACAGAGCATAAGATCAGAGCAACATTTTTCTTGCGCTGAAATTCTCTAAGTGCTGAAACAAATACTAGGAAATGAGTATTAGTGTACATGCTTTCAGATCAATGTAATAATGGTAATCTTTGTTGCTAAATCTTTGATGCTAAATCTAAACCTTTTTTGGCTTATGATTAACAAATTTGAGAGATAACTTTGCCTACCTTATGTGTCATTAAGCATAAGATTTTTGACTGAATATATGCTCATTAAAAATTGAACTCAAGGGGTGCCTGGGTGGCATCTAGTTAGTTAAGCATCTGCCTTCGGCTCAGGTCATGATCTCAGGGTCCTGGGATCGAGCCCCATGTCAGGCTCTGCTCAGTGGGGAGCCTGCTTCCCTTCCTCTCTGCCTGCCTCTCTGCTTACTTGTGATCTCTCTCTGTCAAATATATAAATAAAATCTTTTAAAAAAGTTGAACTCAAATCCCTTACTGCTTATTCATGATTACCAAATGTCCTACTTAATTTTTTCTCCCTTTACCTTATTTTAAAATATTTACATATTGGCTGAACAATTTTAAGTATCAGTTTTAGATTTTGAGGTCTGTATTGTTTTAATTTCAGCAATATCTGTCTAACATAATGGAAATCTGAGGAATCCCAATGCTTTTTAATCAACGTTTTTGTGCATATTTTAAAAGCCTGTAATTGAGAGTTTTCCACCTCTTATAAACAACAGTATGGACAAAAAGCATTTTTAGAGTAAGAGAACAAAAACACAAAAATGAACTAAATTAACTGTGATCTCTTAAAAACTAAGAGGTATCTTACAATTATTTCTTTATACTATGAATCTGACAACTAAATAGTTTTATTCCTAGAAAAGAAACAGATGTTAGATACGTAAAAAAGATAACTATTTTAACAAGGTATAACATTTTGGTAATGGATATATATTCCTTTTTAACTGACCACGAATGTCAGTGGTCTGTTGTATTAAAACAGATTCGTTGTTGACCTTCAAGAAGATGTGATTTTTATGAAAGACAAAGTCCATGCAGTCATAGTAAAATATGGCGACTATTGGCCATTTTATTTCTAGATAGTGACTCTAGGAACAGAAAGAAAAAATTGGCTTAAAATCTTTATATCACAATAAAAGGAACCAAGCTCAATGGTGATACCTATGTGAGATATATATATATTTTTTTCCCAATAAGATTACTGAGTCTTTCATCTTTTATCCCTTTTATCTTTAGAAATAATAATACATTTTTGGAAAACAACAACAACATTTGTGGAAGAAATAACTTTTCACTGTGGAGTAAGAACAGTGATATTTTACAATGAAAACATTGGGGAAAGAAGAGAAAGAAATATTAAGGTTATGGCACTTATTTCATATATAGTCCACCATTTTTCCATATCTTTTCTCCTGAAATTTCATTTAAAGCAAAACAGGGAGACATCTTTTTTTAAAATTTTATTTAATTAGTGTCAGTTAAAAAAAAAAAAACCTATAAGAGTAGAAGGAAGAATTCATGCAGAGGAAATCAAAAGATATTTCACTACCCATATGGGGAATATAACCCAATGGATTAGGTCTAGCTGTGACCACAGATGTTTTCTAGCTGGAAGCATATGGTTAGTTTTAACTTAGAACATACATTAAAACAGCTTCCCTCTCTAAAACCTCAGCAGTGATCTCATTTTATTTTCAGAATAGTTTTTTACAAGCAATGTGAATCTAGAATTTATAGTGGCACATATATATGATAAAACTAATTAAATGAAAAATCGCTACATTTTTATCTGGGAGAGGAAAGGTCATGCATTACACTGTAGCTGTTCTTCTGGGAAGAATATCAACTTAATCTGATGACTTGACTCATGTCCTAAATTATCAAAACGATTCAACTCAATCATCCAAGGAACTCTGTTACTAAAATTTCTTTATGCTTTTACTTGAGAAACATTTTTTGAAATTAGAATGAATATATTCAGAGGAAAACAAATATAAAACTGGCTGTCTTGGTTTAGAAATGGCTATCTGGTTGATTATTGGATAAAAAATAGAATGGTAACTAAACTAGGCCAAAAATTTTTATCATAGTCTACCTCATTTTCTAGTGAATCACTTTACTTTTATAATAGATGTAATCAAGTTTTAGATTTATCACAGCTTTTTCTTGGATTACTTCTTTCTTAATATAGAATTCAATGAGTCACTTGCTTAGTAGAAAGAAAATCAATACTGCAAATAAACTCATTTTTTTCAGAGAAATTCCCAAGAGAAATTATTCTATGATCCAATAAATTTCTTATTGAAGAAATATATTCTATTACCCAGTCTAAATATGTACTTAGTCATTTTACCCCATATACTTAATTATATTGCAACCCTGTCTTAGCAGTGTAAATCATTTTCTTTCTTCTTTGCAGAGCAGAATTTTAAGTTTTCCTGCATTGCAATTTTTTATGTATCCTTCCAATTAGGATAAAAAATATTAAGGTAAAGATTTCCCTCTACAACTAAAATTATAAAAATCAGTGCATAAAGATATTCATGATTTGCAGCATTACCACATTCTGAGAGACAATCTTTAAATCAATTCTATTGAGTCCTGGTGTTTTTGAAAACATTGTAACCGACAGAGTGTTAGCTACATAAATTAGGTAACTGTTACTTTGACAAAGCAAAGGACTAACCTGCATAAAGAAAAATCTAGTTATTTAGAAGTGACGATACTTCTCCAGCAAGATTAAGAGTAGAAAACTCCTGGCCCAGCTTATGAGGTCATTATCATTTTCCTCTTGACAAATGTAACCCGAGAGTTTACCAGACTTCTGTATATGATGAACCATTGTTACAGCCTTGGTTATGATTTTTCATGATACACATGCTTACCAAATAACCTCTGGTTGTAATTTTGCTTCCCTCGTAGAGATCCTTAAAAGTGAAAGAATAGTCTGGCAATGTTATGTGAAGTTTTTGTCCACTTGGCAGTTATATTTAGCAGTGTCCACTAATACATTTTAAGAATAAAATCCGTCTTTCAGATTTAATTTGGCATGTCTGTTGTCAGAAAGCTTAGTTACCTCTAGGTATATTGATAAAATCAATTTTGTAACCTGAAGGTTTAGAAACTAGATACTAGGTGTGTAAGGATCACAGAAAAGTACTACAACTTTGCTAGGTCAAGTTGGAAATAGCAGGATGGCTTCCTGTTTTATCACTTTTGATACATTCACTTTTTCAACAGATTTGGAGCCTGTGTTCAAGGCAATAGTGTAGATACTAGAAATACAAAAATGGACAGGCAGACATGAACATAACCACAGTTAGTAATATGCTTCATAATAGGTTTTAATCAAGATAAAATTGACATACAGCATTGTATAAGCTTACGGTGTGCAGTGTAGTGACTTCATATGCATAGATCGCAAAAGGATTATTACCACAATAGCATTAGCTAACGTTTCTGTCATGTCATATAATTATCATTTACTTTTTGGGGTAAGAACAATTAAGATTAGTTGCTTAGTGACTTTGAGGTTTATAATACGTATTGTTGACAGTTTTCACTAGTGTTGTGCATTAGATCTCCGGATGTATTCATCTTCTAATTGCAAGTTTGTACCCTTAAACATCTCCCCAATTTCCCCACCCGGCCACCTTAGATTGACACCAGGTAATGACCACGGTTTCTATTTTCTATATCATACTAGTTTCTATTTCTACAAGTTCTATATACTCTGTTTCTACATAGATTTGACAAATAAGTGATACTTATTTGTATCAAAACAGTATTTGTTTTTCTCTGCTTGACTTCTCTCTCTTAGCATAATGTCCTCAAGTTCCATGCATGTTGTTGCAAATGGCAGAATTTCCTTCTTTCTGATGACTGAATGATAGCCCATTCTCTCTCTCAATATCTATATAAATGTGAGATATGTATATGTATATATATATATACATATACATCCATTTATCCTTTGTTTCCATATCTTAGCTATTGGAAATAATGCTAAGATAAATATGGGGGTGCAGAAAACTTTTCAATATCTTATTTTCATTTCCTTTTGATATATACCCAGACATGGAATTGCTGGATCATATGGTGGTTCTATTTTTTAATTTTTTTGAGAAACCTTCATACTGTTTTCCAAAGTGGTTATACCCATTTACATTCTACTAATAGTGCAGAAGAGTTCCCTTTTCTCCACATCCTTGTCAGCACTTGTTAGCTCTTGTCTTTTTAATGACAGCCATTCTAACATGTATGAGGTGATATCTCATTGTTCCACTTGCATTTCCTAATGATTAGTGATATTGTGCATCTTTTCATGTACATGTTGGCTACTTGGATGACTTCCTTGAAAAAAAATCTGTTTAGTTCCTTTGTCCATTTTTCCCCCCAAATATGTTTATTTTATTTTTTTTAAAGATTTTATTTATTTATTTGACAGAGAGAGAGAGATCACAAGTAGGCATAGAAGCAGGCAGAGAGGGAGGGAGAAGCAGGCTCCCTGCTGAGCAGAGAGCCCGATGAGGGGCTCGATCCCAGGACCCTGAGATCATGACCATGAGCCGAAGGCAGAGGCTTTAACCCACTGAGCCACCCAGGTTCCCCAAATATGTTTATTTTATTTTTTCAGTGGTACAAGGTTCATTGTCATGCACCACACCCAGTGCTCCATGCAATACGTGCCCTCCTCAATACCCACCACCAGGCTCATCCAACCCCCCACTCCCTCCCCTCCAAAATCCTCAGTCCTTTGTCCATTTTTAATCATATTGTTTGTGTTTTTTTTGTGGGTGGGCATTGGTAT
This sequence comes from Procyon lotor, assembly GCA_028646535.1. Classification (NCBI taxonomy): domain Eukaryota; kingdom Metazoa; phylum Chordata; class Mammalia; order Carnivora; family Procyonidae; genus Procyon; species Procyon lotor. Next base: position 76,912,911 of record CM053609.1, read on the forward strand.
TGAGTTTGTATGCATACTTTATGTATTTTGAATATTAATCCCTTATCTGATATACGGTTTGCAAAATTTTTCTTTCATTCCATATATTGCCTTTCATTGTGCTGATTGTTTCTTTTGATGTCCAGAAGCTTTTTTAGTTTAATGCAGCTCCACTTGTTGAGTTTTGCTTTTATTGCTTGTATTTTTGGTATCATATTTAAAAAATTATTACCAAGGCCAATGTCAAGGAACTTCTGTATGCTTTGTTGTAGGAGTGCTATTGTATTGGATCTTATGTTTAAATTTCTAATCCATTTTAAGTCAATTTTTGAATGGTTTAAGATATGGGTCCACTTTTACTTTTTTTTACAAGCAATTATCCAGTTTTCCCAATATTTTGTTGGAAAGATCATTGATAGTTCTTGACTCCCTTTTTAAAAAAACAAAGTCATAATAGTTATTAACAAAAAGCTGTGAGAGTAAGAAATTTAAAAAAAAACAAAAAACAGTGATTTATGCTCCCAGACAGTGAGAAGAGTTTGGCAGATAAGAATCAGAAAAGGCTTTCTAGAAGAATATGTATTTTTCCCGAATCTTAAAAGATGTAGGAGAAATTGCTGTGTAACAATTTATAAATACATTTTTGTGTTTACAAAATGTAACAATGTCATAAATACATTTTTGTCTGAAGCAAAAGTAGGTGGCCAGGAAAGGCTATTAGATGACTCTTCAGGAAGGAGTGGACTGTGAGTCTCGCACTTAACATCCATGTCCCAAAGAAGAAGAGTGGGTGGTTATTTTGACATCTCTGAAATCAAGGAATATCTTAAAATCAATAGTGTTCCATGTATTTTTTGGCAGCACGTTGTCTTCCTCAGAAGAATATAAATTACTAAAGAATCTTACCATCAGTGGCTCTTCAGATACAATAAAATATGGTAATGAAGGATTTGTGGAGGGAAAAACTAGGAAAATCTGCCTACATGCCCCATTCCCTAACCCCTACTCCCAGCTATTCACAGGGATATGTTATTTCTCTTTTTATCTTTATTGAGAGAAGGGTTTTAAAGAGACCACTGAAGAGACTTATGTTTTCTTTGAGTTTAGCAGCCTCATAGAACTAGGGTCTGATTCTGACATAACGGGAGATAGACAAGCCTGATAGGTGCTTTGAAAACAAACTGAGTGTGGTGCACATCTCCAGAGTATTCCCTTTTGACTCAAGTCTTGGACCACATGCTAGCACAGGGTCCTCTCAAATCCCATCCCAGAGGCTGCCTGGGGGTCATGGTGGAATCAGGGAATGACTAGTACTTCAGAATAGAGGACAAGTGAAATAAAAGTGGAAAGACAAACTAAGTAGGCAGGTTAAGCCTAAACTGTGAAAGTCCTTGAATTTCACAGTTAGAAATCGGATATTGATTCTCTAGTCTTTAGGGAAGCAGTCTAGTGAGAAAGATATACTATGACCTGATCTCTGTTTTTAAAAAGTTAGTTTGCAACAGCAGGAGTGGATAGGAGTAATGTGAATCTGAAGGCAGAAACAAAGTAGTGATTATTTAAAAACCATTTCAATATTTAAGGCAAGAAATGATTAGAACATGAAATACAACTAGGAGTAAGAGAAGGATCTTAGCAACATATTGGAGACGAATCAAATAGAATTTGGAGTTAACTTGGTGTGTGTGTGTGTGTGTGTGTGTGTGTGTGTGTGTGTGTGTATAATATATATATGGGGATTCTCAACATATACAGTTAGGTTAAATTAACATGAATTGATATGATAGGAAAGAACTTGTAGTGCTAGAAAAGAATGTAGGATAGGCTGTGAGTTGAGAATAGAAAGAGAATGGAAGTGAAATAGAATTGAGAATATTGATTGTGTTAGAGAAGAAAAGGAGTCAAAAACAATGTAAAACAAAGATAAATTGGAGGAAACAGTAAGAAACCAGGAGAAGTATCATATCAGTTCTTCTATTTAGATCCATAATTTTATTGCCACACTATTTTTTGTAATTAAGTTGTCAATAATAATGCTTACAATCATTATACCTTTTTATAACTAGAATTGTGCTTAATCAACACACACACACACACACACACACACACATGCACACATACACTGCAAATCTGTTTTTAATCAATTCTATACAGACAGCCAATTGTATTGACTTTGTATTTAGTCTGATGTTTCAAACAGCCTGGGATATGTTGTTTTATCTACTCAGTCTATTTAATAAGCAGTTCCGTCCCTAAAGATTTGCACGGGAGGGATTTTACTGGTTGTTTCAATCCCTAAGAATGAGAAGCAGCTATCTTTTGTAAGAGGAGATAGTATCATTCCCCTGGATTCGACATTTACTTGTGGTTGACTCTCACTTTTCTCCCATTCCCCTTATTTTTGAAGTGTACATTATTGACCATATCCACAGGAGTAGAAAAATATCTCCAGTTATTCCATTTCTTTGAGGACAATACAGCCTATGATCAAGGATAATAATCTTATCTTGAGATACACCACACATGTAGGCATGCAGGCATGTGCACACACATGCACACACCCACGTACACAGAATGTTTTCTACTGATATTTACTAATATTGTTCACCCCCAATATTAATAGCCATTTTCCTTGGATAAATGAAGGAATGAATGAGTCCAGAATCTTAGACTACCTTGTATGCTTTTGTAGGTTGTGTTCTTCACAATTTTAGGAATTAGCATTCACTTCATAGTGCATGTGAACTGTATTTTCTAGAATTTGGTAATGCATATCCTATGTGGCCATAAGGATTGACCTGCTAATGTGCCCAGGAGAAACACTACAGGGAGTAAAAGAAAGCCATGATAATCTTGTTTCAGTTGGATCCAGCTGTGCTGGAAAGTAGTTTCAACTTTGGACTTCCCAATGATATATGTGTTTACATTCCTATGTCTTATTAGCTTAAGCTAATTTGAACTTGTGTTATCAAAATGGAAAGAGTCTTGAATCATTGCTGCATCAGAAAATAATTTATTCAGAAACTGTATTCACCAAATATTTATTGAATACTTATTGTGTGTAAGACTCTGTTCTTGGTAGTGGTTATAGAGCGATGAGTAAAATTCAAAAGCTCTGAACTCATAGAGATCATTTTAGTGGATGTATTTTTCTTAGAACATCAAGACAAAGAAGTTACAAATAAATTTCAGGGATAGCTTCCTAATCAGAGCCTAAAAAGTGGGCATTCAAACATTGTCTAGATTGATATTAAACGGTGGAAGTATGCTACTGAGTCAAACTATTTTGCATGTCAAGAGGTAATATAGAATTGTGACAATGAAGTTCTTTGGGAAAATCAGGAGATAAGCTGTTTTAGACAAGGTTTACCTGTGAGCTTTTACACTTAAGGTGATAATCCATTTTAAATGGAATAATTTTGCAAAACTCAGTCTCTTATTTTCCAATTCAAATTTATATAATTTTGCTACCATGCATATCCTTATCATAGTGGTTTGCATAGCATATGTGCCTATCAGCTCTAGGGTATGTTTTTATTGTTGTTTTCTGTAAAGGATATTTCGATGATACCTGAATGCCCAAATGTTTAAATTTGGATTAGATAATAAATACTTTAAAAAAGTATTGAAAAAAAAAAGTTTTTTTAAGACATGCAGTTCATTTAATATTTACTGCATTTTTTTCATTTGCTGCAATTTTTAATGTAAATATCACTTTGTTGGAAATATAAAATTGCTTAAGAATATAGTAGCTCATCAGTTATGTATCTAATTGTAGAAAGTTTTTACTGTTTTCTGAGAAGTGTAATAAAATTTAACTAGTAGTAAAAACATACAGCACCTTATCAAAAAATCTGCTAACTTTTCCTCTAATTTTCATGTATTAATGTACTGGTAATTTACCATTTCATATCTTTTATGCTACAGATGATTTTATTAAGCAGTAAAAATACTACTTTTTTTTGGTCAAGAACAAAATCTAGCATATATTTTGTGGATTTCTAAGTGTCATGTCCATGGTTTTAGTACTTTGTGGTAAGAAAAATTTTAAACAGCTAATAATACTGTGGCATATGTACAGTGGATAAGAATATTTCTAAGTTTCATTCTCTAAGGAACATAGTCAAGTAAATGGATTTTCTCCTTTTTTTTCCTTTCAAAGATTTTATTTATTTGATAGAGAGACACAGTGAGAGGGAATACAAGCAGGGGAAGTGAGAGAGGGAGAAGCAGGCTTCCCTCTGAGCAGGGAGCCGAATGTGGGGCTCGATCCCAGGACCCTGAGATCATGACCTGTGCTGAAGGCAGATGCTTAATGCCTGAGCCACCCAGGCACCCCTATGTTTTCTATTAATGAATGAGATCTACCTAGAATCATGTAATAGCTAAGTTGTAAATTTATACAGGATACATTTGAGCCCCCTCTTTTACTGATATAATTGCTGACTTAGCTTGAAATAAACTGGAGTTTGGATCATCTGAACTAAAGTTCAAGTCCAATTCAAGCTTAGTAACTTTTTTATGACTATGGGTGACAAATTATTATTTTAGATGAAACTCCTATGCATTAGTAGTAGCTACGGCATTGAAGCTTAGCAGGATAAGTGATCGGATTGTAGCAAATATGGTTGGATATTGTAGTATTGTAGTTTTTGTCAGTCTTATACAACATCATAATGCCTTCAGGTTAGAAATTTTATTCCAGGCCACTGAGTTATATGAAATATAAATGAAATGGCATATGTTAATTATCCTGCGGTCAAGATTCACTAAGTAATTCTACAAATATTTGTCTGCTCCTAGAGGAATTGATCAGTAATCTTGAAGCTTCACCTGGCAGCTTTATCCATTCATTCACTCATTCATTCATTCATTCATTCATTCATTCATTCATTCAGTAACAGCTCAGGTAACGAAATACCAGGTAAGCAGAAATGACTAAAACATATATTCTGATCTAATTGCCTAGGAGAAAGGAGAGATGTAAATAAATAACTAAAAAATAGTACATAGGGTATCATTAAGAAAATTATATTGGCACACGACAAAAGGAGAAAGTCATTACAAGGCTAACCGCCAAGGTTCACGTGCTTTCTTTCCATAGTGTACCACAGTGTAGAGCAGGGTGCCAGTAATAGCATTTCCTCATCTACCCTGGTGGAAATGACAGCACTGCCTTTCCTAAAGATACTGCCTTTTGAAAACGAAAGGCCTTTACTCTTTATAGAACAAGTGGGCATTTTTCATCTGCTGGTTCCTCAGTACTAGGTAAGGCATTGGCATCTTGGACAATAAGTCTTTAAAATATGAATTTTGGGATGGTGGAAGATGGCGGAAGTGTAGGAGGCACAGAGAGCCCTGGGAATCAGAAGTCCAGCTAAAGAGGAGGAAATCACTCTAAAAGCTGGCAAACGCAACAGCAGAGAGAAGAGAATAAGAACAGCAATTCTAGGAGCAGAAAATCGACCACTTTCAGGAGGTAGGACGTCTGGAAAAGGTGAATTTAAAGCGACGGGAAGAGAGACCCCGGGGGGAG
>CM053609.1:76918925-77028286 GCA_028646535.1 Procyon lotor
CTATCCCATTTACAATTGCACCCAAAACCATAAGATACCTAGGAATAAACCTAACCAAAGAGGCAAAGAATCTGTACTCAGAAAACTACAAAGTGCTCATGAAAGAAATTGAGGAAGACACCAAAAAATGGAAAAACGTTCCATGCTCATGGATTGGAAGAACAAATACTGTGAAAATGTCTATTCTACCTAAAGCAATCTACACATTTAATGCAATCCCTATCAAAATGCCATCAATTTATTTCAAAGAAATGGAATGAATAATCCTAAAATTTATATGGAACCAGAAAAGACCACGAATAGCCAGAGGAATGTTGAAAAAGAAAGCCAAAGTCGGCGGCATCACAATTCCTGACTTCAAACTCTATTACAAAGCTATAATAATTAAGACAATCTGGTCTTAAAACTGTCACAATAACAGACATATAGATCAATGGAACGGAATAGAGAACCCAGAAATGGACCCCCAACTTTATAGTCAACTGATCTTTGACAAGGCAGGAAAGAATATCCAGTGGAAAAAAGACAGTCTCTTCAACAAATGGTGTTGGGAAAACTGGACAGCCACATGCAGAAGAATGAAACTGGACCATTTCCTTACACCACACACAAAAATAGACTCAAAATGGATCAAAGACCTCAATGTAAGACAGGACTCCATCAAAATCCTGGAGGAGAACACAGGCTTAACGTCTTCAACCTCAGCCGTAGCAACTTCTTCCTAGAAACATCTCCAAAGGCAAGGGAAGCAAGGGCAAAAATGAACTATTGGGACTTCATCAAGATCAAAAGCTTTTGCACAGCAAAGGAAACAGTCAACAAAACCAAAAGACAACTGACAGAATGGGAGAAGGTATTCACAAATGACATATCAGATAAAGGGCTAGTATCCAAAATCTATAAAGAACTTCTCAAACTCAACACCCAAAGAACAAATAATCCAATCAAGAAATGGGCAGAAGATATGAACCGACATTTCTGCAAAAAGGACATAAATTCATTTTTTTAAGGATTTTGTCAATGAAGATATTAAAGTTATTTGAAATTAGAATGTAATATATAACTAGGGTTTATTTTCTTTACTACTGAATTAGTTAATAGAAATGTAGATATTAAACATAGATACTGATATACATTGATATATAACTTGGCTTACTCAAAATTCCATTCTAGCATGAAGATTGTTAGGCTGGAAACTAAAAAATTGCCTTTCCTCAATGCCCTTTTGCACTTATGGTTCTGGGCTATCAATTAGATGTATCTGTGAGAGATTTTGATATAGAATTGAGGCAGAAGGGAAAAGAGGCAGATTATAGGGCAAGTAGTTTCTGAGTTAGATGGTGATGTTCTAGAGCCAGATGCCATAGCAATGACTTTTTTTTTCTTCTTCTTCAGTTATTAGCTTCCCATTCATCTGTTTTTCCAACTTTTCCAATCATGGCAGAGGCAAAGTGTTTCTTGTTTCAAGAAGTCATTCCGGGGAGCTCAGCCTAGAGACTCCTCCAGATCTTTAAAGAATGGTGTAACTAATTTTCCACACTGCTACTTCTTTGTTAAAACTAGCTAGAACAGATTTGTTGATTGCTACTGAAATTCAGGGGTCCTATTGTATTTTAATACCTATACTGCATTGGCTGACTTTTTAGAAAAGACTCATTTAATCCAAATTTCTCTCATAGTAAAATGACTTGAGGGTTGGTTTATGTGAATGTGTAATAGCATGTTGTAAACAAAATGAAATGAAACATTGAATAGATGATTTCAGGCCCTCTAAGGAAATTTGACTGTATTTGATGGTCATTCTTTTATTTTTTCTTCCTTGTGAAGTCATAGCCAGAGTGAGATGTTATGCTTTTTAAATACTAGATGTGTTTGTTTTTCCTTAGGCCTTTTACAACCAAGTATTTTTAGGTATTGTGAATGAGAATGTGGAAAAGTATCCATAAAGATCTAGCATTAATACTGAGTTGCATTCCTCTGAATATAACTGAGAATTCATAGTCATGATCATAGTAGATGAAAGATCTAAATGAAAATGATTGACTTTAAAAAATACAATAATTTTGGGGCGCCTGGGTGGCTCAGTCGTTAAGTGTCTGCCTTCGGCCCAGGTCATGATCCCAGGGTCCTGGGATCGAGCCCCGCATCGGGCTCTCTGCTCTGCAGGAGGCCTGCTTCTCCCGCTACCATCCCCTCGGCTTGTGTTCCCTCTCTCGCTGTGTTTCTCTCTGTCAAATAAATAAAATCTTTAAAAAAAAAAATACAATAATTTTGTTGCAAAACAAGAAATAAATTATATATAGCTATCATCTCTACTTTCAATACAATCAAAGAGCCAAAAAGACTAAAAAATGCTCCACAAAATATTGGAGTGATATATGAAAATATAAAATTATTTTAAAAATTAGTTTAATGTGCAGCAGATTGGGTAAATGAATCTAATAAGCAAAATAAAAAAAAGATCAGTTTGTTCTACTATTATAGATTTGTAGTTACATTTCATAATTCCTTATTTGGTTAATATGAGGGATATAATCTGGGGTTGCCCCCATGATCCTCCTGGTATATATGCCCTAAGGTAAGCCTCTCCCCTTAAGTGTAGGTAATACCCAGTCTGACCAGGCTATAAGTAACTAAATGCCGCAAATAAACACATGAATAAGGTAACTGATCCTTCCTCATTGTTAAGCATCAAATGATACTGCAGCTCAGCCTGACAACCTGGGAGGTGAACTGACTGAACAGAGCCCTCCCAACCCACAGAAACTCCGAGCTGAACATATGAAGCTTATGATTATATTGTTATACATTAACAAAATAACAAATCCAGTTATTTTGATGTAATTATAATTATATTGCACACGTATAGAACTAAATGTTATTTTGTATTCTAATTAACAATAAAATAAGCACATAGTATACAAACCACATAAATAATGAATACAAATGGTTTGTATTCTATACCATTCAGCATACTTTGTTTTGAGCAACTGCTTCCATCCAACCCAAAATGATATTCAAAAATTATTCATTAGGAGGCTTATTTTATAACAATAGTGGCTTCTAAAATGCAGTTTCCTATTGATAATCTCCTGAAGAGAAATTCCATTTCATCAATAATATTCAATAAATACACATTAAATACACATTTATTCCTGAATGGCTTGTTTTACGTGTCTGTTTGTAAATGGATGTATGACATAGCAGAGTCACAATTCTTGGGTGAGTTTATAAAATTCCATTAATTAATTTACATTAAAATGTTATAAAAATGTTAAGTATATAATGAAGAAAAATAATAACATATTAAACCCCATAAACAAATCACCTACCTTCAGTAATTGTTAACTCATGCCAATCTTGCTTAGTGCCCATCCTGACCTATCTCCTCAGACTTCATACAACTCCACCTGGATTGTAAATATGTTAATATGTAATTCTAAATTCTCAAAAGTTAATATAGTTTCATTATCCTCACAGCTACCAAAATAAATAATTTCAACAAATATCCTGTTAGAGTCCAAATGTCCAAATAACTCACATATGTCATTTTATTTATAGTTTGTTCATTTGAATCATGATCAGTATAAAGTATATATATGAAGTCTTTCTTTAATCTATCATTATTCTCTTTTGTTTTTCCTCCAAAATTATTTGATGAAAAAATACTGGGCTTCTTCATTATATTTTTCCACAGCCTGGATTCTGTTGATTGCATTCTGTGGTGTTATTTTATAGATTTCCCTATCTCTGTATTTTCTATAAATTAGTACTTTGGCAAGATTACTTCATAAGTAGTGTTGTGTTCTTCCATCAAGCAGCACATGATGTCTGGTTGCATCTAATTTATATTTTTTAAGTAATTAAGATTAAAACTTAATATTCCTTTTTTGAAAGATTTCTACCTTGTGGAAGTGGGGGGATGAATTATTTTCCATGTGTTTAATTGTCTAAGAAAGCTTACAAACTCTGCCTCAGAATTGTCATCCTTTTCAGCATAACAGCATGAGAAGAACAAACAATATGTTGCACTTACATAAACTAATTTCAATTTGTAGGTTTATGAAAAATCTCTTTTCAAGTATATAGAAATTATGTCATATGTTTATTTCAGAATATCCTAGGTACTGTGAATGAACTCATACAATTTTGCAGAGATGCAAAGTGACATTAGGCTTTTAGTCACATTAGATTTTTAATACCAATTTTCATTAGCAGAAGTCCAAGGAACCAAAAACTAAAACGTCTGTAAAAACTTGAATGCCTCTTCAAGTTTTATTTATAACCAACTTTGATAACTAAAATCAGAAATACAGAAAGAAAGAAATGTACTATTGTTAGAGAATTTCTAAACTGGACAAGTGGTAGAATGGTTTTAATGATATATATTTCCTTTAAAATTACCCTTGAGCTTGCTAAGTGTCTTAATGTATTCAGTGGGTTGTTTGGATTTGCAGGTAGTATGTACCACTGTTCAGCTTGAAAAGGGGAATTCATAACAAATTGCTTTCTTAGAATGCCACTGTGAACACTCTTGAAGTGAAAAACAGATTTCTACTAAGAATCCCATAATAGAGTTTCATATAAAACAAAAGTTCTCATTGAAACGCGGAAAGCAATATTTGTTCTACAACCATAAAATGTATGGAACTGTTTTGGAGTTTTACTAAAATTATACCATTTTTATAGCATATTATCCATAAATACACATTTCTTGCATTTTGTTTCTCTATGAATCTTAGAGAATCTAAAAGGTATTACATTGCTCTCTAGATACAAAGTTAAAAATTAAAAAAAAGCTTAATAAATGTAGTCTCTTAGAGACATACCTGTCTCCCACATAAACACCAAGGAGATAAAAACAGACCTTGACAGGTAGCTTAATTAGCCAAACCTCTACTTGATAAACATACCCTATAATGTACTTCCTTCAAGTTTTACTAGAAAACTATTCTTTGTGTATCCCTTCCTGATATTCCTCACTTAAAACTGCAACCCTACCACCATTCCATCTCCCATCAGGATCCCTTATTCTTCTTCCTCTGTTCTTTTTCTTCTTCTTTTTTTTCCTTTTTTGGGAGCACTTATCGCTTTATAAGCTACTATATAATTTATTTCTTTAACATCTTTAATCTCTATCTTCTATCACTAAAGTGTAAGGTCCTGTGGACAGGTATTTTTAATTTCTCTTCTTTTTAGTTGATATATACCCTGAAAACAGTGAAAACAATGCCAGGTTTTTAGTAGCATTCAATAAATATAAGTGATTGAAGGAGTCCAATAAACAGCAGTTAGAATAATTCATGATAATTCAGTATTTTGCTTTTTGCTTCTTAATTCTCAAACTGTAGGTCATAGATTTGGTATGACTGATCCCAGTGGAGGACAGAAGGTACCTGTTATGTTAATGAAAGTAATGCCAGAATGGAGTAATTTCTAGAAATCCTACAGACATCAAAATGATAATAAAAATATTTAGGATCTGTTCATGTTATTAATGAGAAATCCTCAAAAAAATTCATGAATATGTTGAACAAAGTGTTAAAATCATTTTATGCTTATAACTTACTAAGTAATGATAATCATGTACATATATTTAAAAATGAGCCCAGCCTCAAATACTTTCTTTACAAAAGAAGATATTAACTTTCTGGTAGAAATTTAAGAAATATCATTAAGTAAAACTAAATTTCAATTATTTGATTCACAAAGATTAAAAGGAGTAATAATATCCAGTATTGTAAGGAGTTTTAGAAAATGGCTACTCTAATAATTTTCTATCAACTAATGTATATTGACATATTTTGGGAGGAAAAACCTAAAATATGTACAAAATTTTTCAATTTGAATATCCTTCTACCCAGCAACTCTACCTGTAAAAATTTATGTTAAGAAAGCAATTGAACATGAGTACAAAAACATATATTCAAATATGTATCATAAGCATGATTCCTAACAGAGGGACTTATTTGTTAAAAGATTATTTTTAAAATAAATTATATTAGAGTGAAATGCTTTAAAGTATTTAAAAGTCATCAGGATTATATTTATTATGTATTATCAGGCGGGAGCAGATTACACATTTATACCCTATTCTTGATATGAAAGGCACTAAGGATCACTGCTTTGCACAATCCAGAAGCACCATTTACATAAAATATGATGTGAAAGGTGTCCTGGGGCACATCTATGGTCTAGTGTTAAGGGCAATGGCTCTAGCTCCAGACTCCCAGGATTCACTTATTTCCTTCCTATCCCTTGTCCTCACATCTGAGTTGTATAAACTTAAGCAAGTTATTTTTACCTCATGGGGTTGATGTGGAGATTTAATGAGCTAATTCAAGCAAATGCTCTTCAAATCTTGTGCTTGACACCCATCTGTATAAGAAATAACTATTATTTTTATTCTGCATTGCAAGACTCACATAAATTCTACTTTACTCTCTACTGTGTCCCTCATATAATTAGTTATTAAGAATATTTTTGGATGGGGGTACCTTAGTGGCTCAAATGGTTAAGTGTCTACCTTCAGCTTAGGTCATGATTGCAGGGTCCTGGGATAGAGCCCCACATGGGGCTCCCAGCTCAGCAGGGAGTCTGCTTCTCCCTCTGCCTCTGCTTCTCTCCCCTGCTCATGCTCTCTCTCTCTCTCTCAAATGAATAAATAAAATCTTTTAAAAAAAGAATATTTTGGGATGATTTTTAATTAAAAAGTTAATCCCAGTATTAATGTTAATATATATTTAGAGAAGAAATTTTGGAAAACATATGTCAAAATGTTAACAGTGGTTATCACTATACTCACATTTTAAGAAGTTTTTTTGTTTCAGCATATATTCTATAAAATGTACAGTAAAACAGTGAGATTATACTAAATATTCTCAACACATACATACCCTTTAGCCCAGCAATTCCATTCGTAGTTGTTTAGCCAAAACAAATGAAACAAATGTTCTAAAAAACCTGCAAAACATTGTTCATAACAGTCTTATTCCGAATAGACAAAAACTGGAAGACCAGTTGTCCATCAATAAGAGAATGAAAAAATACACTGTGGCACATCATCCATGCAATGAAATACTACTCAGTGATAAAAAGGAATGAACTACTACTATCTGCAAAAACACAGATAAATCTTTTTATCTACTTATCAATCATCTATCTGTCTATCATCATTTACCTATCGGCTGTACCAAACAAGTTACACACACATGTATTGGTATAATATTTTTTGTGTCAAGGTTTATAACAGAAGAAAAACAATCAAAATGAAAACAAGGATTATTTTATGGAAAGCAGTGCAGGGTGTTATTAGGCAGGGTTCTAAGGGGGAATTTTCTAGAGTTACAGTGAAGTTCTGTATCTTGATGAGTTTCTGTATTATACTGGTGTATGAATTTTCTAATGCATGCATGCAGCAGAAGTACACCTATGGTTTATACTTTTCATTGTATGTAAATGTGATCTTACCAGAAAAATAGGTAAACAAATATTGACTACAAGTTTATATGCATGTTGAAGTATTTAGCAGAAAGTATACTAATGAATGGAATGATGAATACATGGTAGATTTTTGAAAAAGCAGATATAGTAAACTGTTAATGATAGCACCTAGGTAGTATATATAGATATTCTCTCTTAAATAATTTCAATCTCATATGTTTGAAAAATGTCACCATAATGTAATGTTAGATATAAATGTACACTAAATTCATAAAAAGAGAAATGTAGATCACTATTTTTCTTTTCTTTTTAGATTTTATTTATTTATTTGACAGAGAGAGAGAGAGATCACAAGTAGCAGAGAGGCAGACCGAGAGAGAGGGGGGAAAGCAGGCTCCTTGCTGAGCAGAGAACCCGATGCGGGGCTCGATCCCAGGACCCAGGAACCTGAGCGGAAGGCAGAGGCTTTAACCCACTGAGCCACCCACGAGCCCCAGATTACTATTTTTCTTTTTTAAGTAGGCTCCATGCTGGCTCTGGAGCCTAGTGTGGGTCTTGAACTCACAACCCAGTGATCAAGACCTGAGCTAAGATCAAGAGTCCAAGGCTCTGGCCACCAGGGTGGCTCAGTCAGTTGAGTGACTCACTCTTGGTTTTGGCTCAGGTTGTGATCTCAGCATCTTGAGAATAAGACCTGCATCAGGCTCTGAGCTCAGTGCAGAGTGTGCTTGAGATTCTCTCTCCCGTCTCGCTACCCCTTCCACTTGTGCTCTCTCTCTCTCAAATAAATAAATCTTTAAAAAAATATATTAAGGAGGAGTTAAAGCAGTTAATTCTTACAAATTTAATGTATATAAATTTATATACAGTAAAAAAGTATTTTTCTTTGCTTCAAATAAGATTTTATTTGTCTAAATGATTTGGTCCTTGTTTCCCTCAAGGGTATAAATATATCTTTATGATTTATTCATAATCAAGTACTTAGGATTTGAGGGTTATCTCACTTCTAAATAAATATATGCTTCTTTATTAATACAGAGTGACTGAATTTATGGCCTTCAAGGGCATCAAAGCCCTGGCTAGTCAGCTTGGAGAAGATTGCAATGTTATTTCAAGGGCTACTGACACTTAATAGCAAATATGAATTTGGCCTTCATTAACATTACTTATTTCTGGGATTATTAGTGAATGGTTCTTTGGATAATAATGTAAACTGACATTGTCATCTTCACAACTGGAAAGAGTAAACTAAATGATGTTTAGCTTTCTATGTTAATTAGAATAAAGGAGTGTAAGTTTTTCTTATGTAGGGTTTTATTAGGATGTTTTGTTTTTTTTTAAGTGAATTTCTTCACAGGTAATAGAGGCACGTGATTGTAGACCAGGAATATACTTCTGAAAGTGGTTAGACAAGCCAGATCTTATAATCATTTTTAAAGGATTAGTTTTGCCTTTGGAAATTAATTAAGTTGATACTTTTTATTTTTATGACTCACAAAGAGTAATTGAGTATTTATCAGCATTAAGTGGTGCTTGCTGGAGGAAAGGAGTAAAAACGTAATTCACTCTTTCCTCAGGGTTCCCCAGTGTAGATTAGGGCAAAACTCACTAACACAGCTAGGACACTTTATTCTATAATAAAGGCATGTATAATTGATACCTAATCCCAATCACTTTCTTCCTTGACTTCTTTTACTATAAAGGTTGGATAATGAAACACCACTTTGCAATTAGGCTTGACCATGTGACTAGCCTGGACAAAAAGTGAAAAGTCTATGATTTTTGGCACAGTCTTTGTAAAAATCTATAAAGTGGTGCTTTTGGAGAAGCTATTCTTACCACAGATAAAGGGGTGTTTCAGTGATCTTTTGTTGTGTAAGGAATGAGCTCTGATAATCCTGTTTGTTCTCCATAGTTAAAAGTCCATTTTTTGGTTTCCTCTTTTTTTTCTCCTTTGTTAATTTATTTTTTTACAAGATTTTATTTATTTGAGAGAGAGTGAGAGCACACAAGCAAGGGGGATCAGGAGAGGGAGAGGGAGAAGCAGACTCCCAGCTGAGCTGGGAATCTGATGTGGGACTTGATCCCAGGGCCTGGAGATCATGACCTGAGCCAAAAACAGATGCTTAAATGACTGAGCCCCTCCTTTGTTCATTTATTTTGTTTCTTAAATTACATATATGAGTGAAATCATATGGTATTTGTCTTCCTCTGACTGACTTATTTTACTTAGCATTATACCCTTTAGGTCCATCCGTGTTGTTGCAAATAGCAAGATTTCATGCTTTTTATGGCTGAGTAATATTCCATTGTATTCATACACCACTTTTCTTTATTCATTCATTTACTGATGGACACCTGGGCTGCTTCTACAATTTGACGATTGTAAATAATGCTTCAATAAACATAGGGGTGCATATATCACTTCAAAGTAATGTTTTTGTATTCTTTGGGTACATATATAGTAATGTGATTCCTGGGTCATAGGATAATTTTATTTTTAATATTTTGGGGGATCCTCCATACTGTTTTCCACAGTGGCTGCATCAGTTTGTATCCCCACCAGTAGTGAGAGTTCCTTTTTCTCCACATCCTCGCCAACACTTCTTTCTTGTGTTTTTTATTTTAACCATTCTGACAGGTGTGAAGTGATATCTTACTGTAGTTTTGATTTGCATTTCTCTGATGATGAATGATGTTGAGCATCTTTTCATGTGTCTATTGGCCATCAGTATGTCTTTTTTGGAGAAATGCCTGTTTATGTCTTCTACTTATTTTTTAATAGGGTTTTTTGTTTTTGGGGTATTGAGTTGTATATGTTCTTAATGATTTTGCATTCTGACCCTTTATTGGCTATGTCATTTGCAAATATCGTCTTTCATTTAGTAGGTTGTCTTTTAGATTTGTTAATTGTTTCCTTTGCTGTACAGAATATTTTCATTTTGATATGGTCTCAGTAGTTTATTTTTGCTTTTATTTCCCTTGCCTCGGGAGACATGTATAGAAAAATGTTGCTATGGCTGATGTCAAAGAAATTATTGCCTGTGTTCTCTTCTAGGATTTTTATGGTTTCAAGTCTCACATTTAGGTCCTTAATCCATTTTGAGTTTATTTTTGTGTATGGTGTAAGAAAGTGGTCCAGTTTCATTCTTTTGCATGTAGCTTTCCAGTTTTCCCAAGACCATTTGTTGAAGAGACTTTTTCCCATTGCATATTCTTGCCTCTTTTGTTGAAAATTAATTGACCATATTTTTTTGTTTCTGGGCTTCCTGGGCTTTCTATCCTGTTTTATTAATCGATGTGTTTTTGTGCCAATACCATACTTTTTGGATTACTACAACTTTGTAGTAAATCTTGAAATCTGGGATAGTGATACTGCTGGTTTTGTTCTTTTTTTTTTTTTTCAAGATTGCTTTGGTTCCATATATATTTTAGGATTATTTGTTCTAGTTCTATAAATAGCTTGATAAATGATCATTAAACATGAAAGGTAAAATGGTATTTGAAATTAATCTTTTGATAAAATAAATGAGACTTTATTTTTTTCCCAAAAATTCATTATCTGTGTCATAGGTATTGCTAGCATGCTTCTTGAAAATTTCTGAAGACTTGCAGATGGCAAAAGAGTTTACCAGGTGATAGTTTCTGTGGGAATCCAGGGATTATGTAATTGTATCATGGTATACAGCTTTGTAGCACTTTATATTAACTAAGCTGTCTTACTACTCCATAGGGTCAAAAGTAAAAATTACAGAAAACTAATTAAAAACATACAAATGGACTTTTGGTTATAGAAATTAAAAGACAGAAAAAAAACCTAATTGTAGTACAAACAACTCCTGCCCATAACAATGAAAAAGAATTTATGTGATAAAGTATATAAATCTTAAGTCTCATGTGAGTAGTATTACTGGGTCCCTCATCAACTAATGAGCTAAAAAAATCTTTGATGAATGTTTATATTTGAGAGTCATGATCTCATGTTTTAAAAATTATGGTTAAGCAAAGTAGACAACACTCACCATCAATTCTATTCCTATTTATTTTTATAAATGTAAGAACTTAGTAATTCACATAAAATAAAGCTTTGGTATAGCAATTTCCATTTTTAACTCCTTAAGAGTTACATGATAAATA
This sequence comes from Procyon lotor, assembly GCA_028646535.1. Taxonomy (NCBI): domain Eukaryota; kingdom Metazoa; phylum Chordata; class Mammalia; order Carnivora; family Procyonidae; genus Procyon; species Procyon lotor. Next base: position 76,930,506 of record CM053609.1, read on the forward strand.
CTACATAGAAATCTATTTTTATATTAACCTATTGTTATATTTATAAAATTAATAATTTCATTCATTATTAAATTATATAATGTTTGACCAAGTGACAATCAATATTTACTCAATATTGCTGAAAGCAAAGATTGAGGAACTGCCACATTTGAAAAAAGATTTGCAATGCAGTCATTTGGCCACCTCAGAGGTTTTTATACTTGGAGGCAATTTGCCACAGTAAAAGTAAAAATATGGGCTATTTATTCTTTTGACTGTACTTACTTCACAGGCATAAAAACCCAGAAAATTATATTTACATAATATGAGAACTTGAAAACAAATTCTCTTCCTATCATTAAGAAAAACTTTTCACATATTTAATTATCAGCAAGTATCCATTTTTTCCCCAAGGGATAGGGCTCCTACAAGGACAATTAAAGGTATACATTGCTAGGGACATTGGGGTGAGGGGAAGAAACTGTATGATCACTGTTAGATTAGGTACACAAAGAAAATAAATGGTCAATATCCTCAGACTCTGGCTGATGGTTGAGTCAATAAGGTGAGTGGGAACATGTATTAATTCTATGAAAGATTTTCACAAAATATTTAAGGATTTCAACAGGACTACTAACTTCCTCTCAGGAAAAAATTGTGGAAAAAAATTCTGTTCTATCCAAGTGTGGGACATTTTTTTTCTTTCACTTTTAGGTACGCTTTGTTGATAATCATATAAAAATATCTTGAAAGAGGGGCACCTGGGTGGCTCAGTCCTTAAGCACCTGCCTTTGGCTCGGGTCATGATCCCAGAGTCCTGGGATCCAGCCCTGTGTTGGGCTTCCCACTCAACAGGAAGCCTGCTTCTCCCTCTCTCATTTCCCCTGCTGTATTCCCTCTCTCACTGTCTCTCTCTCTTTCAAATAAATAAAATCTTTAAAAAAATGTATCTTGAAAGATAATTAAGTTTAGACTAAGCAGAGTGAAAAATATAAGGGAAATCTCTATACTACTTTGACAATTCTGAAAATCTAAATTAGTTCAAAATGAAAAGTTTTAAACAAAGTATTTGTACTCCCCAAGTTTGTGGATAATTGGTACCAGACCATTCCTTAGAGAGACAGAGCAAGTGGGAGTGAGGTGGGGGTGGGCAGGCAGGGCAGAGGGAGAGAGAATCTTAAGCAGGCTCCATGCTCAGCATAGAGCCCAACATGGGGTTCGATCTTAGGACCCTGAGATCGTGACCTGAGCCAAAATTAATAAGAGTCCAACACTTAACTGACTAGGTCAACCAGGTGCCCTGGGTGTTAAGGAAATCTTTAAAAATGTTTGGATATAATGAAATATTGCTTTAAAATATATTCATTTAAGTTTAAAAAAAAAGTGAGTCCAAATAAAATTGTTACACATGCTGTGACAATAGTAGGGAAGGCAATATTTAGAAAAGGTCAAGGTCACAGATGGTCTTAAGCACAAGAAAGCTAAGTTCCTTCCCATCAAAGGTGCTAGATGCCATTCTGAAGCAGATACTTGCACAACAGATTCCAGAGAAGCCCTCTCTGCTGCCATAGTCAGCTGTGTAGGCTACTGATCATGCCATAGGGATCCATCGAGTCCTTTGCCTGAAAGAGGCAAGATTAGGGTCAGTCTCGAGTGCTTCTGAGTGAGACCTAACTGTTCATTAGCTTAAAGAGCTTCACAGATTTATAAGGGATGGCTGTCTCTGGTTCCAGCAGTGACTGCATCTCTAAAGGGCAGTTGAACACACATCTCCGTGGTGCCTGTCACTAGTGGTGTTTTTATCATCTTATTGTTGCACAAATTAACTATGAAGAAGGAATGGAGTCAAAGCTCCCACATAGTGTTCCTCTTCTTATAAAAATGGTACGATGCAGGACACAAGTCTGAATTACTATCCTAACATGAGTGGAAAAGCACATTTTAAAGTTTTATTTCCAGGGAAAATAATCGATAAAAGTTAACCTTGGACATAGAGGGGAATGAGTGCTCAAGAACCATAATCTGATCTGTGCAAGAGGTTTAGCCCAGGGAGAGGGTGCAGCTTAACTTTTATTTTTTTATAATGGATCAATGACACTGTTATATATATATGTGTGTGTGTGTGTGTGTATACATACACACACACATATAACAGTGTTTTATATAAATGAAAAAACTGCAAAGAGCAAAAACAAATATGAAAGCCCTTCTTTCAATATGCAAACAATTCATTCTATAGAATTTTTAGATCCCTCATACTTAGGATATTCTTCCTGGAGTCTTTCGCTTTTAGGCTATAAATCCTAGAAGTGTCCATTCAAGGTCTCTGGCTTCTGGAACTGTTGATGTACCTTCTACTAACTTTTCCTACAGTACTTTTGTGAGACTCTTAAAGCCTTAGCACCATTTCTTCCTTTGCTACTGGTTTGTCTTCACCATCCCTCCCCTTTCATTATTGCTTTCACAAAATTATTATCCTTTAATCTGCATTTGCTGCTCTTTGGGGGAAAAGAACTAAAGATTATGCTGGATCCCAATATGTCTAAAAATCGTATATAGGATTTTTTTTAATAGCTCACGAAAAGCAATCTTAAGTGTTTTATGCTTTTCAGGACCCACCCCTTTTCTGGCTTTTCTTCTTCAAGTCAAAAGAAAACAAAATGGAGAATGGCTATTAGTTTTGGGTTCTTTTATTCTGTGCAAAATTTACATAAGCCTCTGATATTGTCTTTTTCTTCTACAACAATATTAGTTTACATTATCATAGTCAATTGCTGTCGTTTATTTTTTTAGTCCCCTGCTCTATCCTTATATAAATTATACTTGGTAATAAAACAGCACATTGAAATTAGGAGAGGATCACGGGAGAGAATGAGATTTGTTTGCAAGTGCAAAGGCTCAACCTAAGCTATCTCTGATGAAAACATGTCAAGGAGATAGTTTATTGGTATACATAAGAAAATTAAAAGAAAAGCACCGGTGATCAGAACTTCAGATTAAAATGTATTCACATTTCAATTAATCTTCAGATTAAAATGTATTCACAAAATGTATTCTCTCCAACCTTCATTTCTGTATCCATCTGTATTCTGGCTTTATTCTCTTCAACTGTATTTCTTCAAAAAGCTATATATCTACTTCTGCAACTCTGGGATCACATACTCACAGCTTTGTGATCAGTGATAAAGGGCCTCTTTTCTCCCAGATACCACTGAACAAAAACCATAGAAATAAGCTTCTTTCTCTGGCTTTAGTTACATGTTTGTATTTTGAACCACTTTGTCTGCTCAAATGATCATAGGAGTATATTTCTTTATTCTATTAGTGTGGTGCATAGGATTAATTGATTTCTGAACTAATTGATTTTTTAATCCATTGTGGCATAACAAATGGTCCTAGACTTAGGGTTGCTACAATAAAAAAAAATCCTTTATTTCTATTTCTGTGGTTCTAGAGGATGACAGCACAGGTGGGTGTGTTTTGCTCATAGCCTTTCATAAGTTTGCAGTCAGATCATGGGGAGGGCTGGAGTCTCCTCAAAGTCTTCCTCATTCACATGCAAGATAGTTGATGTTGGCTATCAGGTACAACATTAGCAAAGGCTTCCTGCTAGAACATCTACTGGCAGTTTCTTTATGGGATCTGGGCTGCCCCACACCAGTGACTGGTGGTATGATAGATAGTCCTATCAAGAGTGATAGTCCTGAGACAGAGGTGGGCAGAAACTTCACTGATCCTTAAAATCTGGCCCAAGAAGCCATGCCGCATCAATTGTACTACCTCCTATTCATTAAAAACAATTAGCTAACTTATTTCATATTCAAGGGAAGATTAGATTTGTTGCAGGACAGTAAAAATATTTGTAGTCATTTTTAAAAAACTATCATAGTCACTATTATCCTTTGTAGAGGTGTCATGGCTTTTTTTTTTTTTTTAAGATTTTATTTATTTGACAGAAACACAGCGAGAGAGGGAACACAAGCAGAGGGAATGGTAGTGGGAGAAGCAGGCTTCCCACCGAGCAGGAAGCCCGATGCGGGGCCTGATGCGGGGCTCGATCCCAGGACCCTGGGATCATGACCTGAGCCAAAGGCAGACGCTTAATGACTGAGCCACCCAGGCGCCCTGTGTCTTGGCTTTTGAGAAAGCTACAGATGAGGACTTCTGGGAAAGTGAGGAAAATATTTTTAAAAACCAAAGGGTAGTGGATACTTGTAATTGGTGAAAGCATCACAAAGTGTACTTAATGAACTGAATGATCTAGCTGAGGAAGTTGCAAGCAGCCCGGTGGTATCTTGCTGCTTACAGAAAAACGTGAAAGAAACAAACAATGGAAGGATGGTTACACATGAATGAACAGGAGTTTTATCACATTGAGAATTGTCAGGCTTTCCAGAAGAAAAACAATGGTAAAATTCGGCAAAGGCTGCCAAGAAAAAATCAAATGCAGGAAGGACACTGAAAGGAAATCATTGTCTAAATATGAAACCAAGCATATAAATGCAAAATTTTTTTTTTTTTTTTTTAGAAATGTCAGAAATATCAGTGGTGGTGCCTCACACAAAAGGCCCACCAAGAATTTAATAGATCATATCACAGCTCTTCCGAAACTGTAAGGTTTTAAAGAAGCTTACGGGCATCAAGGAACTTCTGACATTTGTTCAGATGGATTTCAGAATTAGTATAAATCAGTGATGTTTTTGGTAGTAATCCTATACCTGTCCTACAATTGTCTCTTGAGTGTGGGTGGCCAGCCAGCATGTCTCTTTATATCTTAGGATACACATTAGTATATATCTAAGTAATTAAATGGAGAGAGAGGCCTATCCATCTGGATTTGATATAGAAAGCAAGATTATGGATTTTTTTGACTATGTTATGAGATGAGACTTTTGGCAAACTTAGAAGGGGAAGTGTTTTGCATGCCTTAGGATTATAAATAATTTATGATCAGACACCAGCACCATATGTTGAAAAGATTTGTCTTTTCTTCATTAAATTACCTTGTCATTTTTGTCAAAAATTAATTGACCTTATATGTGCGGGTGTGTATCTGAATACTCTTTTCTGTTACATTGATCTGTGTACCCATGCTTTCATCATACCATACTCCTTTAATTAACATTCTCTTAAAATCAAATACTGTGTACAGATGGTCCTCAACTTGTGATGGTTCAACTTAGGATTTTTGATTTTACAGTGGTTTGAAATGATATGCATTCAGTAGAAACTGCACTTTGAATTTTGATTTTTCCCAGGCTAGCAATATGTGATAGTATACTCAAGTAATGCTGGACAGCGGCAGGTACAGCTCCCAGCCAGCCATGTGATCACAAGTGTAAACAACCAATACAACTACAAGCATTCTGTCTCCATACAGCCATTCTGTTTTTCACTTTCAGTACAGTATTCAGCAAATTATATGAAATACTCAACATTTTATTATAAAATAAAATTTGTATCAGATGATTTTGCCCAAGTATAGGCTAATGCAAGTGCCTGAGCACATTTAACTTTGGCTAGGCAGTTATGATGTTTGGTAAGTTAGATGTATTATATCATTTTAGAGTTACAATATTTTTAATTTATGATGGGTTTATAGGGTTGTAACCCTCTCAAAAGTCAAGGAGATCTGGATTATCCAATTTTGCTCTTCCCTTTTAAAATTATAAGTTTTATTTTATTAAATATAATATATATTAAAATTTTATTTTAAAATGAAAATTTATTTTTCATGTAAATTATGGAATAAACTTGTCAATTTGTACAAAAAAATCTCACTGGGGGCACCTGGGTGGCTCAGTCGTTAAGCGTCTGCCTTCAGCTCAGGTCATGATCCCAGGGTCCTGCTTCTCCCACTACCATTCCCTCTGCTTGTGTTCCCTCTCTCGCTGTGTTTCTCTCTGTCAAATAAATAAAATCTTTAAAAAAAAAAATCTCACTGGGATTGTGACTGGGATGCATTAAATCTATAGATCAGTTTAGGGACTTTTTAAATCCCCAAAATATTGTCTTCCAATCCCTGAACTCATAAAACTTTCCATTTATTTCAGCCTTTTGGAATTCTTTTACCAGTGTTTTGTACTTTTCAGCATATATATATCTTCTCTGAGATTTATAGCTAACTATTTATTTATTTGACAGACAGAGAGAAATCACAGGTAGGCAGAGAGGCAGACAGAGAGAGAGGGGGAAGCAGGCTTCCCGCTGAGCAGAGAGCCTGATGTGGGGCTCGATCCCAGGACCCTGAGATCATGATCTGAGCTGAAGGCAGAGGCTTTAACCCACTGAGCCACCCAGGCACCCCACTATTTCATATTGGTACTATTGTAAATATTATTGTTTCTTAAATTTCAACTTCCAGTTTTTCATTGCTATCATGTAGTAACATAATTGATTTCTTTGTATATTGACCTTGTATGTATTGATCTCATTAAGCTCACTTAACCTTTCTAACAACTCTTTTATAGATATTTTTTGGGCTCCTCTATGTAGATAATCATATTGTCTGTGAATAAAAAGTATATCTTCCTTTCTAAACTTATGCCTTTTATTGCTTTTTCTTGTCTTACTGCACAGGCAAGGATCACCAACACAATGTTGAATAAGAGTAGTGAGGTTGGACATCGCTTCCTTGTTCTACTTTAGAGGAAAAGACTTTCACCATTATATATAAGGTTAGTTGTAAAGTTTTTTTAATAGACGTCCTTTATCAGGTTGAGGAATTCCCAGATTACTGATAGTCCCTCAACTAAGATTTATCTCATTAGTATACCAAAGTCACTGTTATTACTCAGGAAATTCCAGGAGTTTGAGGAGCTGTGTGCCAGGAACAAAAACCAAATACATATTTATTTTCTATTTTATCTTAGGCATAGTTTTTTTTTAAAGTGGTTAAAATGGTTTATGAAAAATGATAATTACTAAGAAATTTTTATTATATCATAGTGTCAAAAATGAGGAAAAGTTTGAATAATGTGCTTCTCTTTAAAAATTGAACTCATCAGTTTGGGGAAACAATAAATAAAAAAATCCAGTGTTTCTTAAAACAAAGCTGACTCAATTCCTCAAATACCTGTTAACTATTATTTGAAATTGGATAATTTCTAAAATTATTCTAAAGTGGCATTTTTACTTTTAAACTTTTTTCACAGTTATTTATTTATTATTTTATGTACTCTTTCTGCCTAACATGAGGCTTGAACTCATGACCCCAAGATCAGGAATCGCATGCTCTACGAACTGAGCCAGGCACCACCTAAAGTGGTGTCTTAAAATATATGACTTTAGCTTGTTTAATTTAACTTATACTTACTAATTTGAGTGAGTCTTTTGGAAGAATAGACATGTGAGCTTTATTTTTGTAACTTCCAGATAACTAATAATAATAAAATATTTACTATTAATAACAAAAATTACTATTAGTAATAATTTATATTTGCATACTGCTATAAAATATTACCATCAATAGTGGAGTAAGTGGTATTGACTCATGTATCTGGTTGTGATATTTTAAAACTGTGAATGTTTAGATTGATCTAATATTCTTATGCATCCTGTTTTCTCCTTGGAAATCTGTAATATTGAAATGCATTGGATAATTTAAGATAGATGGTTGTAGCTTGGCAGATGTTGAAGGGACAGCATCAGTTCTATTAGTAGTTGTCTCATTCCTCAGCCACTGGGAAAAGGAAAACAACCAACAAAATAAAATACAACTTAAAGTTCTAATTAGGCATCTGAGAAATCACTCTTATTTTGCCTGCTATTTCAGGGGTTTGAGAAAAACGTGGGGAAGAAAATGACTTTATAAATGTCTAGTGATGTAAATATTTCTTTGGAAGTGTTGTTATGAAATGTTAACATTGAAATGTTAACAGCTATTAAGAGCAGGGAGTATATCTGGGCACAGTTTCTATCGCAAATTTTCCATTCTGTGGCACGTTCTTTAGTCCTCTCTAAAGAAATCGGTTTGATAACTTTACCAAGTATAATCTGAGATGGTTCATAGGGCAGAAGATAAATTCTTATAGGATATATTTCAGTTAAATACAATGAAAGTAATGTCCTAATCATGTTTACTACCCTAGAAGAAATATCACAGGTAATCATAAGGATCTAGAATGCCTAATTTGCCTGAAATGAAAAGGAAAATGAGCCATAAATTCAAGAGATTTGAATATGTCCCTGACTGATCATGAGTGTTGTGTTCAGTCCTCAGAGGAGAGATGGAACCCTATCCAGTATTGATAAGATGTCAAGATTAATGACTACACACAAAAGGATATGAAGAGTTTGATTACTAACATAATGAGTCTCCCACACATGTCTAAAAATGGCTTGAGGTAGCAAAACTAGTCTTGGCTTTTATTGGGGTTAAAGGGGAAACCAAGGTGAAGGTTCCATTATGTATGCCAGGGATGATGTGGCTTGAACTACCTGTCTGTGCCAAAGGAAGGAACACCAAGCTTTCTTCTTGGTTTGTCCCAATATATAGTATTTGTACTTCTTTTCCATAATGTGTATAATCTTCTAATATCCCAGATAATTTATGTTTAAAATTTATATATATTATTTATTCTCAATAGTAACACAATTACATAAATATTCAAGGATGTCTGAATATTTATCTGTTGGGTTCACCAATGTTCTTACACTTTTATACTGATATTTCTGTGTGCCAAGAACAAATTCTGGTATATAGTAGACACTCAATAAATATTTGTTGTATGAATAAAGCAGCCAATTGATAACAGAAAGAGACACAAATAGATTCATAGAGAACAGTTGAGGCACTGTAAATGGGAGCACTATCATGTACATCCTTGAAGTCCTGCTGCTCAGGAACTTGCCAAAGACCTGGATCCAGAAAGAATTCTAGTTTCTGGTCACACAAAAGTTCCTCTTAGATTAAAGATTCAAGATCTTTAATTCCCATTGCATGTCTTTCATCTTACCCTTTACTACCTGAAATATCCTGTGTGAGTCCTTATTTCCTCTGATCAACGTTGTCTAGCAAAAGCACAAGACTCTTTCCTACACTATGAAAAGAAGCATTTATAAAATCTATTTTGAAATAATTTTGGACCTCACTTAATGTATGGTGAACTTATATAATTATAACTAGGGAATATTCATGCAGAGACTTGATTATTAAATGTATTCGTTGACATTCATCAATTATAACCACATTTCAAAATAGATTTGCATAAGCATAGCTCGTTGCAGGATTCTATATCAATGATTTTTTTTAATATTTATTTACTTTAGAGAGAGGGAGAGAGAGAGCATGCACATGAGGGGGGAGAGGAAGAGAGAATCTCTAGCAAACATCTGCTGATATTTAGCCTGATCTCAGGACCCTAACCTGAGATCATGACCTGAGTCAAAATCAAGAGCTGATTGCTCAACTGACTGAGCCAACCAGGCATCTCTATGTATCAATAATTCTTAGAGTAAACTTACTTTCACTTTGAAAAGCAACTCGGGGAAAATGGTATACACTGTTCTCTTTGAAGCCTGAACTAAAAGACAAATTAAAACAAACGAAATTAATAAAAACCTTCTTAAATATTCAATACATAGACTGTATTTGCACTCTTGCGTTCTGTATGTTTTTATAAAAATTAACTGTTAGGCTTATAAGGTCAAATGTATTTTTTGCTTGTTAATTGAATGACCTTGAATGTTTAGCCATCTACTTATGAGACCTTGTTTTCTTATTCCTTTGAGTAACTTCACATTCTAGTGTTTATCACTTGTATATAAGATTTCAAGATAATTCTTTGAACTTTATTATTCAAAAAGGCCTGACTTTGTTGGCTGTAATTTGTCACATCAAGCTTAATAAATTTAATATTCTAAAAAGAAGCCTTTTAAAATCTCTGACTTCTGAAGATAATGCAACTCCTGAATTGCTCATGTTATGGTATATTTTTCTCTTTTTCATTTCTCAACAATAATTTTTAACTCCCACAATACTGCTCTTCTCGAATATAGAGATGATCCAAATGGAAATAAAGTGATTGAGTGCTTACCCTTGTGGGGTGCATTAGATCTTTCAGGCCACTTGAGTCCATTTAGTAAATTGCTACTCCAGTGCATTAAGTGGGACTCCAATTGCCTAAAATCGTTAATGCACTTAATAATTTGGCACTTGTAATTGCCAGTGGTGGTAGTTCATTTGCTTTCAGATTCTCATAGTAATGATTATAAAGAAAGAATCTATGCCCAAAGAATTACATGGTTAGCCATTAGAATTATGTAGACTCTCTTAAATTTATGATAAACCCCTTTGTCATCCAATATTAAATAATGGATATTTCAAAAGGTTTTGCCAAAGATTTTGGTTCTTCTCAAAATGAAAAGTTTATTCTTCCCTGCAATAGAAGAAACCACATACATATGTTTACTATTTCATTGCTATATTTTCACTTCCTTCTCATATTTAAACAAATTACCAGTTTAAAAACCTCATGTAGTCTTCCAGAGCATTGGCACAATAAAGCATTTAACAATTTGGGTTGGGAAGGGGTTAATAAGTTATCATTCAATCCAAACATCAAAGTAGGCATCAGTTTTTCTAATAGAAAAACAATGCTTAGTTTCTTACCTGAATTGAAGGCATAATCACATAATTCTAATTTTCTATGTTGTTCTAAATGAATACTCTGTTATCATAGGCAACCACTGGTGCCAAGTAATTAGTTTTATTCAATAGACTGACTTTATGGCTCATTTAAAGCCACCCATTATCTCTCACTACAGTCGTGATTCACCTTTGTCAATGTAACAATCTGAGAAGCATCTTTAAGATGCACAGTTTCCCAAGTATAAGCAAATGTTACACAAGATTCAGTTCACCCTCCACATCCCAATTCTAAAAGCTCAGCAGAATTCAGCATGTGTTTTCAGGCATCCTAATTTCCTGGTATTCACTTCTTAATTAGTCAGTGAGAAGTAAACCAGCCTCTATAATCCTGAGGGGAATTGAGGTAAGGGCTGTGTTTAATTTGTAGTTTACAACCGCTTGGACACTACTGTCATCCTTAGAGACATGGTGTCTGTCCATCATGCTGGTGTCGTCGAGGGTAGCCTATACGGATCATGAGTCAGCTTTTAAGCCTGATAATGAAATCATTTCATTTATACTACGCTTCTAGAAACTTTTTGCTGTGCTCTGTAAAGAGTTTCATCCAAAGTATAAACAGAAAATGGTTTTATTTATAATTGTTAATCACTTTGTTCTGTTACTGCCATTTTTGCTGGATAATAAGTTTACTTTTTGATATCACAGCCTAATTCCAGATGCCGCTTTTCACCTTGAGTTATTATAACAGTTTGATTCAGTTACTGACAGTCTATCCTATACGTTTAAAAAAAGAAAAAGAAAAAAAAAAAAAGATCTGGAATAGACTTAAAGCTCTTGCCCTTTCCCCTTGCAGATTCAGTGAGGCCCCAGTAGCTCATATTGTGGGGTGGCTGAATTTGGCCTTTCCTATGTCTTTACCCTCAGGGGATGATGGAAAAAGAAGGAAGAGGGAAAGGAGACTGATTTTGAAGAATTGAGCTGATTCCTTGAATCATAACACAGGCAGCCACACATTGGAGGTGGTGAGGCTGTGGTATTTTTTAGGTTGGTAATCATCTCTCATCTATCTTGTGGTTTACAGAATCAATAAAAAGGCAAAATCCTTACTGAGAAAATACTCACTTAGAAATAGTGATCCCATTGGTGATTATTTTTGGCTTTGGCCACAACTTTCAACTGACTCCCATCTAAGGGTTTTTACATTGCATTCTTCTATGTGGGCAGTCTTTGCACTATTACAGTAGAGTGAGGCAAAACTGCTCTAGAAATCTCATCTACTCTTTCTGTCCCAAATCTGGTGCTTTTGAAATAGCAGATATCTATCTTCCCTATCTTCCAGGAATCTAAACCAGAGATGTAGTCTCAGGCAGCCAGTCTCTCAGGTATTAAGTCATCTGGGCTGACATGGTACCTCACAGCCCAGCTGATGACTGCTTCTCTGCTTGTCTCTTTTTAAAGTATCATGAGCAATATCTTTGGGTAAGAGTTTGCAAACTGTCATATGCATAAGTTTCCTTGGGGAATCTGTTAAATGTAGAATCCTAGGTTCTGTTTTCCTAAATTTATGATTCATTCAGCATGGAGTCTCAAATACACGTCTTATCAAGCATTCCATGTGATTCTGATGAAATTGTCTTTGAATATTTATTTATTTGTCAGAGAGAGAGGAAGAGAGAGAGAGCATAACAGGGGGAGCAGCAGGCAGAGGGAGAAGCAGGCTCCTCACTAAGCAGGGAGCACAGTATGGGGCTTGATCCCAGGACCCTGGGATCATGACCTAACCCAAAGGCAGACACTTAACCATCTGAGCCACTCAGGAGTCCCTGATGAAGTTATCTTTGAGTCACACTTTAAGAAATGCCTAAATGAGGAAATAAGCAATAAATAAAACATGGTTTCAGTCATCAGGGTTATAATAATCCAGTCAGTGAAAAGAATCTGTACTAAATAATTTTTAGTTTTTTAACTTAAGAAATATTTCAAATAAATTCTTCAATTATATTTTATTTAGTTACTTCAAGTCATATTTGGAGAGAGTTATAAAAATAGTAAATCAATGGCTCTCTCATTACTTGCTTGAAAACTTATTAATCATCAAACTATATAACATTGGGCACTATATTTTTGAGCAGGAAGAATAAAATCATAATTATGGCTTAACAGGCAGGTATTGGAAACACATTATGTACATTATAGCACCCTTCACACAATCTCAAACAATACATAGCACTACTTGTCAAATGATTAAATGAGCACTTTTTTCAGCCCTGTCTTTGGCTGGGAGATCTTGAAACCCGCTCAGGGTGCCTCAATTAAATGGTTTGTTGTAAGGATATGAGCTGTAATAAGGGCAATAAAAAACTGATGGGGACACAGAGACTGCCCCGAAGGCAGGCTTCCTGAGCATGAGTTGTGACTCCAAGATAGCTCAGCAGAATCCACAAGGCTCAATCATATGTATGACTTAGCATCTCTCTATGTATGTTCCTCTCTCTGGGACACTATAAACTACTTTTTCTCTTCCTTTATTCTCAATCTTTTCCCAGTTTTATAGCCTTTTTTCTCACTTTTTCGCTCATATTTTTTAAGTGACCTGCTCTATAACTTTTTTTTCCCTTTCAAAAGGAAACAACTAAGTCTAAACTTAGTCCCACTTCAAACTGGTATTAGGCAGAAGGACTCTGGGAACTTTGACTCAGGATTTGGGGGCTTGTCACCAAGTTAACATCCTTGCCAATTAGATCTTTATTTGGGTTTTAATTCGATAGAATTTAGTTCAACAACCAGTTAATTGTTAAACGATATATGCCTGGCACTGTTCAAGTTTCACAGGCCAAATTTGAAAAAGGAGTCCATAATCAAGAGGGAAAAAGATGTCTAAAGGAACACTTATACAACAATTGAGGTGAGTACACTTTATAGTTTGGGATCTCTAAGGAAGTTGGAACTAAGTCAGCAGAGGAGATGTATCATGGAAGAGGGAAACATGAATTGGGTTTTGCAGAGTGGCTAATTTTGAGTTCCTACATTGGATTTCAGCCTCTGCAAGAATATCAACCTTCCCCACTGCCCACTTGTGTCAGAGGATGTGTAGAATTCTAAGGCTTCATTTTTCTACTATAGTAAGCCACAGCAGGCCCAGAATTTGCCAAGATTCAAATCAATTAAAAACTATGTCAAGTCAGAACATGACAAAATAATATAAAGTGTGCTTGGGAATGATGAAAGAACACGGCCAAGTGAACATGATCTCAGTGGGCAACACCTAGAAAAGGACAGCTCCTTGAAAAACTAATAGTTAAGACAAATGTTGAATTATGCTTGAGGCCATTTTGTGGAAAGAAAGAAAAGATAGAAAGGAAAATGTCATGACCAAAATTATATAGTCAGAAGAACAAAGGGTATAAAAATCAGTAATGTGAAAGGGTGAAAAGAACAATGAATTGGTAGATTTGCTGACTGATTATAGAGAGGTAATGAGTCCAAGAAAAGTTGGAGTTGAAATCTCACCAAATTTGTGTATGCTTTATCTGGAAATATACCCTGGAGAAAAGTTGAAAGATAAAGACAAGATATATGTATGTACACACCTATTTAGAAGTCATGGAAAGATAAAATTGTGACGTTTCTTTCTCACATTCTTGTGCCTTGGCAAGGGGCAACATCAAAAAACACTAGTCAGACTAAATAATAAAACCTAATTTATATCTGAAGATGTTACTAAAATCTTCAGGTGTGGCTTTTATTTTTTTAAAGGTTTATTTATTTTAGAGATTGCGAGCGAGTGAGAGAGCACAAGTGGACGGGAGAGAGAGAGAGAGAGAGAATCTGAAGCCGAATCCATGCTGAGAGCGAGCCCAATGCAAGACTCAGTCTCACGACCATGAGAGCACAACCTGGGCCGAGACAAAAACCAAGAGTCTGACACTTAACCAACTGTGCCACCCAAGTGTCCCCAAGTGATGACTCTTAAGTCATCATTTATTCTCCACACTTTAATAGATTATTGTTGCTGTTGTATGATAAAAATTGGCTTCATGAGATAAAGGGCCTTAGAATCAAAACTTTACCCCTTTAAGAGGACTCAGGTAGAAGCCCTTTGTTACCTATCAAATAAATCTGTGAGACTGTGGAGAGCAGACTTAATCTGCCTGCTCCAGGTAGACATTTTCCAGATATTACTAGTAAAAAGAGACATGTTAAGAAGTGCAAAAGCAAAAAGACTAATGATATACTGTATGTTGTCTGATTGAACATAATAATAAAAAAAAATTAAAAAAAAAAAAGAAATGCAAAAGTCTTCAGAAGTTCACCTACCCTCCTAGGATGGACATTGTACTTTTAGACCACCAGTTTTCTAAAACTGTGTATATTATCTACTTTTGTAAGTGAGAACTCAGTAAAGTCAGGGTCAATACAAGTGATCAGGAAGATGCACAAAGAAAGAATCAGAGCTAGTTTGTCAGGTCGTCAGTTTGTGGAAGAGAAGGATGGAAAAGTGGAAAGAGAATTGTGTGTTGTCCCATGTTACTTTACTCCAGTCATAGCCTTTGAAGTTCAGAATGCTTCTCAGTAATGATAAGTTCTTGCTAATGTCTTCCTTTGGACATATCCCATCACAAAATAGTGCCAAAAATGAAATCAAATAGAAGTAAACAATGGAAAGTATATTTACACTAATATCAAGCCAATTCTAGGGCTCAGGGTTCATTTCTAATTTATACCAACGAAGAAAATACGTAAGATTAATTTAATGGATAGTGCTACCTTTTTGTTTATTTTTTTCTATTAAAATATTACATCCTTGGAATCCACTTTATCAAACAATAATGTAATAAAGGCACAGGCAACTTAAACTGATAAAGCCTCAAATAATCATTTCTCAAAAGATGAGAAAAATTTCAAGTAAAATTACATTTTTTCTCCCAAAAATGTTTATTTTTCCAGTGTTACAAGATTTATTGTTCATGCACTACTTTTTTTTAAAAGATTTTATTTATTTATTTGACAGAGATCACAAGTAGGCAGAGGCAGGCAGAGAGAGAGAGAGAGAGAGGAGGAAGCAGGCTCCCCGCCGAGCAGAGAGCCCAATGTGGGCCTCAATCCCAGGACCCTGAGATCATGACCTGAGCTGAAGGCAGAGGCTCTAACCCACTGAGCCACCCAGGCGCCCCTAAAATTACATTTTTAAACTAAAGTTTCGATTTTACAGAGTTTCTGATGACACACTTACACCTATGAATATTTTTTCTACATCCACAGAAACTCAACCAAAATGTAATGTGTCACATAGAACTTTGGAAAGATACAAGATTGTGTCTTTGTACTGCTGCTTTCTAGTTATGCCATATTAGTTTCTTTAAGCTTCAAAGGTCTTTACCTATGACACTAACTACCACCACCATAGTAGTTAACATATCCTGAGTGCTTAATATGTGAATACATTGTTTGGAGAATTTTACATGTTTTAATCTATTTAATTCTCATATTAGTCATGAGATAGATACTATTATTATCTCCATTTTTTAAAAAGATTTTATTTATTTGACACACAGAGAGAGAGATCACAAGTAAGCAGAGAGGCAGGCAGAGACAGAGGGGGGAAGCAGGCTCCCTGCCAAACAGAGAGCCTGATGTGGGGCTCGATCCCAGGACCCTGAGTCGAAGGCAGAGGCCTCAACCCACTGAGGCACCCCAGCGCCCCTATTATCCCCATTTTATGGATGGGGAAATTAAGGTATATGGAAATAAATAAATGGATTAGGCAGCTACTAATAGTGGAGGTGAGAGTCATACTCAGGCCATTTGACCTCTCTTAATATATCTATTTTAAATTGGACATATAATCATATTTAATTTATGTAATCATATTTAATTAATCATATTTAATTAACAGTGTTCTTATTGCATATAAATTGCATATAAATAAGATGAAGTGTATAAAATTTCATTATCTGAAAGGTATTTCTAAAATTTATTATCATTTATTAAATATATCTGTTAATTCACCCTCTGTGTAAATCAATGTCCTGAATGAAATCTAATTTTAAACATGATCACTATATTCAAAATGAGGAAAATTTACACATTTGCATAATGATTGTAAAAGTGATTGCATACTTAAGTGTATATTCCATTTCAACCCATATGTAAAATTGTGGTATGTGCCCTGCTCATTATAGGATGGTTTAAAGTCATTAAGAAACACAGCTTTGAATTGGTATGCAACATATAGTTAAGGCAACTAGTTGAGCTATATTTGCAAGTAATGCAGATTTATCATGATTCAAACATTCTAAATGTAACCTAGTGATTTAAGCATTAAAGTAATGTATAAACTACTTATCATAAGTAGGCAGGGATTTGATTTTTGTTTTGCTTACTTTCTTCTCTCTAAATGTGTTTAATGCATCAGAAGTTTCATATGGCTTAACTGTATCTCTGAATTTTCTGTGGCCAAAAAGTGAGAGTTTATTTGAAAATGGCCCTTTTATACATCTTCTAAAAAAAGTGACACACAGCAGAAGGAAGATGTGTATAATAATCATAGGTGCATGTGAGATAATATATCTGAAGTACAAATTTCAATATTAAGATTTTATATTTTAAATTTATATTTATTAAAAATAAATTCTAGCTTTTTAAAATCATGTGAGAGCTATTTAATTCTAATCAATTTTAGATATATGAAGTTCTTGGTTTTCATTTTTTCTGCTTCCCCTAGTGAATTCACCACAAAAAACGGAATTATTAGGTAATTTTCATTGTTGGTGATTTGTTAGAGAATGGACTTTTTTTCTCTTTGTTGCTTTATTATGGATCATTATCAATTTATTTCTTAAATCATTCTCAAACATATTAAGAGCAAATGATATCATAACATCCTAAAATTCTAACTTTCTTCTCTTCTGCTGTATTTACTTTTTCTATAACACTTGCACTGTTAAACATATAACATAGTTACTTCGTTAATTTTTTGTTATTTGTGTTGGCAGGGTTATTATTGTATTTCTGCTGCTCTACAATATAAGCTCCATAAGAATAGTGTTTTTTTTTTTTAAAGATTTCATTTATTTATTTGAGGGAGAGAGAGAACACATGAGGGGCAAAGGGAGAAGGAGAGAGAGAAAGAGGGAGAGAGAAAAATTCCAAGCAGATTCCCCATTGAGCCTGACACGGGACTCAATACCACTAGCCTGAGATCAACTGAGCAAAATCAAGATTCAGAGGCTTAACTCCCTGAGCCACTCAGGTGCCCCAAGAGTAAGGTATTTTATGTCTGTCATGTTCTTAGAGAATGCTTGGCTCATGGAAATCACATATTTTGTTGTTGTTGTGAAACAAATGGATGGATAGATACATAAGTGCATCCATCATCCTAAAGAAGCTTCTCATATTATTTGTGACTAGAAACATTTTATTACATTTTCAATAACTGATTAAATGGAAATTAAACAACTTTGACTATAATGGCACTATGAAATCTATCACTTCATAAAGTCATTGAAATTGATAGCAATTTCTACAGTTTGCAGAAATACTTGAAACAAAATATAGGATGTTATCCAAACTCAATCACTTAATTTCTAGGTTATTCTTTCTTTATGCTTGCAACTCAATTCTGGAAGGTTGGCTTGCAATAGCTAATCAGATAAGCATTACTTTATTTAAGGATAAGGAAAGTCAGGCTAGTAATAGCTTCTTTAGAAACAGACATATTTAACCAAAGACTCTTTCAGTGTAGCCTCTTTCTCAATTGACTGCACAGCATCACAGATTTCATTAAGCTCCTGGTAAGTATATTCCCCCTTTTTTTTTTTTTAATTAAATGTAAGTTTCAATTCAGAGCTACCTTACAAAAAGCTAGTTTGCTTATGTTACTACATCTTTAGAATTTTTAATATGTTTACTTTATAACTTTTCCTAATAAGTCTGCAAAAGATCGGGACTGAGAGAAGAGAGGGCTCTCTGAGCAACTGACCAGACTTTCCAGCTTCCTTTCTTAAGAGCTATGGCCTTCCTTCCTTTTGTAATCACCCCGTTTTGGCCACTCTGGGAATTTCAAAACATAAAGGGATGCCTAGGTTAAATGAGCCGAGTCCTTTGAGCTTTTCTAACTGTTGTCTATGGAAATTGAGTGTAAATCTGTTTTCCATTGGGATCCCTACAAGTTTTGCAATGCAAAACAAGAGTGGAATCAACAGGAGGAAGTATTTGGTGAGTGGGACATATTTTAAAAGATATTCGCTGAGAATTGAATACAACTGAGAACATTCACTTCAATCTTTTACTTAAGGTTTAGTACTGTTTTTTTTTTTTTCCCACCCAGATGATTGAGACTAGATTACCTTAAAAAAAAAAAAAAAAAGTAATGATATTAAATAGAGAAGGGGCAGTGTTATCCACGTTGCGCACACTGCATTCCCAGATCTTAATTCTAGGCCCGGCTCATAGTGGCATGCTATATAGATCTGTTGAATTAATGCACGCGGGAAAGAATGCATTGCAAGTGAAAACGAAGCATAAGAATGGTTATAAACTCAACACGAGTAGCTGTAAAAATTACACTCTAGTTAGTAAAGGTAATCCGTCTGCCTTCCCCTCAACAAAATAGACCCATGCAACTCACATTTTAAAATAAAAAAATCCAAATGTAAAAATTTTTTTTTCTGAGAAATTTAAATATAAAACTAATTTTATTTTATTTTATTTTTTAAAGAGAAGCCTAAGCTAGTAGCATCCCGGTTTCTTTTTTTTTTTTTTTTTTTAAGATTTTATTTATTTATTTGACACAGAGAGATCACAAGTAGGCAGAGAGGCGGGGGAAGCAGACTCCCCGCCCAGCAGAGAGCCCGATGTGGGGCTCCATCCCAGGACCCTGAGATCATGACCTGAGCCGAAGGCAGAGGCTTACCAGGCCCCCCAATAAAACTAATTTTAAAAGAAAAGATTGGAATGTTGCCCTTGTCAGCACACATTCCTTAGAACCAAAATTTTTCTTTCTAAAAGAAGGGATTACATTCATATGGGGTACTGCTCTTGTCCTCTCAAGTTGCAAAAATCAGTATTTTTCTAAACTTATTCTTAAAGATAGAAAACACATTCATCTAAGGGAATAGCAGTAGCAATCTTAGAAAACCCTTCAAAAAGACACAGGACATTCTTCTGAGATTAATTATAAATATAAACATTTGTCTTCCCTAAACCTTTGACTTATTTAAATACTACCTTTATGAAATTGATCTCTTCTCAATTTCAACATAGAATTAACATTCCAGAAATCTCTTTTTGATATAGCTAGGTACAAATAAGTATGGGACTTCTCAAGCTTTGTAGGGGGGAGAAATTAGAAAAATAGACTTTCTTTCTACTAAATCATGTCATTTCTTCAGCAACATCAGTGCCCTTGCATGCACTTAAACCTCTTAGTCACACCAGATTCTCAGTGTGAATGTGTTAGAAAAAAATATTTTGTGTATGTTTTGGAATCAGAACATTTCATGTTACCACCATGGCATTTTCAATTCTTCTCTTGAGACTGCATTTAGTGCTAAGACGAATGAAGATGACTATTGAAGTTTAAAGACTATGCCTTCCTTGTACAATTTCCTTGTACAAGAGTCTAGGTCCAAAACTGCAGAGTGTCATAAAGGATCTGAATCTGGTTTGCTCGTGTTCAGGCAACTATACACAACTAACTCGAAAGTAGTGGAACTGGTTGCAGTTATATGAACCTTATCTGATCTGTGACAGATAATTTCATCCTAAGATGAATATTATTAAATTTTGAGGAGAATAAAAATCTTTCTCAATTTTGTCTCTTTTGAACTACTGCATGATATAAGATTAATGACTTCTTGTCAAGAGATGAGTATGGCCTCTAAGAAACAGTCACTAGAATCTTTATTCTAAAATCATGAGGTTGGAAGAGATGATTATGTGCTTAGAATTTTCAATCAGATATGATATATGTATATATGCTAATATGTGATTGTGTGCATAAGTTGTGTGCATGTATATGTAATTGCAAATAACTAATACATTCAAATTATTGACATTCCTTCTTTTTGTATTAAAGAGTTTTTTTAATCTTCCTATCTTTTTTCAGAATACCCAGAAAATTGTATTCTATACATATTTTAACTTCAGGTTAAACAGAACTTGAAACATTGAATTACATTGAATTACATTAGTATATTAATTCACTTTATATCTGCAGATAAATAATACTGGGATTTGGAGGCAATACATTAGGGTGACAAAGATGAAGAGACCCTGATTTTAATTCTGGATATGTTACCAGTCATGTAATCTTAAACAGGTTAAGACACTTAAGTCTCTGTGTAGCAGTTTCCTCATGTATGGAATGAGTATGTGACTATTCTATCTCACAAAGCATTTGGGAACATCACATTAATATTTTATTAGGAAATTTGAAGATAATTAAATCCTATAAACAAAAATAATATTGTTAAATCTTAATAAAACAAATGATACAGCAGAAACAATAAATTCTTTATTCTATACATTCTGATGTACAAATTTCAGTGATTTCTTGAATATTTTTCTATATATATACAGTTTTGTTAGTTAGGTTTCCTACATATTTAGTTTAATTCAACAAATATTAATTGAGCACCTAGTATATGCCAATCTCTGAAATTGGCATTGCATGGAACATAAAATTAATAAGAAATAATGCCTGCTCTTAAGGAGCTTACAGTCTCTATTAAGAAAACAAGACAAGGACCCAATGGTTATAAAGCAAAATATCTGTTCCATAAGAGGCATGAAAAGGTATTATGAATTTCAAGAAGGGTAAAAAGGTAGCATTTGACATGAATGTTCAAGAATGGGTAGGACTCCCCATCTCTCACCCCCTGTCCCAAGACCATAAGTCACTTCAGTCAAGTGAAAAAGTAAGATTAAACTCAAAGACTTTAGAGAGGGTGAGAATGTTCTGGGAAAGTTTTATTTTCCAGGGAAATTGCAACGTACAGTAAACTGGCAAGGTATATTAGATATATTTAAGGAAAGTTATTTGTATTTAGTTAGGCATTTGTATTTCAGTCAGAATGCAAAAGGTAGACACTAAGAATCCCTGAGCAGGGGATCAATATGTTTGAGGTTCCACATTCTTGTAACAGAGTGGAATCTATGTGGGAAGACCAATCGGACAGAGTTTTGATTATTTGTGGGAACAGGGGGCATAAGGGAAATGACATGAGTTAGGATGCTATGCCATTGTGTAGACAGGAAAAAATTCATATTAATGTCTGTGAAGAAGAGTGGAATTTAAGAAAAGGTTAAAAATGACAGAAGTGAGGAATCAAAACTGATTACATTTAGGACACAAGGGAAATGGAAGCAAAGATGGTTCTGCTGGTTTTGAACATAGCTGAAAATAGTTCATAGAAAAATGGTAGCATAATGGTAGCCAAATTAATAGGATAAAGAGTTCAGGAGAAGAATTTGATTTTTAGAGATGAAGAAGAAGTTGATTACTGATTTGGAGTATAGAGATAGTATTCAGCATAAATCTTGAATCTATACAAAAGATGCAGATCTGGAGAATGAGGTCAATTCAGACATCATACATGAAAGGATAGTTCTTCCAGTGGATGGGACGGAACTAACAAAAATTAACTTAGACCACTGGAAAGAGTTAAAGATAGAAGAAGAGTAGGTGGCATGCGAGGCAATAGATAGTATCCAAAACAAGGAGAAAAAGCTAGCAAATCTGCTAACATATACCAATGTTCATAGTTTCAAGAAGTTGGTAGTTTCAAAAAAGTGTGATAAACAGTATAAAAATAATAGATCGACTGAAGAGAATGAATCCTTGGGAAAGTCTTTAGACTTGCCTTCTATAGGATCGGAGTGGGGAGAGTATAATCAGTCTTTGTTGCTTAACAAAAGAGTTGACACACTACTCTGAATCTGTTTTAGAAATGGTGAACAAAATAAGTATGCTTCCTCTGATTTCCTAGAGCTTACAGTGCAGTAAGGGAAACTCATAATAATCAAATACACGAATATTTAAACATCTGAGAAATATTCTAAAGGAAATTAGAGGGAACGTATAATAGAAGACACTGATTTGATCTAAATGATGAAGAAAAGTATCTCAGAGGAACACTTGTATAAGCTGAGATGAGAAAGGAACCAGGCAATAGGAAGGAAGGCTTAGAGTATTTGGGACGAGGAACAGCAGACAGGAAGGTCTCGAGTATGGAGGCAAGCACTGGAGAAACTCAAGAAAAGCTCTGTCTCTGAAGCAAGATAAGCAAGAGTGAGAGGTGTAGGAGAGTTTTTCATTCTTCATCTTAATTTGGTAAGTGCCAACTACAGGTTACATAATATGATAGGAACTGGGGAGTGTCAGTACCCAGGGAACAAGATAAGGCTGGATTGGTGAGCAGAAGCCAGATCATGAAGATTTTCTTACACTACTTTAAGGAATTCAGTCTTCATTTGGCAAGCAATGGGAATCCATTAAAAGACTTTAAGAAGGAGAGTAAACTTATATTTGTATAAGTTTTTTAAAGATAATTATATAAGCTACAGGTGGAGGACAAGAATGACAACATCGAATGTGGAAGTCTACAGTGAGAAGCTAATGTGATATCCTAGCAAGAGCTCATGGTAACTTTTTCTAGGGCTGTGACATCAGGGATGGTGGCAAGGACGTAGCTTCTGGGTATACTCAAGAGGCAAAAATCAATGAGATATGGTGATGGATTAGACAAAAGGGATGAAGACTTGGGAGGCATCAAGGTTGATTCTAGGTTTCTGGCTTATGATTGTTGCTGCCATCAGAGATAGAAGGAATACTGGAGGAGCAGCAGCTATTAATGCACCAATGTAAAAGAAGGTTTTGAAATTTTTATTCACTTGTTATCATGAAAACCATCAATTTAACCACACAATTGTAGTCCTATTTCTAACCAGTCCTACCTCAGTCAAACACAAGCCTCGGTCAGGTGTTTGGACGAGATTATCAGTGTGTGTCCATGGAGTGCATCTCCCTATGAAGAGTTAATTAGGATGGAGTTTGAATCTTCAGGACTGGCCTCATTAGCACATACCCAAATCAACAGAGCTAACCAGGCCAGGAAAGATGAAAAGAAATGTGCTCATTGTGATGGAGATTACTCTCATGTGCTGTGTACTATTTTCCAGAACAAATATAGTTGAGAGACTACAGTTGAGATCAACAAATAATTAGAGATAAAAGTGGAAAAATAGTCTTGTGGAACATGTGCATTATATTGTAAACAGAAATTCTGCATATTTCTCCTGGCACGTGAACTCTTCATTGTTCTTCATAATTCAGGAATCATTAAGTAATTTTCATTAACTTATAATAAGCAAGATTTTTTCACTTTTTTTCTGATTAATATCTCCCATCAGAATTTTGAATCAAGTATGCCTCACTAAGTAGAGCTTATTTTAACTTCACAACCTTACCTGATTTCCTCTGTCAGTAGGCAGCATTAAGTGGTATCTTGCCCTTGATAATTATCTTGTTTTCACTATCTCAGCACATCTTTGAGAACTCACCAAGCAGACATGATTCTCCTTGCTGTCTTATACCACTGTATAAAATGGGTACAGCCCTATTTTCTAGGCCATCCAAATGTAGACAAGATCTATTTCTGAACAATAAAATCCCAGAGAAAATCTTTCTCTACACTGGGTCATTTATTTTCTCTTCCAGGATTTTTTTTTTTTTTTTGGCTTCAGACTACAAAATTTATATATATTAATGCCAGAAAAATTAAGAATAAAAAATAAAAGAAAATGAAACTTTGTTAAACCGTACCTATCAGACAGGAGAATGTAGAAGTTTGGAGTATATGTATTTTTATAAATATAACAGACTTCATGTAATATGGTGTGTTTTTAATCTAACAGTATGTGGTAGACATATTTATATGTTAAATTTCAAGCCCATTTAAAAAAAATAGATTTCCGATTCTTTCTTCCATATATAAACTATTGCCTTAGTTTGGTTCTCCCAGAAGAGAGAACTTTATCTTTGAGACTAGGTTTTAATATAGTATCTTATCTGGAAAGTGTTTACTGGAAAATTCTAGTAGAGATGAGGAAGTTAAAGAGGGAAGGAAAGGCAACCAATAAAAAATTGCTCTTAATTCAAGAACCATGGCAGATAATAAACTGGGTCCTATTTGGGGAACTCTGGGAGTCTCAGAGTTAGTCTCCTTTGGGGCTAGAAATCTGGGACATTATACATTGGTTGAAGGCTGCTGACGTGGGAGGGATGCAGGGCTGGTTGTAGTGCTGTTAATTTCTGGGACTTCTGAGCTATAGTCCTTGGCTAGGTCCTGAAGAAATCTCTCACACAATTGGCAGGCTTCAGCCTGCACTGTGTTAAAGCTAGAGTGGTTTTGGGAAGAGCATAACCATACTTTAATTAACCATTCCTTTACTGATGGGCATTTATAGTTTCCAATTTTTTTCACCATTATAAAGTGCCCTAATATCCTTATACATGATTATTTGCTTGCTTGTCTGATTTCCCATGGCAGTTCTTATAAGTGGAATTAAAGAAGAATTTAAACAATTAAGGGCAGCAAACTTTGGCTATGTTTGGGATGAAGAGAGGCGATTTCCTTGTCCTTATATGAGAGTTTTTATGGAATGCTGATACATGATATAAGTAACTTTTAAGTGTAACATTCTAAATTTAGATTAAACATCTAAAAGAGCTAAGTTGTTAGCCCCATTTATTACTTTATTTTATACCTTCCATCATTGCTATGAGAAAATGCCACTTTGTATTTCGAGCTAAAATAAGTGTACCTAACATTATAACAATACTTAAAATTCATCCAATTTTCCATCTTAAGATAAAAACAACATTGATTATAGAAGAATAGTGAGAAAAATCTTTAGTATCTTGAACTACACAAAGTTCTTTAGACCTGACCCCACAAACATAATCCATAAATGGGAAAAATAATAAATTAGACCTACCTCATCGAAACTAAAAAGTTTTGTTCTGCTAAATACCACGTGAAGAGGCTGACAGGACAAAGTACAGACTGAAATAAGCTACTTAAAGCCATATATCCAGCAGACGATTTAACGTGTAAAATATAAAAAGAGCTCCTGGGGCACCTGAGTGGCTCAGAGGCTTAAGCCTCTGCCTTTGGCGCAGGTTATGATCCCAGCGTCCTGGGATCGAGCCCCATATCAGGCTCTCTGCTCAGGAGGGAGCCTGCTTTCCCCCTCTCTCTCTGCCTGCCTCTCTGCCTACTCATGATCTCCCTCTCTCTCTCTGTGTCAAATAAATAAATAAAATCTTAAAAAAAAAAAAAAAAAAAGAGCTCCCAAAACTCAACAATGAAACAAAGCAAATCAAAAGATCCAATCAGAAAAGAGGCAAAAGGTACGGCTAGGCGTTTCACAGATGAGGATATTCAGATGGCAAATGAAAAGATATTCAATTTCATTAGTCATTAGGAAAATGAAAATTAAAATCCTAAGACATTGCACACCTATCAGAATAGTTAAAATAAAAACAAATATCAACAGTAATACCAAATGTTGGTGAGAATCCATAGAAATTGGATCATTCATGCATTGCTGGTATGAGTGAAAAATGGAACACCCACTCCAGAAAACAATTTGGCAGTTTTTATAATATTGAACATTTATCTCAGCAATGGAAATTTACGTTCACACAACAGTATATACATGAACGTTCATAGCAGCTTTATTTGTAATGGCCCCATGCTGGCAACAGCCCAGATGTCCTTTAATGGGTGAATGGTTACACAAACTGTTACACAATACTATACTCTGCAATAAAAGGTTACAAACTATTGGTTACATGCCACAACTTGGATAAATCTCCAGGGAATTATGTTGCCTGTAAAAAGCCAATCCCTAAAATTTATATAGCGTATGATACCACATTCTTGAAATGACAATACTGTAGAAAAGAGTACAGGTTATTTGTTGCCAGGAATATCGGATAGGTTGGAAAAGGGGACGCAGGAGGGAAATGTATGAAGTAAAAGACAACACTAAAGGGGTTCTTACAGTGATTGAACTGTATCTTGACCATGGTGGTGGATACATGAACCTACAGGTGTGATGAAAATACACAGAAATAAATACGTACACATACATAACTACAAGATGTAATTAGTGAGGGAAACCTGGTCAAAGTGTATATAGGATCTCCCTATGTTATCTCTGCAAATGCAGGTGAATTTAGAATTATCTCAAAATAAAAGTTGATTTTTAAAAAATGTGCAGCATATCTGTCTAGAATATAAACACATATGTGAATCTCAATGATAATTTTTGAAGAATGCCAAGCTTGTGCTTACTTACTAGCATTTTTCTAACTTAATTTTCTATACCCTAAAATAAGCATGGTTATTCCAAAAATAATTTACATCATAATGTCAGAGAGTTTATTTCATTTGGGGGCTACTACATTTCATTTCAGATAAATAAGAGCATTAAAACATTTGAATCATTTAAATATCATAGAAAATTCTTCCTTGTCCATCTTCAAGATAAAACAAGAACAAGGAAATAAGGGTTAGCTATTAGGAGAGTTTTAAAAGAAGTTATTTTAAAAGATATATTACTTTATTAAACCAGTATATTAAAAATCCCATTTCTCTCTTTGCTAAATGCTCAGTTTGCATTACCTCATTTAATCATTATGACATTAGGCAGTGGGTACTGTTGTTACCATGCCATTTTTACAGGTGAGCATAGATTTATGTGGTACTTGTTATATGCCAGTTAAATGTTCTAAATTTTTTACACATATTAGTTGCTTAATTAGATAACACCCCCATTTATAGCTCAGGGGACTGAGGGAGATGATGCAATGAAGAACCTTCGCAGTCTGATGGCACATTTTTGCATGGTGTCTCTAGGGGCACTAAGGCACAGAGATTTTAAATCATCTGTGCAAGATCACACATCTCCCAGTGGTAGAAATTAAGATTTGAACTTGAGTTCTTTCCAATACCCCAATCTTTAATAGATTGTGGTTATTTTGACCACATAGATCAGGATTATTTAAGAGGCCTTTTAAAATCCTGTGTTCTCTCCCTTCCCTCAAAATCAACTGAAACAAAACCACAGGTGCCAAGATTCTGGAATCGGTGTTTTCAACAACCATTCTAGATTTTGATTCATATAGAGTCAGAGTTCAACTGTGCTACACTACGCAAAGCAGATTTCCTGTGAGGCTGTTAATTGATATATCTGGTATAATTATAAATGGTGCTGTATTTCATCAGCCTTAAGATAATTATTATTTTTCAATTTAACGTCTCTGAAATAGGACTTTCTGTCACCATCAACTGATGGTGTCCTACAATCACAATAATTTTTTTTTTCCTTAGAGGTATGTAAAATAATGTTTTAGATTTGAAAAAGTATGGAGGTTCACTGATAATAAAATACAAAAGACATTGCTTATTAAATACTGTTCTTTTCAGTCCTGGGTCACACTGTGGAGGGTGGCCATCCACATGCAGTGAGAGGGTGATGAGAAGACGGGAAAGCATCCATAGTACACATTTTCAGGTAATATCATGGTGAGTCACTAACCGTTATGGGCTGGAACAGATGAAATGAAAACATTTTGAAAATGATAAATCATTACATAAATAGTGTGTATTTATGAATGTGTGTGTATATGTGGGCTTTGAGTAAGATTATTACAGAAAGTGGAAATAAGTTGAAGATGCTCATTGCCAAACTGGCACACTCGACTCTAAACTAACCTACATACTGTGAATCCACACAACCAGGAAGAAGAAGGTGGACAGAGAAGCCAAACTGTAACTATGGTCACTGCAAAGTAAAGAAGAGAAAGCCAAAAGTGTGTGGTAAAATATTTGCATATATATTTATTGCAGTACCTTTTGAAATGTACTTCATCTAAATATTCTATTTTCAGTTTTTAGATTATGTGTCTCTACAAAATGCATTTGGTTATGTGATTTTCCTTTCCTCTCCTTTCTATTAATGGGAAGGCTCTGGTTTGATTAGTTTGTTTTCAATGCATTCTCCTTATCTGTTCATATTGTCCTCCTCTAGGTGACCTCATTGCTTACATTTCTGTCCTAGAAGTTTTCTCATTCTGTTCTTTAAGCCTTCACATGCAACTGACTGACATTCCTTTCATTCTGTCTATATGTACTGGATCTTTCATTCTGTCTCATATGTACTGGATCTGTCCTCAGGATAACTGCTAAATGAATACAGTCTTCAAAACCCCATACCTCACCTTTTTGCATGCCTCTCCTAGTTCCTGAGCCCCCTCCAGTAGGTCCGTGTTTCCTCAGCCAATTTTGCTACGTATTTGAGAACTGTGAGCGAATTAAATGTTACCTCTAAATTTTAGAGAACTCTGATATGCTTCATGAATATTTCTAGTTTGAAAAAAGACTACATGGAGAAAGCAATACTAAGCATGGAGGAATGGACTGCTGGGTGGGGAATGGCCAGCCCTAGTGGAGGATGTTGATTCAGAACGGCTACTCTTCTGGTACCCTCAAATACCACTAGTATTGGAAAGGCTTTTTGAATATATGCAAAATCCCAGTCTTGTACATGACATTGTCAAAAACTAAACCAGTGAAAAAGGAAAGAGGCATGTTTATTTCATTAAAAATTATAACAGACACTGTACTACTTATAGTTTAACTTCCTTAACAATTAGTTATTGTGTAGTGGCCATTTCCTGACACTGTACCATCTTTTATTTTGGGCTCCTTGGCCTGTTGGTATTAATTTTGGAAATTTAAAACATACTTCAAAAGAGAAACAAAATAACAAAAATTAGTTCTCTTGTTCAATACGATTCTCAATTTTGAAAATTAATTTACCATTATTTGTTCGATATATATATAAGAATTTATGCTACATAAAATATTCCCAGAACTAAATGAATATTTCCTTATTTTTAGAATTTCACTTTATAATTCAGTTATATAATTCATAGAAATACTTGCTTGTTTAAATATACTTCAAGTTTAGTGGACGATTGGATCTCAAGAAATATATACTGCAACAAACTCTAGAAAGGAGCTAAGATTGAATTTAGCTAGAGTTCATGATCTCTTTAATATAAAAGTAAGCATAATATTTTACATTTAATACATTTTGGTTGAAAAAATAGATCCTATGCAGTATTAGTCTCATGTATAATGATGGCATCTGACATAAAACATGCAGAATTAATTTCATTTTCCTTGGTTTAACCACATAGTCATTTTGTTTGCAAAAACATTGACATTTGCCCTTCTATTAAGAAATATAATCACTTTCTGTTAAAATAAGAGGTGCCAGGAAATTTTGTTGCAAATGCTTACGCTGGTATTTCAATTGCCTTGTCTTCTCATTTTTTCTCACACGCAGGAGACATCTTCTGTCCGTGAAATTTCATTGATTTTATCACTGAAAGTGACATTGCTGCTTATTTCATAGGTTCAGTGAATAAGTTCTATTCTAAATATAGCTCTAAATCATGGATTAATTCAATCATCATTAATTCAATAATCTCTATAGAACCTAGATAAGTTGGAAGTACTTTAAACTTGTTAAAAGACACAGTCCTTGCCCTGGGGTAGGTTACAATTTCAGCTGGGGAGCAGATATTCAGACAACTAAAGAATACTTTGAAGGAACGTAAGTACCATAGGAATCAAAAGATGGGTAAGGTCCTTAATTCGGCTATTAAATTAAATAGCTTATAAAGAATAAACAGCATTTTAATACATAGTTTGGAGTTGATTTTTAAACACAATTAATGGGTCTGTTAATGATAATTGTATTCACTTTCCTAAAATTTCACAGATATACTTAGAAATATAATACCAAAGAGAGGAAATTAAGCTATGCAAGTTAATTGTTAGGATTCCATTTATACTTTGGTTCACTGAATCATCGTCAGGCACTATTATTTGTTTCCCTCAAAAGACCCACATGTAGCCTACAGTGCTTCCATGAAATATGTGACTAAAACTATCTTCCCGGAGAACATTAGTGCTGCAATCTTCAGTCGATATTTCACAGATCATGCAGAAGCCCAGAGTTACTAAACTAAGCCAAAATTCTTAAATCACAGTTTATTCAGGAAGATTTTTTAGTGCCTACTTGTTTAACACAATCTTATAAATGATCCCTCACAAAGGATGTAAAAATCAACACATATCTTTAATGGGCTAATTTTGGTTCACTGCAGTGTTGAGTCTATAAAAGCTTTTTAATAGTGAAAGAAATGATGGCATTTTCGTTTTAATTTGCAAATATAATTGCCATTCTAAATAGCTTTTTGTTTCTAACTTAAGTGCTTATTGACAGCAGAAATCTCCCCAAAACACTAATAGAGTATTTAACATAATTGCATTTATTGAAAGAAAATCCAAGGGAAAATAACATACAGCTATCTGAAACTATTTAGCAGAAGTAAAATATCAAAATGAAAAGTAAGTTAAATCTAAACTTCGAGATCTAAAATGTAACTAATATTCAATATAAATTCAACACAATGTATATTTGATTAAACTTATACATTTAAATATACTGATGAGATTCAAGAAATAAAAATGATATCCTGGAAATCCAGGACAACAATTAAGAGCCATATGAAAACAAACTGAAACTAACAAACTAATCCCTATTTCATAGGATTTCCCATCATTTTTATTGAAAAATATATATTTTAGCTCAACTCATGGAAAATTAGAACAATTGAAATTAAATTCAGTCAGTTGTAGATACTCCCTTAAGAAAACTGTTTCATTTCTATCCAGAGTTAAGCCTCTATCCTTCTCAAAATTTTGAATACCAATCCCTTAATTTCAACATACTCAATGTGGGTTCAGGGTAGTGAAATCACTACTTTTATTTTATTAAGCTTTATTCTAATAATGTCAATAATGAAGTCCATATGGAAATATAGGGAATAGTTATCTCTTCCTAACTTTCAGTTGTTTCTAAACAGACATGAACATATGATTGATTGATTCTGAATTGACATATTGCCCATCAAAATTTCAAATCTTTGAGTCCTATTTTTTCTATGTAGTAACACATATTTATAAGTATTATGGATACTCAGCAAAGAGGTTTTTAATATCAGATTTGAAAAAAAGTTGTTCTTTCATGGTAGCTTTTCTCCTAAGTTGAAGTAAAAAAATGTCAGAGACTGCTTTTTAAAAATAAGCACTAAGAAAATTAATTAAACTGGTTAGACACAAAAGGAATATTGTAGGAAAGGAAATAGCATGGGCTTGAACCCTATGATTTTATTGTTTTCACAGAAAATGCAATAACTCCTCATTGATATCAACTACCCAGTTGCAAGAAGAGTAGATACCTTCTGCTTTGTTGAGACACAGGCGAAGCAATTTGTAAGAAGTAGCCATCAACCAAAAAGGAAATGAATTTGAAGTGAATTTTTTCCAGTTTGTGTTGTGAGGCCCTGGTCTTTGAAAGGCACATTAAAATTAAAAAAAAATATTGTTTGTTTTGTTGTTAAAGAAACCGCATTCAAAGAATCCTTTGAAAAGCACATTAGTCTGTCACCATCTTTCAAATCACTAATCAAAACTAACAAAATAGGTCATGAAAAATACCACACTAATCAAAACTAACAAAATAGGTCATGAAAAATACCACAGTCAGTTTCATACAGTCTTAATATAGAACTGAATTAATTAATTGTTCTTCAAATTACACACTTTGACAGATAAGTTTATTATAAAGTCTTAAGTAAAAATGCATGTTTGGTGAAAGTTAGTACAGTTGTCATTCATATTTTGTCATATTTTAAAATATAAAAGTGGGATTATTTTTACTATTTGTAACATGATGTAACTGACTAGCTGCTTTGTAATTCTGATTATTATAATTATCATAATTCACTGCCATGCCAAAGTCAATTGTGTGATACATGTGAAATGAAGTACCATTAGTTTTAGCCTATTGTACGACATTGTAGTGTATGTACCATGCATCTTTCAAATCTCTTAAAGAAAATTTAATGGCAGGCCAAACTTCTAACTTACTAAGTACTATGAATCACACAAAACAAGAAAACATTTCAAACCAGGACATAGCATATTGTAATTCATCATGGAACGAAAATATAGGTAGCAGGAAGGAAAAAAAAAAAAAAAGACAGCAGGGCTAGGTATGTATATAATGTCTGTAAGAGAAGATTCAGATTTTTTAAAAGCACAAAATAAGTTACGTCATTTTTAAATAATGCATAGGCAATGAGTAATATAAATCCTACAAATATGATAGGGCATCTTTTTCTCACTTTTGAGATTGTTGAAAGGAATGATATTGGGCATGATTTGGCTCTTCTGGAGATTTTAGTGAATTTGGTGAATTTCAACATATCTAAGATGCCATCAGTTTTAATATGCACTTTTATTTTATATATCACTACACAGAAATGCTACCAATTGTAGTTAAAATAGGCCCAGTTGCAGAGATGTTAAAACATGAAGGAACAAGCGTCTTTGAACTACTGAAACAGAGTAAGCTCCTAATTAATTGGATCAGTTACTGACACTAGGAGATTACATGGTTTAATCTTTCTCCCAGAGAATTAAAAGCTCCATTGCCTGATGCCTTTCTATAAAGAACAACAACAACAAAAATGGCATCAATTACACTTAAAATGTTATCAAAAAGGAAAAAGGGAAATATGTTGGTGAGTTCAACTCTTAATAAATACAAAAAAATATTAGGAAAAGAAAGGCAGTTGATAAACAGGTAAGTGCTTTAAAGTCATTATTGTAACTAATGTTAAACAGGAGATTACTTAACACAGTTTACATTTCAATTATCCCAACCTTGTAAAATTTCCCACATTTTGATTCATTTTCTTTCAATTAAAGCAACTGAACATTTGAGCTGGAGTGAAAAACATTCTACAATTCTAAGATTGTTGGTTTATATAAATGATCCAGAACCCACTTGAGTTATATATTCTGATTGTTTGCAGTTCTTCTGATTGCCCTTTGTACTTGGCACTCATTTGCAATTTCTCCAAAATTTAATCAAAATTAATTTTTGAAGTACCAGCCAGTTCTCATGACTTCTGAAGCGTGTGTATTCTTATTGTTATGAAAGGTTATAAAAAGACATCAGTGTTTTATGAGTGCTTTGTAGAAGGATTGAAGCTTTCACTTACAACAATTTCTTTATGCAGCATTAATAAGGAGAAAAGGAGACTTGATTGTTTTCCTGGAAAGGACAAAGGTATATCCAAATATTCTGAACATAGATTTTCTTTTAGTTCTTTGTGAAAGTCTCACTCAAATCAAATTTAAGATAAGGGAAGAAGGCGGTAATGAGCTAAGCCTTTCTTTAGGTGAAAACAATTTTGTTAGTATTATCAACAATGAGTGTGCAGAAAATCAATTAGGAAGGATGATTGAGCGAAGTGGTGAGTTGCCACATAAAATGGAAGTCAAGGTGAAGGAGAGTTAGTAAATACTAAGGTAAGTGCCCCAAATATTGTTTAATCTCTTTGGTTTGGGTTTCATAAAATAGATGGTTGACTGTAATTCTGACAATTTTCAATATGCCTGATATGTTCAAATAAGTTACAAAGTTTATTAGTTAATTCTGTTTAAAGGAATTGGTTTAGCTCAATTTTATCACTACCTAGATATTCCAGATGGTCCACTCATTAACTACGAAAATAAGCATTAAATTCCAAGTTCACACTGTTTCATATTTTACTTTCACAGGTTTGACTTTTTTGTTGTTAACATGTATGAAAAATATGGAAGAGCGCATCAGGGGTTCCTATTAAATTCTTTTCTGGAGACATTAAGGTGTATGAAGCCCTGAAGATTTATCCCATGGTAATATAACCGATAAATTGTAGAACTAATCTCATTTCCATGACAAGTAAACATTGCTCAACAAACACACATACCGCTTTGCATACCTTACCTGGAAAGAGGCTTTATTGAACATAGCTGTAAAATTATCTTTTAAGTTGAATTACTGAATTTGCACAAACATTTCTACAGAATTTTTTTTTCTTTTAAAAATCAAGCTTTGTCA
The DNA here is from genome assembly GCA_028646535.1 of Procyon lotor. NCBI lineage: Eukaryota > Metazoa > Chordata > Mammalia > Carnivora > Procyonidae > Procyon > Procyon lotor. The sequence continues at coordinate 76,965,178 of CM053609.1, forward strand.
TTTTCCACTACATTTTGTTGTGCTTTTTATATTAATATTTGCAAATGTTATAATTTAATACTTATATCCCAATTACTTGCATAATCAGTTTTTTTTAAATCCTGGGGTGTTGAAAGAACATATAATAATAATAATCTTCTTTAGACAAAAGTCTTTTTAAATGAAGTTAAAAGCTGAGATAATTTAAGGAAAAAGATCTTCAAATTTTCATAACCAACAGGTTTAAGTGAAATTTACAATGCATTGGAAAACTGGCTGGTTAAAGGTATGATTTGTCCTCAGGTAGCTCAAAATCATTTTTACAGGTTTTTGTTTTTTTGTAAAAGTGTTTTTAATCCTGGTAAAATAATAAAATAATATTTCACAATTTGCACAGAGTCTGACTAAAGGGCAGAGGCATATTACCCTCAGTGTTTAGAATAAAGCCAGATTTTTCAGGCCCAGTCCCGCTGTAGAGTTTGTACGCACTGCAATCACAAACATTTTCTTGCTCCCTCTAAAGCTAGGGCCAATTTCATTTCAAATGGAGGTTAGAGTAAAAAACACCACTCTCGTGTTTTACCACCTTCTGCGCTAAGTATTATCTTAACAACCTTTTGCTCTGGTTGACCCATTTAATAACCTGGAAGAAAATAGTGTTGCTCCCATGTCTGGTCTCAATGGAAGTTATTTTCTAATGGACAATAAGCCGAAAGGCCATGGCTGTCTAGGAGGTCAAACAACAAACGTCTCGTCTGCATGGGCTTACGCAGCAGCTCCGGTCCTTTCTTCTTCAGAAGCGGCTTTTGTTGTCTTGCCTGTAATTTGCACATTTAGGCTCTGTAGTTTGTTTATAAAATAGTTTTACACAAACCACTCTCAGCAGTGCAAGCTTCTGAGTTGAAAATTATTCAGGCTTGTTTCATTGAAGGCACTTGGTTTCCATGGCAATTTATAAAAGATGGTGGTTTGGTTTCTTCGTTGGAACAGATGACTTAGTTTGGGTGTTCAAGTGGCCGCAAGCAAACTCCGATAAGCCTGTGTAATATGTAAGCCCAGGTTTACCATCCTGGATAGTAATGCATGCAAAAAGAGACAGCATACAGTTATCTAGCTTAGCCATGGGAGGAAAACAAATAATAACAATAAAGGTGGGATGGGGACAGGTGGGGAGGAGCATGAATGTTTTAAATAATTCTGAGTTCGGGTTATTTTCAAGGAAGGGTAACAACCAAGGGTAAAAGGGCCTACATTTATTTAATTCTTACGTAAAACCTTCTCGAAAGGAAAATAAATGCCAGCTCTTCACGTACCCTGTTTACAGTGAGGTTTTTGTTGGCAGGCCATTAGGTTTCCATGGTAACAAGCAAACTATTCATTTGAAACAAAACCAGCCATGACTTTGTGCTTTGACAAGGATTTCTATAGCTTTTTTTTTTTTCCAGAGTTCAACCAGATGACCAGATGACGCTGTAATCTTTTTAGCCACAAAAGCACCTGAAGGTCTCTTCTCTACTCAGGTCAAGATTATCTTTTATATGTAGTTTGGAATAAGTTATACTTCCATGATGTCCTTTTATCCCCAGTGCTTTAAAAAATTTGTTTTTATTATTTTATTTTTGAGTCAGTAGTCAGTGGAGGAATCTTTGGTAGTTTGTTTTCTCAATGTCCATTTACAAAGACTCTTTCTTCATGCCAGTGCCTGGTGAATCTTTTATAGCCTCTGCCAGGATAAGGTCACCTTCGAGGACTTAAGATAGAGATGAGGACGATGACTGGAAAAAGCCATAGATGTACTAAAATTCCAACAGCACCATCAACAGAATCTAAAGACAAGGAAAATAAATGCCAAGAAACAAACAAAAAAAGAGAATAAATATTCCATGTAGCTACCAATACAACTTTGATGAACTAATAAAACAATAGTAGTATAGGGAAAACATTTTTGGAAACTATATATATTTTTTTGGTTTATTTATCAGTCTATTTCCAATACATGTAAAAAGGAAAATAACATAAATGTGTGATTAGAAAAATAGGAATATTTTAAGTTGATATGATATGCTATGAGAACTTGTCCAGAAGGTTTGTGTGAGTTTGTGGCTGAACTCATCCTCAGAGTTCTACTAGGCATATGGAAGTATGTACATGTAGGAAATTCTTAGAAATCCTAAGAGGTCATTTTTTCCCCAAAGCTTCCAAAAATGATTAAGATTAAAGACTGAAAGAAAAACTACTTTTTATGAAAACTATAAGGGAAAGGGATTGTTAAGGGTAGAAAATTAGCAATTGCAAACAGTGGATTATATATATGCTTAGGTCAGTCCGGTATCTATATGTTGAATAAATAATTATTCAGTGTAAGTTTTAGAAGCCGTCCATTTTTATTTTATTTTGAAGGTTTTATTTGTTTATTTGACAGAGTGAGAGAAGGAACAGAAGCAGGGAGAGTGGGAGAAGGAGAAGCAGGCTTCCCGCTGAGCAGGGAGCCGGATGTGGGGCTCTTTCCCAGGACCCTGGGATCATGACTTGAGCCAAAGGCAGACGCTTAACCACTGAGCCACCCAGGGGCCCTGAAACAGTCCATTTTAACTAAAAAAAAATCTATTCCATTATTCTGCTTAAGATTCCTATCACAATTGGTGTTTTCAAGTAGAGCTTCATATCCAAGTGATACCCCGTAAAAGGTACGCCTTACCCAGAAAGGATAACATGGCAAGCGCGATAATTCAGTCACCTGGCTTAAGTTACAAAGTGGCTCTCACCTAGGAGAGAGGTGGGTTTTGGAGACAACAGACAACTTCACCTTTTAACAGTGTGGGTCATAGTACCATTGATTGCCTGAGGAGGGTTGGGAACCCAAACAGTCAAGAAGAGACTTTTGGCTGCCAAGCTAGTTTGTAATTAGAAATTAACATTAATTTAACATTCACCAAAAACTGTTTGTCAAAATGACCTTAGTAAATGCTAGTTAAATAGATACAGATCTAACAGGATACTTTCTCATACCAAAGAAAATGTTTCTGTTCAATAGGATTGTTTCCTCTGATTTACAGAGGCTGAATAAAAATACCTCCAATATGTACAGATATATCTTATTTAAAACAGCCACACATTTCTCTGACTTTAGAAAAGAAGATACCTGATTTTGAAAATGTTCTATTATGTAACAATAAAGTCCTTTGGGATTTTCCTTGCCATTTCACTGTTGCTACTTTTACCACTTCTGTTTTCTCCATGAGGGAGAATGTTCCCCCTTGCTTTCCTCATTTGGAAAGTTTAATTCAATTTTTTAAAATTTAATTGATAATAGCTTTCAGTGATTTAATTATCTAAATGCAAGATTTCTATGTGAGATGTAACCACCTTCAGTTACTAGAATGTTACTGTGACTGATTTATGGTAAGAAATTCAAAAGAATTCCCACTCTCCTCCTCCAGGGAGAATGCATGCTTTCCTGTGCATTTGACAAATCTACTTCATTTGGATACTGCTACTGGTTTTTTAAAGCAAAATTAGCCAGATACAGGGAGAAATTTTTACTAAATTTGTTACTTGAAATGCTAAGTATAATGACAAGAAGGTGAAAACTATGAACAAAGTGACTCATTGTTATATACCATCTTAGTTTTTGTCTTTTTTACAATGCTTAAAAATGGAGTCAGTTCAGTTCGTATGCGCAATCAGTGGGTAGTTGCAGAAATTTAACTTTCGACATCTAGACTAATATAATTTCTCACTAAATACACTCAATCAACAAAGACTCTGATTTGCTCTAGACTTAACAAAATGGATTTTCATGGTCCTTTTATACTTGCTAAATATTTGATGAGTTATTTGTGTAAATTTAGCTTGATCGATACCCCTTTATATAACCACAAAATTAAAGATTCCAGATGGGCCTATGAAAATACTTTAAGTGGAGGGAATTTTTAAAAGACATGATTTTAGTTATCTCAACTTCACATGGATAATACAGAGATGAAGGTTTTAAGAAGCATCTCAACACGTAATTCTGATGTTTTTTGCATTACTTATGATTTTTAAAAAATATTTTATTTATTATTTGACAGAGAGAGAGATCACAAGTAGGCAGAGAGGCAGGCGGAGAGACAGGGGGAAGCAGGCTTCCCACTAAGCAGAGAGCCTGATGTGGGGCTCAATCCCAGGACCTGGCCAGAAGGCAGAGACTTAACCCACCCAGGCACCCTGCATTATTTCTAATTTTTAATTTATATCTTACTCAAAAAATTTATGTGCTGAAAAAATAAAATTTGAAGATATTATTAAACTATAATATTCAAACCAGAGTAAAAAAGGGAAACCAAATTACTAAACAAGATTGTAATGCACATAGATGAATTATTCCAGAATACCAGAAAATAACGATTTATTACACAGGTCTAAACTAAAATTATTTTTATCTTGTCTTTGGTCAAATATGCATACCATCAAATTTAATACTTTGTTTTAAAAATATCTTCAAAATTTTAGGGTCTCACATATAAGGAATTTCTAAATTTGCAAACCAAAAATAAATGAGTTTTAAAAACTAGACCATTTTAGTTTAATAGTTATGTTACTTAACATCGCACCAAACCAGTCCAGGAATAGACACTTACTCTTAGTCGTTAAGTCTTGTTTTGCACATTCTCCTTCTGCAATCGATACATCATCAATGGCAATGTCACCTTCTATGCCAGGACCTCGAATACCTTCAAAAATGAGCTACAAATATGAATGAAACAAACCTAAATGTAGATCTTTGATTTGTAGATGGATTCTTACTGAGAAATTGAGGAGCCAAACCTAAAACTGACAGCAATTCTGACATTAATTATCAGTGGTCTTCAAAATTGTTACTTTCAAAAAACATAAATGTTCTTAACGAAACCAGTAACAGTATATTCCTTGCTTACTAATAGGTTTTCACATCAAAATCTCTGTGTTGATTTTAAAATAAAACTAAACTAAGGACTATAATAAAAACTACCACTACTACAAACCCCAGCACTTTGTGTTTTCAGGGGTAAGTAAAAATTTTTATTTGAACAGTACTTCTCTAAAATAGATGTCCTCCAATTTTGTCTAAACATAGAACACTGGTTTTCTAGAAATATTTTCCGGAATGAATCAGTTCTGGGGTTCTTTACAACAGTATTAAGTTTATTAAAGCCCAGAACAAGGAATTACCATCTCTATGAAAATTGTTTACTCTCTTGCAAAAATGTGAATAAGTTTCTCGTATCCCCATATGTTATAATATATCTCTATGATTTCGCTTTTGACTTTCTACTGTTAACAACCTCAAGATATTTATGTGTTTATACATGTTGAATGTTTAATGGAAGAACTTTGAATTTCAACAGTGATTGACGTTGAAGTTTAATACATCAAAGTTGAAAGAATAGATTAATGAAATCAGTCTCCTTTTATTACTAAATTCTGAATACAATGACAATATAAGGACAATTAGCAAATTTTATTATTTCATATTTACAGAAATAAGACTTTTAAAATTTTCTCTATAACCTCTCAATTATTCCTTGCTTCTAGCAAAACCTTTTAATCCTTTTGATATGAAAAGGCAACTATGCATTTGGTGATTATATTCACAAACATTTCTACATGCCAAAATGAAATGTCTAGTTTGGTCTTTCCAAGGAAGAATTAGCTTAATGAAAAGGTGTTTCAACATCAAGCTGATGTGTGCATTTTTATACAATTTCTAGCCTTATTTCATTGCAACAAATTAGAGGGAAAGTCTTTTTTTATTGATGCCAAAATTTTTGGTTTTGTTTTTTGTCTTTGAAAGTATCTTGATATATGGTTCATTAAAGCCAAGTTTGTGGTGATTTTCAGAAAACTTAGGCTACCTTTGAGAAGTTGATCTGTTGTTCTCTGATATACTACCTTAATTTTATCAATTGAGATCTCTAAGTGATAAGCAGAAGTATTAGTTATCAACTTTTGCATTGAGTCCCTTTCTGCCACTTGAATATAGTCCACATGAGTAAGAATAATTTTCATGATTTGATAGGAGAAAAATGGTTGGAGAAATTTTTATTATTATATTTCACTTGTATAGACAGGGTTTCCTGCTTATCTATGTTGAGATAAATAAGTTAATAAATATTGTCGGAAGCTATTTCTTTGAAAAACATCCAAAATGTCATGAATCACTGAAGCCAAACAAAATGGCAGACCAGAATTAAAATATGATATAGAATCAAGTTAGTGGTATCCAGATTCTCAGTCCTCAGAGTCAACAATGAAACATTACTTTGGCTGCCTGGAAATAATGACTTGCATTCGACGTAGGGTAGTGTTTTTGAAAGTTATCTGGAAAGTGGCTAAGAAATCCTCAGAGGACTGTTTTAATCACAAGGTCCTAAAGTGAGAATTAAAAAAAAAAATCAATGGTATAAAAATCCAAGAACATTGAAATTAGAAAAGGGAAAGTCATTTTAACGACTGTGGAATATTCCACATTATGGATATGATGTAATTTATTTAATTAGTGCCCTATTGATATTGTTAGACATTAAAATTATTATCAGCTATTCTGAACAAGGCTGAGTCGAATGCATTTTATTTTTTATTTTATTATTTTTAAGTAGGATCCATGTCCAGCAGAGAGTCCAACATGAGGCTTAAACTCATGACCTTGGGATCAAGACCTGAGCTGAGCTCGAGCCACACACTAAACAGACTAAGCCACCCAGGTGTCCCAGGATGAATGCATTTTAAAACATTAATATACAGACTTTTTAAGAGCACATGGCTCTTTAAGGTCATCATAAATTGCCCCTATCAGCACTATTGCCTTTTTCCTAATCATGGGTTTTTTTTAGTCATTGGGTATTTTGTTTTGTTTTGGTATGTGCTTCTTACCTGGTTGAGAATCAATGTTAAGAGTAAATCAATGGTTATTCCCACCCCCTTCTTAGTTTCAGTCATGTGATGCTGAGTCTTCTCTCCTGAAGATAACAACATGAATGGAGTGTTATCTTGGAGAAAGTCAGAACTCACAGATTCATGATGATATGAGTCTTGGTCCATAAAATCCAACATGCTCCACTTTGGCCCCATGACTAATACTTAACTGAATAAAAGTAGAGTGCTGCCGTCTCAATTCTTTCTTTTTTGCAGGTATTTATAAAGGAGTAAATGGAATAAAGTATAGATTTCTGCCTCCCAGTCAGGTTTTAGTTCTGGACTGAAGCAGGAATAGGAATGTATTAGGGAAATTTTGTTTGGTAAAGAGGAAACTTCCTATGTCACCAAGAGTTTTAATTTTAAAAGATGGTATAGGAGGGAAAGGTGGTAAGCACGGCCTGTAGAAGGCAGTAAATAAGGGGTGTGCAGTGCAGCCACAGCAAAGAAGGGGGCTGTATTCCTTTGTGTGGAAAGTGAGGTGTTAGCGAGAAGATTGATAAGGGTAGATTAGAATATGCTGCACCAGCTCACACCTGAAATTCAAACAGATGAAGCTGAAGTCATAATCTTTTCATTGGGAAGGATATTGGAGAAACAGGTTTAGGAGTACATGGATTTTCTATCTTAGGTATGTAGAGGTCAATAGGTGATAAAATTATCCTTCCAAGTATTTTTTTTTTCCTCATTTAAAGCACACGATTATTCTCACTTAGCAAGTTCTAGTCCCCTGGAGGTAGGTGTCAATATAAAAAATATGGGACTATTTAAAAATGAAAATTAAAATGTATAAATCATCAAAATCATTTCTAAACTTTTCAAAGCTGCTTGCCCCAGAATGATGTTGCCATTGCTCAAAGCCCTTCAGAATTTCTTTCACTGACTTCTTTAAAGCATTAATCATGCCTACCTTTCCCATTAACTTCCTTTAACCTCCCTTCCTTCTGCCTCCCTGTACAGGTGAGACCTAGGCTTGTGCTTAAACACAAGGTCGGACCTGGGTCAGTACTAAAAACAGAGTCCTGAAGCAGAGGTTGTGAAGGATGCTGCCACACTTTTTTTGTGGTAGGACTGAGAGGAAGTGCTGGAGAGCCTTCTGTGCTAAGTGTCAGAGTAGACTGATTGATGGAATTTAATGTGTTTGCTTCCTCCCTGCAATATGTTGACTGGTGTGCCTGGCGGAACAACAAAAATACAAATCAACGAAAGTTCTATTTTCATGTGTTCAGAGGACTGCCTAGATCTAGAACATTCTCTTATATGAATACTTCATCCCTTGTGGATCCTGAATGTGTTAAGTGTTAGTAATAATAGTTGGCTGATTTGCAAGTCTATTTACATTTATTGGTACAACTATGGATAATAGTTTGTCATTGAGTAAAGCAACTGAACTACTTTCTGTATAAGCATAGCAGGTGTTTTATATATTGTGTGTGGCAATAAATCAGAGATGTTTTAGATAGTGTCTGTGGAAATAAATCAGAATTATAGTAGTAACTAGTAGGATAAAAATAATTTCTGACAAATAGTCTCTTGGGACAGTTATATAATTAGTGTTTTTAATATTTATTTGTAATTTTGTAATGATAGGGAATTCAGTCCAATAGTCCAGAGAAATAACATAGTTCTCCTCAGGGTCCTCTTTGAATAGGAAGAAAAAGATCCTGTGTGGGAAGTTTGTTTGTTTCCTTTTAATTTCCATAGCAGTTTTGCTCTGATGAAGATATAGATTTTTTTTTTTTAACTCCTACAGACTCTCACAAAGAGATATTTATTGCATTGTTCTTTTTATGTTCCGAACTCCAACACCAACTATATCTTTGAATTATTATAACGTTTTATAGATTCTAATACTCTCATAAGTGGCTTCTAGACTGAGACCTAGAGGGATACCTTTCCTTTATATTTTTGATTGTGAACTAGATAATTGAAATCAAATGCATATATATTCCACTTAAACAATGTACCTTGGTCAAACTTTCCACTGTTTGTTTATAAAAATAAATCCTTGGGGTGCCTGGGTGGCTCAGTGGTTAAAGCCTCTGCCTTTGACTCGGGTCATGATCTCAGGGTCCCGGGATTAAGCCCTGCATCGGGCTCTCTGCTCAACGGGGAGCCTGCTTCCCCACACCCCTCTCTCTGCCTGCCTCTCTGCCTACTTGTGAGCTCTCTCTCTCTCTCTCTCTCTCTCTCTCTCTGTCAAATAAATAAATAATAAAATAAAATCTTTAAATTTGTATATACTTAGAAGCGTAACCTCAAAATATGTAAAGCAAAAAGGAGACAGAACTAGGGGTGCCTAGGTGGCTCAGTGGGTTAAAGCTTGTCAAAAAGCTGTGTCAAATAAATAAATAAAGTCTTAAAAAAATAAATCCTTAGTGCCAAACATTTTTCAGTCATAAAAAGGAGAAACTATAACAATTCGTTATGATATATCTCAACTTGGAAACTATAGTCTGTATGAAATGACAAAAAAATCTGAATTTTATTCATTTAGGAAAGAAATGCTCTAGTATAATAGGTTAAGTTTTGTCATATTTTTATGAATTACCATCATGATTCTGATTACTATTACATTAAGGGATAAAACTACTTCCTTTCCTCTTCAGTACTTCTGAATGCATCTGGGTTAATTGCCATGAAGAAGAAATTAATGGTATCTAGATACTTAGGGAGAAAATGTTAAAGTTTCGTTTTCCTAAAGGGGGGGAAGGAGGCTCAATTTATGCAAAACCTGTTCTTTACACACTATCACACTGATATTTAAAATGTTTTCCTTTAACTAAGATGACAAGTTTAAAATTCTGTATGTTTTCACAGTGTGTGTTTCCAATTTAGCAAACTTAATATGCAGGAAATACTGCATGATCAGAAAATTAACTCTTGGTATATTCAAGTGGGAAGTTAATAAAAAGTATGTGGACATTGTATTATTACAATGACACTATGGAAAATCAGTTCATTGATCATTTCTTACATATATTATAGTGATTTAAATCTTAAACGTCAGTATAGATATATAGATGATGCTATAAAATCTGTGTTCCGATATCATTTCTCAGTAAGGAAGGAAGAGCTCCATGCAACACTAATAAGTAAAAGTAGATGGGGGGAGTCAGAGAATACAATGCATTTCTAATGATGTGACTTCAACATTAATGATGCCTTCTGCAAAGTTTCACAGCATATTTTCTTCAAGGCAAGAGATATATCGCTTCTGATCATTACTGTTAAGGCAAGCACAGAGTCTAAGGATGAAGTTTGAAAACTGACAGAGTACATGACTTGGAAAAAACTCAGGATACAAGTAAAGTTGAAAATAGCTATTAACATTGGAAAATGTTTCCTGTGGTTACTTTAGGAGCCACTGCCACATCTATATAATGGTCCTGGAATTTGGCTTAGAATGCCAGATATATATCTACATGAATATATGATACTTAGAAAGGAGGACAACATATTCCAGATTATTATTGTTTTTAGAGAGATAAGCATGAGGGCAGCATGATGTAATAACAGAACTAAAATCTCTTTCCAATCCTTATTAAATGGTAAGGATTTATGTGATTTAAGATACTGTCTCGAAATCATTTTGAAATCTTTAAATGAGGACATAAGAGGAGACTTCCAGAATTTCTTTCACTTATAACAAAGAAAACATAAAGACTGTATTTTATGTCTCAAAATGTCTCTATATTTTTCCCCTGGAAAGCATTTGGAATATATTACAAAAAGAAAGAAAGTTGGGTGCCTGGGTGGCTCAGTCAGTTAAATATCTGCCTTCGGCTCCGGTCATGATATCAGGGTCCTGGGATCCAGCCCTGCATTGGACTCCCTGCTCAGAGTGGAGTCCGCTTCTCCCTCTTGCTCTCTCTCCACCTCTGCCCATGACTCATGCTTTCTCTCACTCTCTCTCAAATAAATAAATAAAATCTTAAAGAAAAGCATTAAAGAGGATGGTTAAATATTTTTCTTGGTGTAAGATATAAATTATAAGTAACATTCTAAAATTACACTATATCAATTTTATTTTTTTGGAAATTTTGCTGTAATCTTTCCAAATCCTGCAAAATATATTTGCATCACAAACACTGATCATGCTATATTATTTCTTGACAAAGAGCCCCAAAGGTAATTTCAGTAGGATAAAACTTCTCTTTACCCTGAGAAGTACTACACAATTTTATTTTCAGCTAAGCAAACTAATTGGACACACTCAAACAAAGGACTTTGCAAGTGGTTGTGTTTTAAAGGGCTTATAAATCAAAATAATTTAAATGCATGCAACCCCAAACAAATAAAAGCACCTAAGTGTCAGTGCAGCAGAGGCTCAAAATCACTTATATCTCATTTAAAATTCCGAGAGGTAGGAGATATCCTTTCCACTTGAAATAAAGACATTCTACAATGCCACAAAGCTACATTTGAGTAATATTAAAACTTCTCAAAACTTAATTTATATGCTAATATATTCTGTACAATTTTTACTGTGCTTTCCTGGTATTACATACCAAAGCAAGCATTTTTGAAAAACTCGACAGTTTACAAATGATTTTTGACTAAAAAATGCTTTGTCAGAAAAAAAAATCAACAAAACAACAAAAAACTCAAAACCAAAACAAAATAAAAGCAAAATATCGGGTAGGCTGATGTAGTTGTTTCATGTTTCCTTAAAAATCAAGACTTATGAAATAACAAAATCTTTAGCCAACAGACCTAGAAGTATGTCAAAGAATAAAAGAACCTAGAAATCCAAAATAAAAATATGATTTATCTTATTTTTGACTGGTGATTTAAATAGCTTAGCAATGCGCCATTAAAAATTGATACCTTTAAAAAATTAAAAACAAAAAACAAACCAGAAAACAAAAACCAAACTGCTCCTCTTCTATTTGCTTCCAACCAAGATAGACTGAACAGGAACCAGATCTATCCTCCCATCCGAAACAACCAAATAACTAGACAAACATTAGGTAATGAAATGAAACAATGAAACAATAAACATTAGGTAATGAAGAACAATGATCAGTCAGTGAGTGATGGGAATCAGACAAGGTGAGCTCTACGATGCCCAATATGGAATTGATAGACGATGGTGCAAACTGAAGAAAGAAAGAGCTTGGTAGAAAATCTCGGAGGAGTTGGAGAAGAGAGTTTAAGGACTCCGAGGCAGCTAGAAGGTGCTGGGTAGAATATAAGCAAGGACAGAGCTGCTGAGATCTGCAGAGGGTCTCCCTAAAATATTTATCAACATACTGATCAGGACATGAATGTGCAGTAGTTACCACACAAGAATCGAGGAAAAAAAAAAACCAGAGAGATGCACTGAAGGTAACAGTACTCAGCTCAAACAAGGCTTGGAAAACCTCGTAATTCATGGGGCATTGGACAGAGTACTCAGAAGACTCTTGCCTCGGTAGTGAGAAATAATCAGCTCCATATGAAACACTGCTTCAGTCTCTTGTAACAAAGCTTAAAAGAAAGACCAAAAAATGATTAAACTGTCTCCGAATAACTACATCCCAAACAAGTTCAAGAATATTTACAGAAATATAAAAATAACAGATTTTGTATTTTATAAAACCGTAAGAATTTTAGCTATCAAAGTAAGATTCCAAATGACTGACACCCAATCAGATGACCAGACATGCAGAGAAGCAGAAAAATGACTTGTAATGAGGAGAAAATAGTCCAAACCAAGCAAGAACTGACACCAATGTTAGCATTAGCAGACAGTGACGTTAAAACACCTAATATAACCAGGTTTCATATATTCAAAACATTAACTAGAGATGTGGAAAATATTTTTTCAAAGACAATTTGAACGCACAAAGATGAAAAGTACAATGGTTAAGATATAAAATACACTGAATATGATTGAAAGCAGATTAGACATTGCAGAAGAAATGATTAGTGAATGTGAAGACAGAATAGAAACTATACAAAAGAAAACATAAATAAAAACGCTAAAAAAGCATTAATAAGCTATGTAACACCTTATATATATGTACATAAATAAGGGGTCTTATATACATACATAAGGTGTTGGACTGGAGTCTTCAAAGGAGTGGAGGAGAAACTAAAATATTGAAGAAACATTAGCCAGACAATGCTTAAATTTAATAGAAACTATAAACGTAGAGATTCAAGATCAATGAACCACAAGCACATGAAAAACGAAGAAAACGACATAAAAGCATGTGAGAGTTAAATTGCTCAAAACCAGTGATAAAGAGAAAATCTTAAAAGCAACCGGTCACATTACATATGGAAGGATAAATATGAGTTTCAGCAGATTTATTCTTAGAACCGATGCAAACAAAAGGACAGCAGAACATTTTTAAAGTTCCAAAAGGAAAAACTAGAATAACACACTCAGAGGAAATATCTTTCAAAAAATGAAGGTGAAACAGACTTTTTCAGAAGTACAAAAGGTGAAAAGAATTCATGTTTAGCAGACCCACAAGACAATAAATGTTAAAAGAAGTCCTTCGGGCAAAATAAAATTGATACCAGATGGAAATATGCATCTACAAAAAGCAACAAAAAGCACTACAAATGATAACTACTTTGAGCTCCAACTATGCAAACCCGGTCTGATTTCTCAGTTGGAATGAGGGGGAAGATTATAGTGGAGAGAGTTCTCCAAGGTTTGGCCTATTGTTAAAAAGCTTTATTCATTTAAACATCATTGAACATCTGCTTTAAACATTCTTACAAGTTTCTTTTTTGTGAATTTAATATGTGACTTTCTGAGGCTACAGAAAAATTTGTTGTCATTGGTAGTTGTAAAAATGTTCTACTCTGAATTTACACTGACCACATCCTTCCTGGTAATGAAAGACTAATTCACGTCCTGAAATCCCTTCTTTAAATCAATATTATTGGTAACAAAACACAGTGGAGTAAGATGGGCCAAATAACAAAGAAAAGCAATTCCTTTCCATAAGATTGCAATCTCAAACTTGGAGCTGACCCCCTGCCTCTCATTTCTTTCCTCTATGAAACCCCCTCAATGATTATATCCAGGGGAACATTTCCTTCTGGAATCTCACTGTTGTGACATCCTGAATGAAGAAACATTCCCTTGCAAGAATAAAACAAAATAAAATTAATATATTTTCTGTGAAAAAATATAGAATAAAATAAGTATCTGCAGAAATATGAAATTTAGTATCTGCTTGTAGGTCATTTATTAATTTTGAGTAGTGAATAGCTTTTTAAAGATTTTATTTATTTGAGAGAGAGTGACAGAGAGAGAGAGAAAGAGCATGAGCAGTAGGAGGATAGCAGAGGGAGAAGCAGACTTATGGCTGAGTGGGGAACCCGACGTAGGGCTTGATCCCAGGATTCTGGGATCATGACCTAAGCAGAAGGCAGATGCTTTACCGAATGAGCCACCCAGGTGCAGTGTAGTGAATAATTTTAGTTCAGATGCTGGTTTTCCTAATTTCCTTACTACCTTATGCAAATCTCTAAAGAGTAGACACTCTCTGTAATGACCGGCCCACTGGACTCAACTTGCTTTACTATTTGAGTATCACTGTCTTTAAATTCTGTGGGCACCAAACTTTCCTGATCCCCTTCCCTTTAACTCTAAAACATACTAAAAAATACTAAAGATTGAGCTCTTCTCCCACCATTCATATTATGGGTTGGTGTTCTGTATGATTCCATCATTTAATCACTGTTCACATATGTACATTTTCCCTTGGAAATATCAACCACTTCCACATTTCTAGGTAGCACATACAATCCAATGACTTACAAATGTGCATGTCCCCAAAGCTTCAGACCAACATATACAACAACCTGCACATTTTTAAAAGGATACTCCATAGGCATTTTGTCAACATGTCCAAAATAGAAGTAATCATATTCACCTCTGAAGCTTGTCTCTTTTCCTCTTTTTGTTATTTAAGGTAATGTATAGCACAAGCTACCCAAGATTCCCTAGTTAGGAACTTTTTAGTCATTTATGGCCACTTCCCAAATTACCAACATTAAAAAAAAAAATGTTCTGCTGGTTTTCACACCTATGTATATCTTGAAATCATCCTTTTTTCTTTATGCCACTTCCCTAGTTTGTCCCTTCAACATCTTTTATGTGAACTTTACAAGTCTTAACTGGTTTGCCAATCCAGTTTTACCTCTTTGAGCCAGCAACATGATCGCTGTACCGTGTCATCCCCAGAGCAAAATCTTCCAATGACCCCCCATTACCCAAACACCATGGGTTCTATAACCTCAGCCCCCACCAGTATGATTTCTCTTTGTGTACCAAATTGCAGATAAACATTTTCCTGTTTCTCAGGCAAATCCTATGGTATATGACGTCAATGTCTTTGTTCACTCTGAACTCTGCTGCAATATTAATGTTGGCTCTTTCTCCACTTTGCAATCCCTCTCCTTGGTTCTGGTTTCACCTCATTCAATAAGTTTTTCTTGACTTTCTTCCATACTCTTATAGTTGGTGCTCAGAACCTTGTGCACACCTCTATTACTGCAACTTTTACAGTGTGCGATGTTAAGTGTTTACATGTTTATTTCTACCAATCTGAGGTAAATAATCATTTTTAGATCCTCAGCCTAGCAAGTTCCTGGCACATAGGAGTAGCTCAAAAAGTATTTATTGAACTGTTCATTATGATAATAAGTGATTGTTTTGAAAGTGCTCAAATTCTTAAATTGATGTCTATGACAATAAAGGAGTATCCTGAAAAATACAGTAATATAACTATTCTCTTAAGTACTTATTGTATATATATTTGATTTAATAATTTTGTCTTGGTGAGGCAGTCACATAGGAAGCAAAAATGTGTCTTGAAGTACATTGAAGAAATCAATGGTAGAAAAATACACCCAACCTGAGTATATAAAATATACTTACTATATATAGTTAATAAAATCACTAAAACTACATTATTTTCTCCACTGAAATAGTTTTATGAAATATTGTCTCAAGCCATAGTGGCCATTTTTTAGTCATTAAAAATTCTATTATATATTTATAGCTCACTTTCTTAATTCAATTTAGCCTTACTTTTCTATATCAAAACAAAGAAAAACGAAGAACTTCTTCAAAGTTCTCTGACTTTGGTCATCAAAGTGATAAATTACTAAAATGACATTACCTCGAAGAGACACATTTTGCTAAAGTATGGGTAAAATTCCATCGTAAAATTCAAACAGATTGAGAATTGACTATCCAGTTTCCATTATCCATTATCTTGAGTAAAAATATACACATATGATTTTATAGATCATATCATTTGGATTTTGAAAGACTATTACTCAAACATATTATTTGATAGGTTTTAATTAATAAAGCAAAGGGGCATTTTCTCTTTATAAAACAGCTTTTGTAACTAAAGAGAAACAATACTATCATTTTTGTGAGGCTCAAATCGAAGAATTTCTGAACCTTCATATTCTTATGTTTGTTCAAGTTCTGCCTTTAACTTGATGCTCATGTGCAGCAATCTCTTCATAAAAATGATTGTTCTTTTCTTACCTGAAATGAAGTGATTGGATATATATTAACATGAGCCTCATTCCACCGCTGTCCTTTATTCCCACTTGAAGACCACAGTGGATTCTCTATCGTTGTCTGCCCTTTCAAACGCAGGTAAACATTTAGAACACCTAAAAATAACAATGACATTTTATTTTGTATATTTGTTTTTGTTTTACATTTGTTTCTCCTTGACTTAACACTTTTAAACTGTTAAAAATAAAATTTCTCAGAATACTAATGCCTCTTCCTTTCTTCCCCTCTCATTTCTGATTTTGCTTTTATGGCATTTGGAAGGCCTCCAAAGACAATTGTGTCCTAATACCTAGAATCTGTGAGTGTTATTTTATACGATAGAAGCAGCTTTGCAGATGTGACCAAATTAAGTACCTTGAGATGGGATTACTCTAGATCATCTTGGTAGGTCTTAAATGTAACCCCATGTATCTTTTTAAGATAGAGGCAGGAGATTTATAGAGGAAAGAACAACGTCATGTGAAAGAAAAAGAAGATACTATGTGGTTGGTTTTGAAGTTGCAGAAAGAAGCCACAAGCCAAATGTGGGTAACGGCTAGAAGCTAGGAATGTATTCTCCCCTAGAGCATTCAGAAGGACCTAGCCCTGGTGACACCTTTCTAGCCTCATGATACTCATTTTGGATTTCTGTCTTCTAGAACTGTAAGATAATGGAGTTTTGTTGTTTTAAGCCACACAGTCTGTGGTAACTTATTTGTTAAAGCAGTGGCAGGAAACTAATATAGCCTGTGTGTGTACTGAGTGACTTGCACAAAAGTCTGACTAAATGCCCTGTCCTATATTACCAGTTAGCATTTCCTTTTCAATTTACTTTTTAACCAAGTCTCATTTCTCTTCTAAAAGAATTACTTGAAGATAAAATGAGAACGTTCGTCTCATGATTTATATATCTCTTTCAACAGTTTCATGTTCTGCACACAGTAAAAAATAAAATAAAAAAATAGTAGTGATGCTGATGATATTAACATAATATGATATATGTTGAACACGTACTCCAGATAAAGAATTAATACTTAACAATCCTATGATGTACTATTCTAGAGAAAACTTTGAGTGGTTAATTAGTTTGCACAGTTCATACAGTAAGTAAATAGAGGCAAATTTGAACCCACAGAGTTTCAAAGTCTGAGATATTGGTCTCTAAGCAATCAGTATTTTTATACACTTAAAACAATTTTTGAGACATCTTACATGTAATAAAATTTTCTCATTTTCAATGTACAGGTCAATAAACTTTTGATGTATACTGCAGTGTAAGCACCACTCAGTCAAGATACAGAACATTTCCATCTTTCCAGAAAGCTCCCTCACTTTCCTTTGCAGTTAATCTTCTTAGCCCTTGTTCTTGTGCCAGGCAACTATTGATAAGACTTTCTTGACTGATGATTTTGCCTTTTCTAGAATTTCCTATTTATGAAATTATGCAGTAAATATTGTTTGTGTGTCCGGCTCCTTTTCCTTGGAATAATTTCTGTTATATTCATCGACATTATTATGTTCGTGTTTTTAATTTTAGTATTTAGGTCATTTATAGTTACTGTAATTTTTGATATGTTTGGGATTAAGTATACCATCTTATTTGTTCTCTACTTATCCCCTCTGCTTTTTATTCCTTTATGGCTCCTTCCCCTTTTTTTTCAGTTGATTTTTTTCTTTTTTAGGTTTCTTTTATTACACTGATTTTTAAATGTCTCTTTTTAATTGTCTTTTAGTGGTTGTTTCAGGGTTAACAAGAGTCACTCATAACTTTTCATAGTCTAATTATAATATTTTATTCATGCTCATAATTCGTACAGCATACATGCCTTACTATGACCTCCCTCTTTTCAAAGCTGTACTTTACATTCGCTATCTTACTTCACACATGTAATAATCTTAAAACAGTATAATTAATTTACCTGTCTTCTTTCTATTTTTAATAGTAATCGTATCTTTTTTACCTTTGCCTAAAATGTAAACTTCACCTTACAGTGAATAGTCAGATGTATTTTATACAAATTAAAAGAAAAACATACAGTTTTTAAATTTTCTACTTAATTACCATTTTTGATGATCTTCATTTCTACCTGTAAATCTGAGCTACAATCTAGCACCATTTCCCTTTGGCCTGAAGGACATCTTTTAGAGCTTTTTGCAGTGGTGATCTGCTGGAGACAAAGTTTCTCAGATTTGTTTATATAAAAATAACTTCATTTTAGTCTTGTGTTTTTGTGAGATTTAAAATTCTGCCCATTTTTCCCCCAAGCACTTGAAAGTTGTTCTCCTTTCTTCTCTATATCATGATTTCTAATGTGAAGTCAGCCATCATTTTATCTTTGTTCCCTTCTATATGTTTTTTTTTTTTTTTCTCCTTCAGGCTGATTTTGAGCATTTTTCCTTATCTTTGGTTTGCAGTAGTTTGATTATAATGTGCCTAAATTTCTTATGTAAGGTTTGCTGAACTTTTTAGTTTTCCTTTTATTTCTGCCCCATCTCTTTCCTCTACTTTCTCAGACTCCAATTATATATATATGCAATGTGATATTCTTTTACCAGTCAGAGGCTGTGTTCATTTTGCTTCAATCTTCCCTCTTCATTTCTCAGGTTGGAAAATTTTGTCTGTCTTCAATTTTATTAGCTATTTTTTCTTTTCTTTTGCCTTCTTCCAGTAAATTCTTCATGTATTGTCTACTACTTTTTGGTATAATTCTTATTTGGCTCTTTTGTATAATTTCTCTTTCTTTGCTAGACTTTGCTATCTGTTCATTATTAAGACTTTATTTCCTATGATTCTTTTAATATATTTACTCTAATGTCATTGAACATATTTATAATGCCTTTTTAAAAGAAGGTTTTTTTTTTTAATTTAATTTTTCAGTGTTCCAAGATTCATTATTCATATACCACACCCATTTTAAAAGTTTTTATCTGCTAAGTCTACTGTTTGGTCCTCTTCAGTTTCATTTCTATGGGTTGATTTTTTTTTTTTTTTTTTTTTTTTTTTTACTTTTTCATTGACTGTGGATCACATTTTCTATTTCTTTGTGTTATCTGGTGATTTTCATTGAATGATGGGCATTGTGGACATTACGTTATGGAGACTTAAGCTTTATAATCATTCTCAGAAGGCAGTTTTGTTTCAGCAGGCTATTCAATTACTGACTCATCATGTTAAACTTGTATTGATAGGCTTGGTTTTACAGTAACAATGCAGATCTGTGAAAAGCCCAAATTGTTGCCCAAAACTCCTTAACTCTGTGGGAATCAACCTCCAAATCTGTCTCTACTGTGGATCTTTTGGGGCTTAGACTTAGGCTTTTAAAGGAAAGGTCTAGAGAGCTCAGTTCTTTAGGGAATCACCCTAACTACTAAGGGAGAGCCCTTTTTTTTTCATGTTGTCAGAGGCTGTTAGGATATCTCTTCACTCTAAAATGGCTTAAACTTCAATATTCTCTACTGCTTTTCTCCCAGGACTCTTTGACCTCCCCAACTCTGTTCTGTTGTCAAGTCTACAAAACAATATGTTGCTATATTATAAATCTTGGTTTTTTTTGAGTCTTATAGCAGTATAACCTAGCCTTCAGGCAAAACAGTGGAACCCTATAGAAACTTCTAAATTCAACTCAGCACACTCCTTTCTTTTACCCTGATTTACTCTCATCTCTGCCTCCTGAACTCAGTGGCACCTCTATGTTCTGCTTGAATTCAAGAGCTCTATGTTAGGGCCAGGAAATTGTTTTTAGGCAGAGGATGGTTCCTTGAGAGATTACCTCATTAGTTACCTTTTCACAGACCTCAGTTTTGCCCTGCCTCTTCCATTTTTCTGAAAACCATTGCTTACTCTACTTAACCCATTTTAATAGTTGTTTATGGCAGTAGGATTTATCTGGAACCGGTAACTACTATGTGGCTTCAAGACAGTCTCAATTTGAGGGGCGCCTGGTTGGCTCAGTGGGTTAAAGCCTCTGCCCTCAGCTCAGGTCATGATCTCAAGGTCCTGGGATCGAGCCCCACATCGGGCTCTCTGCTCAGCAGGGAGCCTGCTTCCCCCTCTCTCTGCCTGCCTCTCTGACTGCTTCTGATCTCTCTCCCTCTGTCAAATAAATAAAATCTTAAAAAAAAAAAAAAAGACAGTCTAATTTTGATAACTTTTACAGATAACCATGTCATTACTAAAATCTATATTTATCTTCCATATAATATATACAAACACCGAATAGCAGGAAAAACAATATAAAATCACCATTAAATTGATCTCCAAAGGCGGCCTCCTTAATATTTTGGTGTATGTTGCTTCAGTCTTTTTTTTTTATGTATATCTAGATATGTGCAATTATATGGTATAGAGTAGTTTTTCCTTCAGATTTTTAGAAGCAATTTTATCTAATTCTTTACACATAAGCACACATATTCATATTATGCACAAATGCATAAATATGAATACCCACCTTTTTAAACAACAACAAAACCCCCTGCATTCCTAAAATCACAGCTGTCATTAGCTGGCTGACTTCGGATTAGTCTCGTAATGTCTGCTTCAATTTCCTTATCACATAAGTGATGATGATAATAATAACTAGCATAAGCTTTTGGTGAGAATTAGAATGAGTTAAAGTATGTAAACTGTACATTATTTCATGCATAGTCTTCACTGTGTTTTACTGTTATCTATCAAGGTAGTCCAATAATATTTCTCTATTTCTCTATTGATGCAGTAGATTGTATTAGTACACTTCTTAATGTGGAACTAGGACTGTATTACAGGAATCAATTTTACTTGGTAATGGAATACTAATCTTTTATTAAGGTTGAATCCTTTTGCTAGTATTATATTTAGGAATAGCACATGCATATATATACATAATGTTCTCCAGCTTTCTTTTTTGTTTTATCTTATTGCATGTTCACTTTTGCTTCATAATCTACTTTATTCTATTTTCTTCCCCTTCACTGTAAGAAAGAATCTCAGGCTTGTCCTCCATAGTACTAATTTTAGTTTCTATAGTATGGATTTTGTTCTTTTGTTTCTAATGTCATCTTTATTTGGCTATTATATTATCTATTATGCTACATTTCTTTCTGATCTCATAAAGCTTCCCCTTATTTCAATCTTTTATTCAGTTCCTTTTTTAATTTGTCTGTTGTAGTATTATTTTTTATTGTTTAGTAAAGTTCACATTCTTATGAATTTATTGAAAGCTATAAAGCTCATACAGAATAAATTTTACTTTCACCAGAACTGTCAGTTTATTTTCAACACTATGTGTTTCCCTTACTATGTGTATGTTAGTTAGCTTTTCCTGTGGAATTTTCATTACAGCCTTATTTTTTCAATCTCTCTTTCTTATTTTAATCCTCTTTATTCATCCTTAAATAATGCTAAGTAATCTTGTGACATTTTCCCCCAAACAATTTTACGGGGCTTCTTTTATATTCACAGAATAAGTGTGGATTTTGTTAGCTTCTCTTATAAGCTTCTCTTATAAGATGTAAAGCTGCAGAACAGATTAATGTGAGATTCACTACTATATCAAGATTTTAGCAATCTGAGAATAGCGGAAAAACATTCATGTCTTTGAGCCATTTAAGAGTTGATCTTTCTGGGACTTTCCCACTGTGCTCAGTGATCAATTGTGGTAAGAAGTAGCTTTCTGAATCCATCTTTCTGTTTTCCTTTTTAGATACTCAGTGTGGCTCAATTTTTTTCCCCATCGGTAGTGGAATCTTATACATCAGAAAGGCAACCTTGTACCAAAAGGAAAAGCCACTGCAGGACGTATTTCTGTGTGATGTAACTGCATTCTATTTTTGAACATAATCCACAACAGGGAGGGATTCCAACGAAATCAAACCCAAGTAAGTAACAAATTATGTTAAACATTAAATAAAGTTATAATACTTTCTGAATCCCTTAGTTGTTATTGGACTTACAAAGTGGTGTGTAGCATACACCTTTCTGAAATTATTTGAAAAAACAGTTTGTATGTGCTTTAGATAGAAAAGTGTCTCCTCACTATTCCATGGCCTGTGTTTGCCACCACCTATGGCTGGCTGTATTAGCGGTAACTAATTGGTTTGAGCTGTGATAGTCTCTACTGATTTCTTATCTAACTGAACTGCTTTTACAGAAAGGAAAATATCAGTTATCCTTTTTTTTTTTTAACTTCTTAAATGTAAGACCTAGCTTCTCTTTCTATTAGAAGTCCCTCAATATCTTGCATGAAAAGAATGAAGGATGCTCTCTCTAAGCTGTTAAGGGAGTTCAAGTTTTTCCATACCTTAAGAGTTACCAGTAGATGTGAGGTAAATGTAACTGTGAGGTGCTAATGTAAATAGATGGCAGTGAATGAATTACCATTTTATGTGAAAGTCTTTTTTCTCTTGGGTAGCGTGACCAATTACTTTAATTGAAGTGACAGGAATCAATCCTGTCCTTGAATCAATACATGGAAATTTGTGTCAAATGTTAATAAGACTCTTTTTAGATTTATTAGTTGTAATTAGGCCAAAAAAGTAGTATATACTATGTATTTCAGAATTTACTTAAAGTGGGAAATATGTACTTTAACAAAATACACATTTATATCTATATCTATATGACTTGCCATTATTATATCAATAATGGTAAATTATTATATCAGGATCAAATATATCTTTCCTCAGGGATATGCTTTTCCTGTGATAATGTTTATATTTTTAATATTTTCTTTTTACATATGTAATAAAAGTTCAAATGAATTCTTTGAATTTATATTTATTGAATATATACTATGTGAAAAATATTTGTCCTAGGTCTAAAGAAGCCAGGTCTAATTATCCCAGATTTGAATATGTTTTTGAATAGATTATATGAGCTATCATCAGTTGTGGCCGGATTTTATTTTAAAAGGCAAGCACTTAAAAAGATACTAAAAATATAACTGACTGAAATTCTTTAAAATATATTTAAAACATCTTATGTACATAGTATTAAGTATACTCCATTATCCATGAATCCAAGCTATTCACTATTTTATGACAAAAGCTATATTATCAGATAAGTGATTTTAAAACTTTTTTAAAGCAAGTTTCCAGCTTTTTAAGTTTATGAGAAAGAATTCAATGACAACAGTTATATGAAGTTATGTTCAGGGCATCTAGCTCAATAAAATTAGAACTTGTGAAACAGAATAAAGCAATTCAAGAGAAGTTAGATTCAGCAAAGCTGATTCAGCACATTATTATAGTAGTATAATAAGAAAATTCCAAAGTGAGTATGATGGATTATGTTATACCCTTTACGAGTAATTTTAAGTCCTTAGAGGCACTGTGTTTATGCTTGAGTAGGCACCAGGTATCAATAGGTAGGAATTTAATCATCCTCAAGGATTTTCAAATGCTACACAGTTCCATGATACATGTTTGAAGTTGCTAAGCAAAGCTTAACTTTTTCTTCCCTTTGGTTTCCTAATTCTCATTTTTTGATCACCACCCCTTGTAGAATCAGGTGCGAGCCCTTGAGAGAACTGACTTCATGTTAGAGATCATGGTCAGAAAGGCTAAATGACTTATGTGCTGTATTACCTCATGAGCAGTGACCAAAGTTTTGGAGTTATTTATGGCATTGTGAAATCACATGATTTCACAGAAGTTACTCTAAATATAGTTTGCATCAATATTATTTATAATTATTATTGCCTAGTTATCTTCTTTTACTAAGTCATTAACATAATTTTACTTTTAACTATTTACTATATATATTTTATATAAATAACTGAAATACATGTCCTAAAATGTGCATACATATTTCCTACAGATACTTGAAATTACCAAGTTCAGAGAAGTTAATTTATAATGTGGTTTACTCTAAGGCCTAGGGATCACTTGATCATAAATCACATTTTTATTCTAATCAGTAATACAGACATTAATTTGTATTCCAAATTATCTCGCTTTAGGCAAGAGCTACGTATATTGATAGGTAATTGTTAGCATCATTTGTTTTATACACACAGACAAACATGGAAAATTATAAAATCATTATTTTCTGCTTGAATAGAAATGGCTGCATGTATCCACTGTTATTATTTTTTCAATATATAATTTCAGTGATATCTTAAATAAAAAATGTCAGTTCATTTTCTCTAGTTATTACCATGCCTTCTTGTATCCTGTTGAATCTCTACATTAGTGTCCAATGAATTTTCCTAAAACATAGCCTTCAGGCTTTCTATTTGTTTCTCTGATATATGTCAGATCCCTTACATAGACCCTGACTCTCTTTGGCTCCACCACTTCCCTTGCTCTGCTGTAAGAGCACTATTCTCCATCCTATCATGTAGCTCCTTTTCTCACATCCTGTAACCTTTGCTTCTTGCTTAATACTTACTTGTTTGGATGGTTTACATTTTTTTTCTTCCACAGAAACCTTATTTTAACTTTGCTGTTTTCAGGGTTCTCTCCCTTGTTCACCCATAGCACAGGCTTGTCATGCATTTTGATGACAATTACTTTCTGATTTTTATTTTATTTAGTAATTTATCCTAATTATGATGGCAAATTATTTGATGGATAGGGACCTTTTACTACAATTCTTTCTTATTTTCTATAGAACCCTATATACCACTAGGCCCACAGATGTGTAGTTCATTCCGTTGAACAAAAATGAGTGAATTCAAGACCAAAGGGCAAAAATAATCACAATAAATCTATACTTTCAGTGAAGTTAGTTTAAAAAGTTTGGTACATTGGGTGAGAAACAAAAGCAAGTCAACCCATCTGCTTACCATTAATTCAACTGATGAAATTTTTTTTTTTATTACACTAAGAATTAGACTTGCATAATTTGAAATACCAGCCTTTCTCAGTCATATCACTAATTTTATTTAAATATCTCAGCTTCTACTATTCATTGTTTGAGTAATAAGGAGGAGAGTAAATTTAGGAATTGTTGGTGGTTTGAAACACAGACTTCAAAGGTAAGTGCACTAAATATTGCATATGGTCTTATTAGAGGCTGTGTGACAATTGTGTGGAATAACATTTCAATAAGTGGTTATAAATCATGGCTGCATTCTATCCACCCCCATTTGAAAAAAAAATACATCTTAATTCAACAAAGATGTTTACTCACCAATGTCTTCCACCTACAACATTATTTTCACACTAACATTGGCATTATCAATATTAAATACAAACAGGACTTTACTAAAAACAAGCTCAAACCGTCTTTCCTACAATGTCTAACTCCAAGGGAAAAAAATGTGAGATTTCCCATTTGAGAACATATTTGAGATATAAGCAAGAATCTTTCATTTTTTTTACTCAAACAGAAGAAATACAGTTTTTAACCAAAATGAGAATAAAAATCAGACTCCTAGAATCATGCAAAAAGTTATCACCATTGCCTTCTCTATATCTTGTAGTAAAGTCTCCATTTTAAAAATTCTGAGTGCCAGCACTGAACTGAGAAAGTTTTAATCCACTCTTGCTAAAAAGTAACCTGTGATATTTTATTGAGAAATTCAATTAGGAGTTAATTCCAGATTTGTTGAATTCTATTTCTGTATTCCATTAGTCAATCATTAAGTGACATATCTGGACCATGATACTGCAGCTCAAAACAAGAACTGTAATGTATTATGGTCAGTCAGTATATAAAATTTGTATTTGAACACGTTTTATATCTTTCTAAAAGTACCAAATGAAGACATTTGCCATTATACTACTAAGCGTACTTTTATAAACATACATTTCTCTTTGAATTAGTCGTTAAGAAATATGTGAAACTTATGCTTTTCTCTATGCTTTCGTACAGAGCATTTAGCCTTAAATTCAAGTTAAGTCAATGATTAACTTCTATTTTCCCCCCAATATATTCTATACAGTCTTGTTGAAATGACCTTCTGTTTCCAATCTACACCAGTACTTTTAATAACTCCCTTGCTTTTTCTTCTAGCACACTCAAAAGCTTAAATACCTAGTGTAAATTATTTTTTTAAATCTATTGAGCCTTTGTTATTTCAGAGGATCAAACAGAAAGCAACCATGATAGCTGCTCTCAAGGAGCTTACCATCTAGCAGAAGTCTGGGGGACAATTATTATGATAGAGATGTGCACCAGGTATTATGGGAACAAAAGGAGCAAGAAGATGAGGAAAAATTCCAGAGGATGTCCTTGAGTTAGTTTCTGAGAGAAGGCTATGAGTTATTTAGATGATTTAAGAAGGGAAGAAATACTTACTCTGTCATGTGATTTAAAAATACTCATTTGCTTGGCCACAATCGCCAAACTGTGGAAAGAACCAAAATGCCCTTCAACAGATGAATAGATAAAGAAGATATGGTACATATATACAATGGAATATTATGCCTCCATCAGAAAGGACAAATATCCAACTTTTGTATCAATATGGACAGGACTGGAAGAGATTATGCGGAGTGAAATAAGTCAAGTGGAGAGAGCCAATTATCTTATGGTCTCAGTTATATGTGAAGCATAAGGAAAAACATGGAGGGTATTGTGAGAAGGAAGGGAAGGGTGAATGGGGGGAAATCAGAGGGGGAGATGAACCATGAGAGACTGTGGACGCTGAGGAACAAACTGAGGGTTTTGGAGGGGAGGGGTAGGGGTTGGGTGAGCCTGGTGGTGGGTACTGAGGAGGGCATGTATTGCATAGAGCACTGGGTGTGGTGCATGAACCACCACAACTAATCTTGTAACACTGAACCTATTAATGGACTCCTTCTCTTTGCTTTCCATTTGTTCCACAGTGAAATTAGCTTTCTAGAGCCACTTTATTGATCCATACTTATCAAGTTCAGTGAGTGTATTAATAAGTGCCTTTTGTATTTTTATCTTTAATTTCCTGATATGATGATGCTTATATCTCACATTCCTTCTAGAAATAAATGAAGTACATTTTTTACTGAATTTAATAAGCTTTTGTCATACCAACTGACCTATATGAAGTTCAATTCCTCTTAAAAACATTAGAAATCCAGCTGATTAATCATGAATCAAAAGGCCTACTAGTAGCTACAGGATTGCTGAAATAATCTACTATTATCAAATAGCTAGATATTATATCATGTACATATAAATCAATAGTTTAAGGGTGATGTAGTTTTTATTTATTTTTTCTTCAATTTTGATGAAACATTTAACTAGCAAGAAATTACACCAATGTGGCAAATAAACGCTAAGATGCCTCCCAATGATTTCTACCTCTTAGCATTAACATTCTTGTGTAATTTCCTCCCATTAGGTGTGAGTTGGAATTATCAGCTGTTATAAGAAGTAGAATAAGACGGAAGTTAAAAAGCCATGGGCATGTACTCGCTCGTTCTCATGGATTGCTGGCTTTGGAAGAAGCCTGCTGCCATGCCATGAGACAGCCCCAGAGAGATGTCCATATGCCGAGAAACTAACTGAGAGAGCTGAGAGGCGTTCAACAGCCAGCAAGAAATCAGTGTCCTTAGTCTGACACTATGATGGAGTGAGGCTTGCCAAAAACCAAGTGAGCAGGCTTAAAAATATATCGTCCCTAAGTCAAGTCTTCAAATTTGAGGGCAGTCATGCTTGACAGCTTGCAACCTCATGAGAGACCTTGAGCTATAGACACTCAGCTAAGCCACACATATATTCCTGACCCACAGACACCGAAAGGTAAATGTTTGTTGTTTCAAGCCACACAATTTTGGGGAAACTTTTTACATAGCAATCGAGAAATAATACAACATATTTGACCTTATTTCAAAGAGGAATCTCTTTTCTAAGTAATGCATAACTGATTGACCATTTTTTGGATGAAAAAATTAGAACTCTTCTCAATGATATATTGAGCATTAGTCATAGTTTAAACAGCAGAGCTTATATATGGTTACTCAAGAAGAAATAACTGCAATGAGGCTATTAGAAATTCAGAACGCATCATTTTTGAATCTGGATTTCCAAGAGAATGAATCAAACTGAGAATGTGATTTGTAAAACTAGTAACTATAAATGCCCCCAGGTTTCCAGATGAATGAGTGTCTTAGACTAACATTTGCAAAGAGGGAAGGTTTAAGCTATAGGCAACCTCTATGTACTGAGAGGACATTGATGAGTCAATGTCTGGAGCAGGCATTTTTGCCTGGATTTTAGTAAGCAGCATGATCATGCCATGCCGAGAGGGACTTAAGTGACAGATCTGCTACCTGCAAACT
This sequence comes from Procyon lotor, assembly GCA_028646535.1. Classification (NCBI taxonomy): domain Eukaryota; kingdom Metazoa; phylum Chordata; class Mammalia; order Carnivora; family Procyonidae; genus Procyon; species Procyon lotor. Next base: position 76,993,808 of record CM053609.1, read on the forward strand.
TCAACCACCTGATGAAACAGAGAAATGGCACAGGCATCAAAGTGGCAAATGTATGAGAACATGGAAGAAAGGGAGAACTGCCTTTTTCCTGAAACAATCCGAATAAAACTGGCAGGGGTCCACTGGACATCCGTCAACAATAAAGAGGATAAGAATAATGAGTGTGAAGTTAAAAGTATATTAAAATTATCTTGGATCTCAACATAAATATGCAGAAGTTTTGAGAGAGGGCTAGCCTCATAAAAACAGAAACTGGGTATTTTACTCATTAAAGTAATTCAAAATATTGATCTTGGAATTATTTATTTAAAAGCCCAATTTAAAATAAGCCTCTTCCAAGGTAAATTGAAGGACAGAAAGGAAGTCTAAGAAATATACTCAAAATAAAGAATAAATAAAACATACATCGTCCGTTAATGGGAAAAATTAGAGTTGAGCCAATCTTACCCTTGTAATAAGATCGTCATCTCACAATAAATAGGATGGTTTGGCATCGTGAGATTACAATTTCTTTTCATAGGTTAGGCCGTAGTGAACCTATGACCAGTGTTATAACTTTCTGCTTTTCCAGTCTATATTCTGTTTCTCAGTGATTTTACCTATTCCTAGAATTCTATTTTCCCAAATCAAAGATCTCATCATTCACTTTGCACAAAAGCTGTACCATCTCCCCCAACCACTAAATGAGCTAAACTTTTATGACACTCCAGGAAGTCTTCCCACAGAGTGGAGAAGTGGGCAAACTCAGTGTCTGCTTCCCAGATTGGTATTATGGCTTCGCTAGTTATCGGCTGTGATATTACAGCACGTAAAGTGAAATAAAATTCTCTGTATCAGTTTCCCTATCTATGAAATAGGATTGTGATTTTAAGGTGCACAACTGTTTATTGGGTGGTTTAGTCCGTTAAGTGTCCAACTCTTGATCTCAGGGTTGTGATTTCAAGTCCCACACTAGGCTACACACTAGGCGTGGAGTCCATTTAAAATAAAAAAAAACAGAACTACTGTGTAATCCACCCATCTTATTTCTGGGTATCTATCCAAAAAATTGAAACCATTATCTCATTATAATAGATAGCATATTATAAATATATATTTTTTTATGTAAAATATAAAATTTGGAAATTAGGACATGATAGAACATTTTTAGCAACTTATTTTGCAATTTGCAGGTAAGTCATTTAAAAATCAATGATGATATTTGACTAAAATTGATTTCATGCTGTGTGTTTGTGAACCTTTTTCTTCTTAGTTATGATTTACTCTAGAATAAATATAATAATTCTTGCCATCTTACCTATATGTTGTCCATACATGTGATAAAAGAAGCTGAAACAATATGCAGTGTTCGTGGGTCCATAAGGGTTTTTAGGAGCTATGCTGAAAACAGGGCTGAGAAGTCGGGCCTTTTCGCCTTCCAATCTGGGTCGAGATGTCTCAATGTACATATAAAAACCTTTAAAAAGACAATATAAAATGTTTAAATGCATTATTAGGTGACATGAAATTTGAAATAATTAAGAACTTTTAGAGTTTTTATATGAAGTAAATTATGAAGTAAAATACGAAGAGTCACAGGAGACTTTTGATCTCCTTTATGAACCATTTATATATGTAACTAAGAATAAACATGGTGGGGGGTTGGGCGAGCCTGGTGGTGGGTATTGAGGAGGGCACGTATTGCATGGAGCACTGGGTGTGGTGCATGAACAATGAATCTTGTAACACTGGAAAAATAAAATAAACGTATTTGGGGAAAAGAAAAAAAAAGAATAAACATGATCTACATAATTAAACATAAACATAAAATTGCTTAAATGTATAAAAACTTCAGATAAATTTGGAATTTTACACTTCAATTATTAAAAAAATTCCAATCTCTCAACTATATGTGTCAGTGAGTTCTGAGAGAAGATTCATGTCTACAAACTTTGGAAATATCTGAATTATTGGTACTGCACATTAAAAATTTAATGTTTTATCCTATAATCTTCAAATCTATAGCTAAGCATTCTGTTGCCTGTCATATTAATGGCATTAATTTCTAAAAGTCCGAGGCTGGAGTATGATTGTTACACAACATTTCATACCCTCATACCTTCTTTGGAGCCACTACGATCAGCATTAGGTCCTGTGTTTGGAGTATATTTTGTGTTTCTTGTTGCAGTACTTTGCTTTGTCCAGTCAAAATTATCTGTATCATCTTGGGTGAACAAACAAATATTACCATCTTCAAATCCACAGTGAAATTCTCCTGTTAACAAATTTTAATTAAAGTAATTAATATTAAATATAAACACTACTATTATGAAAAATTTTAAAACATTATATAGCAATAATAATGCAAGACTGAGATAGTGGCACTAGAGCCATAACAGGGCACACGATTATGACTAAACATAAAACTGTTTTTCTTTTTTGTTAAAAATGAAATAATCTTGATATGTAAGCCAGTCAGTTGGTTTAATAACTTAAACCAAACCATTTTCCTCTGGAATACCCAAATAATTGAAATTAAAGAATATAATTCACACTTGAATTATGGCTGATGACTTTTCCCAACTTTCATTTTTCGAGTCTAGAAATAATCCAAAAACTGTCAATTACAAAATACACTTTATTCATTTACCTGACAACACGTTAAAGCTGTATACCTTGAGGTTACAATTTTTCACACCATGTCTGGAGATCCTTTCTCATATACCCACTTGCAGAAATGGAAGTTTACTTAGGGGAAGATAATGGCAAAATATTTTAAAAAGTAGATATCTTTTTGAATGTGGATTTGGCATATGGTTGAAATTCACTAGAAATGAAGTAATGGAAAACCTTTATGAAGACTGTAGAAGGACTGCCTGCCACATACTGAGTTCAGAGCCAACAAAAAGTTCAGAGAGAACTTTCTTCAACTGTCCTTGTACTGAGGCTAGGAAAAATGTTTCTAGGTATCAAAGGGTTTTCTTACTAGGATGTACCAAGCTTGAAAAATAGGCATAAATAAGATAGTCAACTAGACACAAAGAAGACATGAACAGACATTTCTCAAAAGACATCCAAATGGCCAACAGACATATAAAAAGATGTTTAACATCACTGATCACCAGGGAAATGCAAATCAAAGGCACAATAAGATATCACACAATGAGATGGCAATTAAAAAAAAAAAAAGCATTGCCAAGCATGTGGAAAATTGGAACCCTTATACACTGTCATGGCAATGTAAAATGGTACAGCTAGTAAGGAAAACAGTATGGAGATCCTAAAAAAATAAAAATAAAACTACTGGGGGCAGCTGGGTGGTTCAGTTGGGTAAGTGTCCAACTCTTGATCTCAGGGTTGTGAGTTTAAGCCCCACGTTAGGCTACGTGTTAGGTGTGGCTCCTACTTAAAAGAAAAAAAAAAATAGAACTACTTGTAATCCAGCAATCTTATTTCTGGGTAACTATCCAAAAAATTGAAACCATTCTCTCAAGGAGATAGTTGTACTCCTATGTTCATTGCAGCATATTTCACAATAACTAAAATATGGAAGCAAGCTAAGTGCCCATCAGTGGAGGAATGGATAAAGAAGACATACATACAATGGAATGTTATTCAGCCTCAGAGAAGAAGAAAATCTTACCACACATGACAACACTGATGAACCTGGAGGACATCATACTAATGGCATTATATTAAGCCAGTCCTAGAAGACTTATGCTGCATGATTACATTTATGAGGTATCTAAACCAAATACATAGAAGCAAAAAGTAGAATGGTAGTTTTTAGGGGCTGGAAGAAGATAGAAATGGAAAGACATTGGTCAAAAGGTATAAACTTTCAGTTCTATAAGATGAGTCAGTTCTAGAGATCTGCCATAGAACATTATGCTGGGATAACAATTCTGTATTGCATACTTAAATGTTATTAAGAAGGTAGATATCATATTAATTCTTTAATTTAAAAAATTTTTAATTTTTTAAAAATTAAAATTTTAAAATTTTTAAAAATTAAAATTTTAAATACCTTTTAAATCTTTATAATTAAAAAAAATAGGGGCGCCTGGGTGGCTCAGTGGGTTTAAGCCTCTGCCCTCAGCTCAGGTCATGATCTCAAGGTCCTGGGACGGAGCCCCACATCGGGCTTTCTGCTCAGCGGGGAGTCTGCTTCCCCCTTTCTCTCTGCCTGCTTCTCTGCCTACTTGTGATCTCTCTCTCTCTGTCAAATAAATAAAATCTTTTAAAAAAATTAAATCCCAGCTTAAAAAAGGAAGAGAGAAGGAAGGAAAGTAGGAAGGAAGATAGGAAGGAAAGTAGGAAGAAAACTATTGACATATACACATAAAAATAAAACAGAAGGCTTTCCCTTTGAACTTAAGGAATAGGTTTTTGTTTTGTTTCATTTTTGTTTTCAGATTAAAGACTTGCTGTAGTTCTGTGTGTTTATTTATATTCCATCTATGAGTAGGAATATTTACAGGGAATATAAGCATTTAGTGAATTCTAAATTAATTTCTATATAAACAATATTCATCTAAAATTTTTTCATCACATATTTATGCCATAAATCTTGTACTAAAGACGACAGGACTGCTTGATACTATCAACTGAGATCTAATGTTGGTGACATTGTAACTATATGCCTGGATACATTTCTTTAAATATCTTTTAGGCATAATAGAAGATTCCTTTAGCTACTACTTTGGAGTCATGATAAAGCAATGCTTGATTTTAAATGTTTTTAGTTGCTTAATTACATATTGAATACACACACAAAAAATATAAAAAAATGTAAAAATTCAGGATCTGTTTATAAATTTACTGCCAAATCTTACTTTTTATGTCATTTAGAAGTATATATAATGAATTTTTATAAGACCACTTAAACATATCTTTTGTGTAATTTAATCTTTTTTAAAAAAAAAAAAACTTACCTACAAAAAACAAACAAGAGTTTTTAAAACTTGAAAATTGAAGTCTCTCAGTAAAATTAAGCAACAATATAGCTTATGAGAACCTAAGACATGTCCATAATTTTAGATAGACCTAAAATTTTTCATAATTCGGTTATTTTACAGATTATATAAGTTGTTTACAATAAGTTTGAAGGAAACTTAAGACTCCAATAATCCCCATTGGACAAAGAAACATAAGTCATCTCCATAGTTCATTACTTCTGTAGACATTCATCTTCACAGTAAAGAAACTTATTACTGGAAAGATTTTAAAAAGTAGGAAGATAAAAGTGGAAAAAAACTTGCCATTCTAGGCCATAATAATCCTATGATTATCCTGTCATTATATGTAGGGTAATTATGCAAGTCTATTCATTTACAAGTTTATTGAAATAAAGAATATCTTGATAGCGAGAATGCATCTGTCTGTAAAAAATTTATCAAAAGTCTATGTAATATTAAATATTTAAAGATCTCATAAAATAAGAAAGTAATATAGTCCAGGCTTTTCACAAAGACATGCAACTAAAGACTGACTTGATATTGAATTTTTCAGTGTTTTTTTTTCTTTCCCTTCCTTCCTTCCTTCCTTCCTTCCTTCCTTCCTTCCTTCCTTCCTTCCTTCCTTCCTTCCTTCCTTCCTTCCTTCCCTCCTTCCTTCCTTTATTGATTTGATTTGATTTAATTTAATTTAATTTAATTTAATTTATTTGACAGTGAGGAGAGAGGTCACAAGTAGGCAGAGAGGCAGGCAGAGAGAGAGCGGGAAGCAGGCTCCCTGCAGAACAGAGAGCCCGATGCAGGGCTGGATCCAGGATCCTGAGATCATGACCTGAGCTGAAGGCAGAGGCTCTAACCCACTGAGCCACCCAGGTGCCCCAGTGGTTTTCTAACTATAATACAATCTTGGTAGTTTTGGAAGGTACTTGGAAATAAAGAAGTATATTTGAAATATTCTGCATTATATGGTATGCAAAATTATGTTTTATTTACCCCAATTCTTCTTAATATGATAAAGAATAAAACTTTGGGATAAGCAGCCTGATGCCCAATAGTCCTCTAGCCCAATGACTCCCTCTTATAAAACAATGAACAGAAATGTCACTGTTTGACTTTGTGTGATCTCAATTAATTAATTTGTTTAGTTCTTTTTTTTTAAGATTTTATTTATTTGACAGAGAAACACAGCGAGAGAGGGAACACAAGCAGAGGGAATAGTAGCAGGAGAAGCAGGCTTCCCACAGAGCGGAGAGCCCGATGCGGGGCTCGATCCCAGGCCCGGGGGATCTGACCTGGGCCGAAGGCAGATGCTTAACGACTGAGCCACCCAGGCGCCCTAATTTGTTTAGTTCTAACTTTGAAATGCTATTTTAGAGTGGGCTATTATGGTAAACTTTCCTTTTCAGTTTTAAGTTGTTTCCTAGAGAAGTAAAACTGTCCCGCGTATGTATTATTTATATTATTAAATATAATATAAATTATATTTAATATAATTAAATATAATATATCTCGATCACATATGTATAAAACATCTTGTACTTAATATAAACCAAAAAAGTCCAAAATTTTTTTCCAAAAGTTCTGAATTTTAACACCTTTTCACGGAAAATTTCAACTCCGTTGCTAAGATACTTAAGAGATCTCAGAACTCATTTCAATCTGATTTCAATATTTTTGTTTTCTTCTCAATTAACACAGTCCAGTCACAGACTAAACTTCAGGTTTGGTCCAATGGTACCGTTTCTGAGGAAATCAGCAGTGTATGAGTAGGACACTGCTTGTGCTTAATGGAGCCTGTAGGATAGTTCTCTTGACAACTAATCATCCTTCCTTTCAGTTCAAAATTTCAATCAAAAGAGTTTTTAGAAAACTATAAACAAAAGTCCTTCGTCTTTTAAATTTAGTGATTATTTTGAGTCTAATAAAGAATCATACTCTTGACAAAATATCATGGCCTTGCTCAATATAGATATATTGGAAGTAGATACTTAAATACTTAGATACTTAAAGATTATATTTGCATGTTAGCATGCAAAAAAGGATTTAAGATTAGTTTGATCTGCTGCCAATATATGTCTCATATCACATGTATTATGTTTAATATAATATATATTCCTTTCTTTTCTATAAAGATGTTTCAGATAAACCACAATTTATAACTAATCCAACATATCCTCAAAAGGTTTTTAATCTTTTAGCTTTTAATCATATTTAGCTCTTAAGTATTTTATGACAAAAAATAGCTTATAACACAGATGAAGACAAATTGTTTTTGGAAATCAAAGGGAGAGAATACTCAGCAAAGAAAGAAGCATTTGTGCCAAATTATATAAATGAACCTCAAAGGGTTGAGGATATCCATTAAAGGGTCATTGGTGAGAACAAAATGAACCGTGCATGAAAGTAAAATGAAAACAGTAAAGATCCATAAATGTATTCAGTATTATAATTTGGATAAGCAGAAATGGAATAAAAGAGGATCTTTAGTAGAAAATAAGATAGCAACAGGTTATGTAGTTTGGTCTTGGGTTATATAATCAGTGAAAGGCCATTATAAGAAAGGAAACATAATAAAATGAGAAAAGTGACAGTAAAGAGACAGTTTCTTTACTAAGTGTAAGTAATGGAGAATAATGATGGACAGTAGTAAGAGTGCAAAGGTGGCTCTCTATTCTTTTATTAGCCAAGAACAATATATTCATAGGCACAAAATGGAAGACAAAAATCAATCTCTAATGTGAAATATTCAAAAAGATGAACAGACTATCTTCTTCATTAACCATGGGGATATAGACTAGTAATATATGAAAAATCTTGATAAAGCCATTCAAATACCAATTTTCTAACTATAATCTTTTGTAACTGAATACAGAAATTAAAAAAGAAAATTAAAGAAACATATAATAGTAATATAAATGATAATAAATTGCCACAAAAGAAAAACTTAATCCCACAGTTGAACAAATAACAAATGTTAAGTTGGAGGAAATGTCTCCATATTTAGGAAAACTTACAAAAATCAATGATTAATATTAAATAGTTTGTCTTTATAAGCATATCCATTGAAATTTAAAATTCACAATTCATATTTAATGCCAGCTTTACTGTTTCTAAGCCATTCCATTTTAAACTGAATATGAATAGTTGCTAAATAATCTATGCCTATGAGTTTTCTATTTTCTTAACTGTGAAATAATGTACATTTATTAAAATAAAAATATACTTACTCAAATGAGGATTAACAGGAGCTACAAAAAAAGCAAAAAATAATGTTAGCATGGCTTGAATGTCTTTTGTAAATAAAAGTCTAATCAGCGTCTCATAGTTCCTTATCAAAACTTAATGATCTTCCCCGCTGCGACCATGGAGAATTATGTCTGCAATCCATTTTGTTCTAGAGGACTGAATAGAATCTACTTTGGAGCTCAGCATTAACAGTCTCAAAGTACCCAAAAGATCAATGCTAAATAGCATGTGGGATTTGTTCATTTTCCAAGGAACAGAGTTGCTGATCTTTTATATCTTAACCAGTGCAAATACCGCTTGAAATAAAAACTCAGGCTGACAGTAGGCCAACCTATAATCTAGATGTTTTAACAATGAAAGAAATTATCCAACAGAGATTACACTTTAGGTTTTTTTTTTTTTTCTGTTATCTACTTCTGGTGAAAATAACATAGTGTATATGAAAATAAAGCAATCCTTATGCCATGTTATTACATGCGCCCTAAAACAAATAGCTACACCAGTGCTGCTTTGTGTGATTACACTCACACACACACACAAACACAATTTTCAAATAACAAGTAATACAGTTGTATTTTTCTGCCCTAAAAGACATTTACTTCAAAAAACTGTGTTTACAAGTGACAATTGATTTCTACATGAAGAGGAATGAATAATTTACATTTTACTAAAACAACAACAAAAATATATCTAATCTAATAGATAAAATGGTATCTGTGTATATTAATTACTTATTTATCACTTTGAGAGAAAATTTCATTCTGGATGAAGTAAAGCATTGTTGTGGTCTCCCAAGATTACAATAGGCTGTTAATCTAACTTGCAGAAGTTTGTCTGCTCTGTTTAATTCTTAGTGTTTTCCATTAATCACTTTTGTTAAACTTGGACTTTACAAATGAAGTATGATAGATAGTAAAAAATGCATACACGTGCACAAACCATGTTCATAGTAATTGTTAAATTAGTACATTGGAATCATCAACTTTAACAAAGTGAGTTTTTCAATCAAATATTTCTCAAATATCCGTACTATTTCTTACAGAAGATAGATAATTCCTATTACTTTGTCTTTCTGATTCTGTTTCTCCATTGCCAATTATGAAATAACAAAGTAGAGAAGGGACTAGTTAGTTTGAAGTGGAGAAAAAATAACTTTTTCTTACAGGAGATCAATATATAACTTGAAAATTAATTAGTAAAAATTAAAATAATTTCATAATTAAAATATGAAATTTTAAAATCATCTATGTATTATCTCACAAGAAGTAAGCATCTTTGAATTCTATTTGGTTCTAAAAAATATGTCACACCGACAATTAACCTCGATAGTTTCTTGGCCTTTATGGCTAAGATCAAGTATACAGTTAACCTCTGACCACACTGAATTTTAATTGAGTCTTCTGCTACAATATTACTAGTCATCAAATTCACTGTAAGTAGCAGATTTAACCATGTGAAAACTTCCTTTCTAAATTCTAAATATTTCAGTGAGGCCCTTTTTTTTCTTTTTACAATTGAACTTTTGTGTGTAATTTTTCATAAACATCTAGATACCATTTAAGTAAACTTTACCCAAATCTTTATTATATAAAAGTAATTTTAATTAAAATGTTTAAGATTTTAAAACAGTATGCCTAAGAATGTAAATATAATTAAAGCTGAAACTACCATAGTATCTATTTTCCAGATTTATTTTTCATTTTACTCTGCTGCCTCAGAGTTTTGAGTAAAACTACTGAGCTTATAAAGACTCTTTTCTCTATTTCTCTTTAAGAAAAGTCATATAATTTCTAAACTTGGCAAAGCAACATGAATCCTCTGCTATGAAAGGGTCACCCAGCCCTAGTTCTCTTCAGAGTCTATCATTTAATAGGTGTTTAATTCTTCAGGACACTGAAAATTTTCAGGGTCTAATATATTCTCTTTTTAAAGGACTGGATATTAGTGCATTGTTTCTAATACCCCTTCCTATTCAGTTGTCTACAGTTTTATAACTTAGGGGCAATGGAGAATGTAACTTAGATAAGAAGAGATAATTCATATTTTATAAAACATATAAAACCAAAACTTTAGAAAAAGCATATTGAGACGCTATCTAATTGTGTGCCCAATGGAATCATAGAGATGATTACAGAATAACACTGGTTACAGTCATTAAATTTTATTTATTGTTAATAAATACTAATCTTTATATAATTAATAAAAAGGGTTTATTTTTAAGGAACCACTTGAACCATTCAAGAAAAGATGTGTAGTGATCTAATGCTTTTACAAATATATATTTTTAAAGAATTTCATATTCAAGAAAAAGTCATTCTCATGTTTTTACATCCATGATCTGCAATTAATATTCTAGTCTACATTGTATATCCTCTTTTCTAATGAAAATTGAATATATCTAGTTGATGAGAAGAGTGAAAAAATGATTTCCTGTGAAAAACAGCTCTAATGAGATTTTAATAATTTCACTCTAGTTTTTACTTTTGATAGTATTCAGTTTCCCTCTTAAGTAGGAAAAACATGCTTAATGCTAAACTGAATGAAGAACTCTGAAGAGGGGCAAGATGATGGAGGAATAGGAGACCCTGTTTCAATGGGTCCCCTGAATTGAGCTAAATATCTACCAGAACACTCTGAACATCCATGAAATCAGCCTGAGATGTAATATTATACACTTCTGGATCTCTATGGGGGCAGATCACCTGCAGAGAGCAGGCACCTTTCCTGGATTGTGGTTGATATATTGAGCTCTACATCCCCTCAACCACCTCTCACCAAAATGAGTAGGAGGAGGAACACCCAACAGAGGAAAAATTCAGAGACTGTGACCTCTGCCACAGAACTATTGGATATGGATATAAATAATATGCTGGAAATGGAATTCAGGGTAACAATTATCCAGGCAATGGCTATGTTGGAGACATAGTGGCAACATGGAATCTCTAAGGGTGGAAGCGAGAGCTGATCTGGCAGAACTTAAAAATGCTATCAGTGAGATCCAATTTAATCTAAATACTCTAACAGCTAAGGTAAATGAAGCAGAATATTGAATTAGTGATCTAGAAGACAAACTGATAGAAAGGAAGGATCAGGAGGAGGCTTGTAACAAATAGCCTAGAAGCCATGAAAACAGAATTAGGGAAATAAATGATACCATGAAATATTCCAGTGTCAGAATTATTGTGATCCCTGAGGGGGTGGAGAGAGAAAGAGGACTAGAAGATATAGTTGAATAAATCCTAGATGAAAATTTCTCTAATATGGGGAATGGAACAAGTGTTTGTGTCCTAGAGGTAGAGAAGACACCAGTCAGGATCAACGAAGATAGAAAGACCTCCAGGAACATTATTGTGAAATTCGTGAGTTATAAATTCAGAGATGTCTTAAGGGCAGCAAGAGGGAAGAGATTCCTTACATACAGTGGGAGGACCATCAGAATAACGTCAGACCTGTCCACAGAAACCTGGCAAGTCAGAAAGGGCTGGAAAGACATATTCAGGGCATTAAATGAGAAGACCATGCAGCCAAGAAAACTTTATCCAGCAAGACTGACATTCAGAATGGATGGAGATTTAAAGAGCTTCCAAGACTGGCAAGGTTTAAAAGATTATGTGACCACCAAGCCAGCACTACAAGAAATATTAAGGGGGGAGGGTTCCTATAAAAGAAGAAAGAACACATGAGTGACATAGAACAGAAACTTACACTATAGAAACAAGGACTTCAGAGGCAACATGATGTCAAAAAAACTTGTCTTTCAATAATCAATCTCAATGTGAATGGACTAAATGCTCCCATAAAATGGCACAGGGTTGCAGACTGGATAAAATGACAAAACCTGTCCATACGCAGTCTACAAGAGACACATTTGGAACCTAGACATACATCCAGAATGAAAAGTGAAGGGATGGAGAACCATCTTTATTGCCAATGGGCCTCAAAAAAAAAAGCTGGGGTAGCAATACTCATATCAGATAAGTTAGATTTTAAGCTAAAGACTGTAGTTAGAGATACAGAAGAACACTACATCATTCTTAAAGGGTCTATCCACCAAGAAGATCTAACAATTGTAAATATTTATGCCCCCAACATGGGAGCCAACTAGGACAACTGTTAATCAAAATAAAGAGTCATATTGATAAGAATACACTAATTGTAGGGGATCTTAACACGCCACTCTCAGCAATAGACAGATCACCTAAACAGAAAATCAACAAAGAAACAAGAGCTTTGAATGACACAGATGGACCTCATAGATATATACAGAACATTCCACCCTAAAACAACAGAATACTCATTCTTCTTGAGGGCACATGGAACTTTCTCCAGAATTGAGATCACATACTGGGTCACAAATCAGGTCTCAACTGATACCAAAAGATTGAGATTATTCCCTGCATATTCTCAGACTACATTGCTTTGAAACTGGAACTCAACCACAAGAAAAAGTTTGGAAGGAATTCGAACACTTGGAAGCTAAAGACCATCTTGCTCAAGAATGCTTGGATCAACCAGGGAATCAAAGAAAAACTTAAACAATTCATGGAAACCTATGAGAATGAAAACACATCAGTCCAAAACCTATGGGACACGGCAAAGGTGGTCCTAAGGGAAAATACATAGCCATCCAAGCCTCACTCAAAAAAATTGAAAAATCCCAAATACACCAACTCTCCTTACACCTTACAGAACTGGAATATCAACAACAAATTAAGCCAACCCTACATATAAGAAGGGAAATAATTAAAATTAGAGCAGAGATCAATGAGTTATAAACTAGAGATACAGTAAAACACATGAGTGAAACTAGAAGCTAGTTCTTTGAAAGAATTAATAAGATCAATACACCACTGGCCAAGCTAATCCAAAAGAAAAGAGAGAGGACCCAAATTAATAAAATTATGAATGAAAGGGGAGAGATCACGACTAACACCAAGGAAATAGAAACAATCATCAGAAATTATTATCAACAGTTATATGCCAAATAAGTTAAGCAACCTAGAAGAAATGGATACATTCTTGGAAATCTATAAACTCCCAAGACTGAAACAAGAAGAAACTGACAACCTGAATAGACCAATATCTAGTAATGAGATTGAAGCAGTGATCTAAAACCTCCTAAAAAACAAGAGTCCAGGACTTGATGGATTTCAATTTTGGAATTCTACCAAACATTCAAAGAAGAAATAATACCTATTCTCCTGATGCTATTTCAAAAAACAGAAACATAAGGGGGCACCTGGGTGGCTCAGTGGGTTAAAACCTCTGCCTTCGACTCAGGTCATGATCTCAGGGTCCTGGGATCAAGCCCCGCATCAGGCTCTCTGCTCAGCAGGGAGCCTACTTCCCCCTCTCTCTCTGCCTGTCTCTGCCTACTTGTGATCTCTCTCTCTCTGTCAAATAAATAATTAAAATCTTAAAAAAAAAATAGAAACATAAGGAAAACTTCCAGACTCTTTCTATGAAGCCTGCATTACCTTGATCCCCAAACCAGGCAAAGACCCCATCAAAAAGGAGATTCAAATCAAAACCACATTGAGATACCACTTTACACCAGTTAGAATGGCAAAGATTAACAAGACAGGAAACAACAAATGTTGGAGAGGATGTGGAGAAAGGGAAATCCTCTTACACTGTGTGTGGGAATGCAATTTGGTGCAGCTCCTTTGGAAAACAGTGTGGAGATTCCTCAAAAAATTAAAAATAGAGCTACCCTATAGCCCTGCAATTGCATGACTGGGCATTTACCCCAAAGATGTAGTGAAAAGAGGGGCCATCTGTACCCCAGTGTTCATAGTAGCAATGGCCACAATTGCCAAACTGTGGAAAGAGTCAAGATGCCCTTCAACAGAAAAATGGATCAAGAAGATGTGGTCCATATATACAATGGAATATTACTCAGCCATCAGAAAGGATGAATACCCAACTTTTGTATCAACATGGATGGGACTGGAGGAGATTATGCTGAGTGAAATAAGTCAAGCAGAGAAAATCAATTATCCTATGGTTTCACTTACTTGTGGAACATAAGGAATAACATGGAGGACATTAGGAGAAGGAAAGGAAAAGTGAATTGGGGGAAATTGGAGAGGGAGATGAATCATGAGACTGTGGACTCTGAGAAACAAATTGAAGGGTTTAGAGGGGAGAGGGGTGAGTGGATAGGTGAGGCTGGTGGTGGGTATTAAGGAGGACACTTATTGCATAGAGCACTGGGTATGGTACATAAACAATGAATTTTGGAACACTGAAAAAATAAAAATTAAAAAAAATAAACAATGAACTCCAACCACAAAAAAACATATTCTATTATTTTTTAAACCAAGCCCCAGTAATTAATGATAAAGAGAATATTTCACTAAAGTAATGAAATAAACATGAAATATTTTGCCAATGATTCAACCCTGAAAACTATATAGACAATTCTAGAGGTAGTCACTGCATATCATAAATTTCAACTGAAAAAATTCACATAAATTTCAATTGATAAAATATTAATCTGTCTCACTAACACACACACAAACATTCCATACACTTAGGTATTTTTAACATTAGCAATCTAAAAGAAAAAATGACTAAAAAAATAAACTAGGATGTACTTCAACAAGCTGCAATACATCTATACAATGGGATATTAAAAAATAAAAAGAAATGAACTATCAAGCCCCAGACACGGAAAAACCTTAAAGGCATATTGCTAAATTAAATAAGTTAGTTTGAAAAAGGTATAGACTCCATTATTCCAGCTATACAACATTCTAGAAAAAGCAAAACTACAGACAAAAGATTAGTGGTTGTCAGGTTTGGAGGGGACAGAGATGGATGAGTAAGTAAAGCAGGAGATTTTTAGGGCAGTGAAACTATTCTGTATGACACTGTAATGCTTAATAAGTAATATCAACTTATCACAATTCATAAAACTGTACAACATACTAAACATTAATGTAAACTACTTGCTTTAAAAAACAACATGTCAGTATTCTTTTAGTATAATAGTTTTATGTTCTACTTGTAGATCTGTGATCCATTTTCAGTTAAATGTCATAACAAGTATAAAGCTTGTATTTAAATTGAATATTTTACATAAAATTTTGCTAAAGAAAGATGTTAATAATACGGGAAACTGTTGGGGGAAAGGAAATACACAGAAGCTCTCTCTACTTCCTGATTGATTTTTTATGAATCTAAAAATGCTTTAAAACATCAAGTCTATCAATTAAAAAACAAGTTTTGATAACATTTGCTAACTTCTTAATGATGTAAATTTAAAGGCATCAAGAATTTGAAAAAAATGCAGAATTATTGTATCATAACATGGAATAGAGGATAAAGGGATATTATTGACATTATCACATTGATTCAATGTTAACTAAAACATTATTCTACATTTATATCAAACATTACAATTTATAATGATTAAGTTTTCTGGGTTTGCTTGCTGGTTTTTTTTTTTCTTTTTGTCACTTGGCTGATGACCCAGAAAATCAATATGCCAAATTTTAGTTTTTTTCTAAATATAATAGAGAGCTGCAATCTACATATTCCAGACAGCTTAATATGCAAATAAATACTTTTAAATAAATTACTACTTACCACTATATTTGATGACACGGATTGTTGAATCTCCTTCGCCAAATTTGGTGAGAGGAGTTAGCCGGACTTCATAAGCCTCTGGTTTAATTAACTCTGTCAAGTTATATGTAATTAGTTCTCCTTTTTGAATATTTCCATTTATTTTAATCTCCTGTTCCCACCAACGCTGCTGTCCAGCCTGAAATCAAAAGAATTAGGTAGTAATATTCCCAATATTTTCTTCAGAGACACTTACTGGGTTCTAACAAAATGGGCAAAAAAGCATTCTGAAATTTTTTTAAATAAGACAGTATATTACATTATATGAATACATTTTATTAAAGTTCAAGTTTCTTGGTTTTTCTTTTAAAGATTTTATTTATTTATTTGACAGAGAGAGAGAGAGATCACAAGTAGCCAGAGAGGCAGGCAGAGAGAGGGAGAAGTAGGCTCCCTGCTGAGCAGAGCACCCAATGGAGCTCAATCCCAGAACCCTGAGATCATGACCTGAGCCAAAGGCAGAGGCTTTATCCAACTGAGCCACCCAGGCACCTCTGTTTTGACTCTTAAATTCCACATATGAGTGAAATCATATGGTATTTGTCTTTCTCTGATTGACTTATTTCAGTTAGCATAATGCTCTCTAGCTTCATCCATATCATTGCAAATGGCAAGATTTCATTCTTTTTTATGGCTGACTTAATATTCCACTCTATATACCACATCTTCTTTATAGTCAACTGATCTTTGACAAAGGAGCAAAGATAATACAGTGGCACAAAAACAGTCTTTTCAGCAACCTGCAATGGAATGCTGGGCATCCACATAGAAACTATCGAATCTAAACCCAAGCTTTATACTTTTCATGACATTTAACTGGAAATGATCAAATGCCTGCATGTAAAACGTAAAACTACAAAACTACCAGAAGATAACATAGGAGAAAAACTAGATGTGGCTTAGCAACAGCTCTTTAGATACAATCCAAATGCACAATCCATGGAAGAAATAGTTGATAACCTGGACTTCTTTGAACTAAAAATTTCTACCCTAAAGAAGACAGTATCAACATAATTGAAAGAGAAGCACAGACTAGGAGAATATATTTGCAAAAGACACATCCGAAATACATCAAGATCTCCCAAAATTCAACAATAAAGAAACAAATAACCCAGTTAAAAAATGGACCATGGCTCTTAACAGAAAAGATGCTCCATGTTGTATGTCATCATAGAAATACAAATTATAACAATGAGATGCCATCACATACTTAAAACAGTCAAAATCCAGAACACTGCAACACCAAATGTTGATGGATTTGTGGAGCAAAAGTAACCTTCACTCATTGCTAATGGGAATGCAAAATGGTATAGCCAATTTTGAGGATAGTCTGGGTTTTGTTTTGTTTTTATTTACAAAAATAAACACACCTGTACCATATAATCAAGCAATTGTGCCCCTTGGTATTTACTTAAAGGAGCTGAAAACTTAGGTTGGCACAAAAATCTTCCCATGAATGGATGTTTATACTAGCTTTTTCATAATGGGCAAAACTTAGAAGCTACCCAGCTGTCCTTTAGCAGATGAATAGACAAATAAGCAGTGCTACAACCAGACAATGGGATCTTACGTGTGCCAAAAAGAAATGAGTTATTAAGACATGAAAAGACATAGACCAAACTTAAATATATACTCAGTGAAAGAAACCAATCTGAAAGGCTGTATAAAGTACGATTCCAACTTCATGACATTCTGAAAAAGGTAAAACTATGGAGATAATAAAAAGATCAGTGGTTGCCAGGAGTTGGGGGGAGGGAGAGATATATAAGCTGAGCACAAAGAATTTTGGGTACAGTGAAACTACCCTGTATGATGATATCATGGTGGATATAGGTAATTATAAACCCACAGAACATACAAAACCAAGAATGAACACTAATGTAAATTATGGACTTTGGCTGATAATAGATCAGTGTAGGTTTGTCAATTGCAACAACTAAACCACTCTGTTGGAAGATGTTATTACTACTAGAGACTATACACGTACTGGGGTTGGGGGTATATGGGAAATCACTGTACTTTCTGCTCAATATTACTATGAGTCTACAACTACTCTAAAGGAATGAAGTCTTCAAAAAAATCTATTGTGCCACCGCACAATTTTATTTTCAGACATTTTCAGTTTTATTCATATAAGTAGTGTAAGTATAGTTGCCTTATAATATTTTTATATTTGAAGTCTATAGTATCCTTGTTCTTGGCACCTTTCTCTATATTTTTTTGTTTATTTTTAACAGTGTATTGATCACGTAACTAAAAATACTATTACTGGGGGTTCTGTGAGCCTAGGACACAGTTATATTCCTTTAGAGATACACTTTTGTTTCCGGCATGCTCCTAAGCACACCAACAATATGGTTCACTTTTACTCTCATTTTAAACCCTTTGGTGTCACAGATTAAAGTGGAGATGATCCCTTGCTTTAGGCAGACCTTGGGTTTTGATTCCTGTTTGATCACCACAACGAAACTATAAGACTCAAAGTTCAAGTTTGTCTGGATGGGTGAGCAGCTGAAGGCAAAAGCAATTTGGGTAGGCTATTCCAATTAAACTACTCCGTGTTTCCATTTTGCCTTACATTTTACATTTTTACCTGGTAGTATATATACTATATATATAGTAGTAGTAGTAGTATATATACTATATATATAGATTATATATATATATATATATAATCAAATGTGCATACATATTTTTTCATATATTTACATATTTGCTTGTTTTCTGAGGTTTAGTCTTAATTATATAGCCTAATTTCTTAATTCTGGATATGTAAATCTCAAATATGCAATTACCCTAGAATAGAAAAATGACAAATAAAGTTTTGGAATAAAACAGAAAGCCCATGTCTATATTTGTGGGGTTATTCACACAGAAGACAGAGAAAGATTTTATCATCCAACTGGTTATGTATATGGAAAAAATATAGAAAAAAATCTCAGAAAGGAGCACTTGGGTGGCTCAGTTGGTTTAGCATCTGCTTTTGGCTCAGGTCATGATCCCAGGGTCCTGGAATTAAGCCCCACATCGGGCTCCCTGCTCAGCGGGGAGTCTGCCTCTCCCTCTCCTTCTGCCCCTCCCCCCCCACTTGTACATGCACTCTCTCTCTCTCTCTAATGAATGAATAAAATCTTTAAAAAGAAAAAAAGAAAAGAAAAAGTCTCATGAAGATCAAATAAGACTTAAATTTAATACAAAGCAAAAGTTAAACTACTTAGGAAAAAATACAGAAGAATGTCATTATTTAAAATGACATTTTAATTTTAATTAATTTAATTTAATTAAAATTTAATTAAGTTAATTAAATTAAAAATTAATTAATTTTTAATTTTAAATAAAATCTTACTTCAAGTAAGATACTATTTCTTAAACAGAATAGAAGAGCACGATTAGTAAAGGAAAAGACTGATATATTAGCCAATCTTAAACCTGAGATTAATATTAAATTTAAAATTTTGATAGAAAAAGTTCTTCTCAGCGCTCCCCACTAAAATAAAGGCAGATGTTTGAGGAAGATACTTAGAACATGTACAGCTAACTAGATTATATTAATACTCTTCTAACTCAGTAAGAAAAATAATCCAAGAGCAAATCAGACTAATAGGAACAGGTATTTCATAGATGCAGAAACCCCAATAACTCATTAAAGACGCAGCCTCACCATGTACCCAGAAAATGGAAATTTAAAATCATAATACCATTTCCCATCATCAGATAAACAAAAATGTATAAAATAACAATATGTAGATATAGAACAATGAGAAATTTTATACGTGTCAAGAACAGGGAGGGTGAGAGGAGCAGGAGGACGGGTAAGGCTTGCCTCCCCTTAACAAGCTAAGGAGTCAGCTGTAACAGTGTTACAGATACTAGCAGAAGACTGGAGACAACTATGTCAAAGAAAAGGTTGCTGGACACAGCATACAGCAGAATCTTTACATACACATTGGTTCCCCTTGTCTCCTAAGTCCCACATGGGGGATGCACAAGGGTCCACATGGATTTTGTACGTGCCTTGGGTTTGTATCACAGTTGAGGGATGCTGAGCTTAAAAGAGGTGAGTATCTCTCTCTCTCTCTCACTTTTTCCCCCTTTGCTTATTCGTTTTGTTTCTTAAATTCCAACTATGAGAGATATGAGAGATACAGGGTATTTGTCTTTCTCTGACTGACTTATTTCACTTAGCATAATACTCTTCAGCTTTAAACCAAGAAACAGACTCCTAACTGTAGAGAACAAACTGATGGTTACCAGAAGAGACAGAAGGAAGGTGTGTGTGTTTGGGGGGGTGGAGGGGGGCGAGGGAGGGCGGGTTAACAAGGTGATAAGGATTTTTTTTAAAGATCTTATTTATTTATTTGACAGACAGAGATCACAAGTAGGCAGAGAGGCAGGGAGAGAGAGAGGGGGAAGCTGAGCAGAGAGCCCAATATGCGGGGCTCGATCCCAGGACTCTGAGATCATGACCTGAGCCGAAGGCAGAGGCTTAACCCACTGAGCCACCCAGGCGCCCCACAAGGTGATAAGGATTAAGGAGGAACTTGTGATGAGCACTGGGGGTTGTAAGGAAGTGTGGAATCACTATGTTGTTTACCTGAAACTCATATTCTACTGTATGTTAACTAACTGGAATTTAAATAAAAACTTAAAAAAAGAAACCTTAGTATCTTGTGACTGGCAGTAACAAAACCTGGTCAGGCATCACTGAATAGGGAAACATTTATTATATTGGATGTTAAACAGACCTTCCTATGCTCTAAAGGGAGACAGTATCTCTGTTTCCTAAGGATGCTTGCTCTACTAATGACCTTGAAAAGATAAGCTGGAATAAAAAGACAGTTAGGGCTTCTGCATACATGATATGTGAAAAAGCAAGACATCCGTGGGAAATTGTCTTCTAAAAATATAGCCTTGATGAGTATGTAAACTAAAGAGCTATTTGGCAATAAAAACAATATTACAATGAGAACAGATAAACTCTTGCATTTGTACACAAACAGAAATATTCATGGCATAGAAAGCACAGAAAATGATCTAAACCTCAATAAGAGATAAAATAATAAAACTGTAGCCTCTTCATAAAATGTAATACAAAATACAGCGTGAAAAATAAACCTATGCTATATGTATCATCATGGACGAATTTCACAAAAGTAATATTGAGCTAAACTTAATTTTGAAACAGGCATATTGTAAAAATTAAATTCAAAGTATGTATTTTGAAGAGGAATGCATAGCTATGTACTGGGTATAAAGAAATGCAAAACTTAGTAAATACTAGGTTCAAAATACTGGTCAGGTAGGTCAGGAGAGCACCAACAGAAGATGCAATTGTGAGGGGTAAACAAAGGACTTCAGTCTACTTAGAGTTGATGCTTAACCCACGGAGCCTCCCACCCAGGTATCCCAGGCAATTTTAGAGAAGGACAGAATGTGTAGGGGCAGAGGGAGAGGGAAAGAGAGAATCTTAAGCAGGTTCCACTCCTAGCATGGAGCCCCATGCTCCTGAGACAAATTAAGAGTCAGGCACTTAACCTACTGAGCCAACCACGTGCCCCTACGAGACAATTTAGATGCAGATGATCCTCGAGCTACATTGGTGAGGCACAGCTCAGTCTTGCTAGACCACCTCACTGATACTAGTAGCTTCTTCTAATTCCTCTACATTGATGAAAGCCTAACTTGCCTCTTTAAGTCAAGGTAAAAATAAAAAAAATAAAAACAAAAACAACCTCCCACTATATCTATTAGTCCTTAATTTACCAAGCATACCAAGCATCTCTATTTTTTTACATAGAGATTATAAGCCATAAATAATTTCTTAATAATTTTTCTATGTTCAGTGTCTGGTCATTAACCTGGTAAAGATGTGATCAGAGTAAATTCTAGTATGTAGTGTATTTCTAACTGGCCTTCAATGGGTGTAGCAGGAAATCTAACTTACTGATAACTACATACAATCACTGAATTTATATATAAGGGTAAAAATGGACATAAACCTAATTGTACAGAAAGTATTGTACTCATGCATAGTTGATACTAAACACTACAAAGTTTCTATCGGTTCTGGAGTCCAAGTATTTTATAAGTTAATAGACTGTAAGTGACAATTTCTTTCACTGCTTTTAGATTTTTTTTTTTTTTTTTTTGCTTTTAGATTTTTAACTAAAGGTAAAGTAATATTATTTCAGAAGATTGGTACAAGTAGTTTAAACTCACAAAAGTATATAAAGAATGATTTGACATTTAACTATTATCTAAGGACAAGCAAGTTTAATAAAGGTGTACTTTTCTGGATGTTAATATAAGTTCAAAACCACTCGATATTTGTAGTACATCTCTAGGGAGGTTTGTAGGTATTCTGTTGGTATAATGAGATGCTCTCCTCAAGTAATTTTAGTTGGCAGATACAATGATGTTGTTACTTATTACAAACTCTAGAGTACATAACTTCATATGTGTATTAAAAAAGCAATAACTTTGGTTCCAAGTCTTTAATTTTAAAGCTGTAATGAAAGTATATACTTCAGCAGTTGAGGAATAAGCAATCAAATCTTTCATATTGTATCTCAGCGAGCTGTGCAAAATATAAAAATGTGAAATTAAAGGCAGTGTTTGCACATGCACAAAAGAAAATGCAACATTAGTCCACTGTTTGGAGGTAATACCACAAAACCCTCACAGAACGTGGCACCCCAACCGTGAGTGTACCCCATACGCATGTTCATATGAAAGCAATATATTAAAAAATTCTTATCATTTCAAGTTTTTAAAAAATTTTCCATTTAATTTTTACTTAGGGGATGCCTCAAAACCTAGAAATGCCCTACAATGAAGCATTTTATTAAAAGCTGTGGTTTAATGTTTTTACCACAGAAGATAGCTAAAAGGTTATTGTTGGAAATGTTTCAGAAGAAAAAAAAATACTTTTTTTTTTTTTTTTTTTAGTTTTAAAAAGAACAAAATTAGCTCCTTTAAGTAGAAATCTGCAATGAATTCTGAAATGTGGCTGAGGAGGGGAAAGCTGCTGTCTTTTTCTTTTCCTTTTGGACATAAACTCTTTCATCATTACAATGAACTCCAATGAAAGATACTGTGTAAGTGAGAACCTAAAGGAGAAGAGAGTACACCAGCTCAATGTAAGACATATACGCGTTTATACCATTATTTTGATGTACCTATAAAAAAGATACTGATGAGGATGCCTGGTGGCTCAGTTGGTTAAGTGTCTGCCTTCAGCTCAGGTTGTGATCTCAGGGTCCTGGGATCCAGCCAGGCATCAGGGTTCCCTACACAGCAGGGAGTCTGCTTCTCTCTCTGCCCCTCCTCGCTTCTTGTGCCTGTGCTCTCTCTCAAATAAATAAATTAAAAATCTCTTAAAAAAAGATACTGATATACCCATTTTATTGGAAATTTCCATTCATGTTTACTAGCTACAATACTAGTAAAAATAACAGCTGATGTTAAAAACCCAGGTATTACAGACATTAAATCATATACTCTTTTTTTTTTTTAATTTTATTTATTTGACAGAGAGAAACACAGGAAGAGAGGGAACACAAGCAGAGGGAATGGTAGTGGGAGAAGCAGGCTTCCCACCGAGCAGGGAGCCCGATGTGGGGCTCGATCCCAGGACCCTGGGATCATGACCTTAACTGAAGGCAGACGCTTAACGACTGAGCCACCCAGGAGCCCCTAAATCATATACTCTTATGATCATTCCACAGAATCTAAACTAGCTAACATTACATTTTGATGGGGTTAAAATGCAGATGCCTTATAGCCTCAAATAAAGGTGACTTGGGCTTTAAGATGCACTATTATTTTAGTAACACCTTAGGGGTTAAAGTGTTAATAAATACCGTGGCATTAAGTGTACCTTATTTCTATTTTCTGCTAATAGTATATATATTTACCCTTTAATTACATACCCTTTCTTCCTTTATTCATACAAATTTGACTCTTATTCTTCTCACACTCAATACGAAATCTTCTGAATTAGAGGCACTTTTCAACAGCCTTGAAATACTTGGCTTTTCAGACTTTGCTCAAGATATTAAAGCCTTCGGAAGTGACAGTACATTCTTTTAGATATTCAGATGTTTAATAGTTTTCCCTCTGTCATTCCTCTTTGGAAGCTAGCATGATTTTTCTTAAACTGAGTCATGTTTAGTGAAAATTAGACTTTGCTTGAAAGCTAGCCTGAAGCTTTCAGCTGACTGATTTGTAAATAGTCCTTCAACAAACTGCATCAGTGTCTACCGACTAAAGATAATGTGTTGTCTTCTGAGTTTTGTGGGCAACACCTGTTGCTTTTCATTGCATTTCCCTTGTTACAAATGGGGAAAGTCAATGCAGAGTACATAGCATTTTTCGTCTCTTGGTGTATACCATGCTACAATATTAAAGCCTTTTAGAAAGTATGTAGGGAATCCCTGCTTTTTATTTATTTATCTATTTATTTTTAGTGTCTCAGAGGATTTATTGTGTTTCAAGAGACTTGTAATACTCACCATCCCATAATTATTGTAACATTGTAAATACTATAAAAAAAATCCCAGTATTAGACTTTTTTTTCTTTTTTAAAGTTATGTTAGAGATCCATGTTTAAATCAGAATTCAAAGAATGCCAATAATGCAGTTGTGGTGACAAACTGACAGAAATCTATACAGAGCAAGGTCTGTATCTGGATAGACAATATTGTCTGGTAAACAACTTCTATTGCCTAAATGCTGTTAAGTTCATTTTAATAACTACCACACAATGGATTCCAAATATGGAACATTAGAAAGGTGGAATGGGGAGACAGAATTGAGGAATTAGAGCAGTGCTGTCTTTCAGCAGAGATGGCCTTGTATTTTCTTATAATCTTATTTGGTAAAATTTGGTAACAGCCAGAGTGGCACTAAAATCTTTTGACTTGAAAATATATTCTCATAATTTAACAAAAGTAATGCACATATTCATGTATATTTTAATTTCAGATTTATCCATAAACATAATAACAGATGCTACTTAATAGTGACCTCAGTGAATAACTGGTTAATAACTTTTTAGGAAAGTGATTTAAGTAATTATTGTTTACCAATATGATGAATGTTATAATTTTGAAGAGGACGGAGAAACATGGAAAATGTCTAAGAAAATGTAAAGTTAAAGTAGCAGAGTGCAAAATGTAAACAATATGATTGTGGTTGTAAAAAATACATAAACCTACTGAAAGGTCATGCAAAATAACAACAGGTATTTTAGGTAGTGAGATTCTGCATGATTAAAAATTCCTTTGATATTATATTAACTAGTAATAGGGACAACTAACTACTATACAATATCGGGGAAATCTGATTCCAAAGGATGGGGTTCAGAATAATGTTACAGCGTATAATTGAGGAGTATCACAAAGCTACATTTACTAGCAATTAGAGAAAGTGCGGATTTCATACTTTGTTCTAAAAATTGAATATTATTTATATTTCTAAAATTGAATTTTCCTTACTTCATTCTGATGATGAAAAACTAATTCTTTTTTTTTTTTAAACTGCTTCTTGACAGTTCAAGTTAAACTCAATATGTTTAAGATTTGAACTTGATAAACTCAGATTTTAAACCCAATCATTTCAAGTACTGAGTATTACTTGGGCAGGTAATTAAACCCATTCCCTAGTTTAAGTGCTCCTGGCCTGGTAGTAGAGAGGATGCCTATTATTTAGATTATCCTGTCTCCTATTGATCTTCTCTCAGACTTAGTCAATTTCATTTGGTCTTTCTTGCCCTCTACTGGCATCTTTTGCTTATGTCTTTGAAACTGCCTTGGTCTCTGGGTCAGTATTTCTATTCAGCCTGTGTTTTTGGCAGATCACAGGTTCTTTGGGTCTAAGCACTATCTCTGCCCTTTCTCAGAGGCTTGGTAAATCTTGACTGCTTCCCCAGCCCCACAATGAAGCCAAAGACTAGCCAGTCCCCAGGACCTGAAAACCTGACAGTCTGGGCTATTGTGCTGTTCCAGGGCTCACCCTGCCAGGACCCAGAGCTTTCATGCCATTCTTTCTGGGCTACATACGGGGAGGCAAGTATAGCCTTACCTACTCACGTGGATTATAGGTACCTTTCTCAAGGAACATGTAGGACTTATTCTATTGCTCTTCTCTCACTTCATAAAATATTCCTTGTGTCTGGGGATCCTGTGTATTTGCAATGGAATTTCTTCCAGTGTTTTTATCCCTGACATAAAGGCTTTGGACTCAATACTTTTATCTCTCAACCACCTCCTGCTCACTTCACTACAACAACTCCCACTGGATTTAAAGCTTAGTCTCTCAAGGCTACTGTTTTTCCTTAGATTTTTATAAAATTGATTCAAAGCTCATTAGCCATCTTTTAAATTTTGTGCTAGTGGGTCTGTCTTCAAGTTCCTGGAAAGTGTCTTTACATTCAAGGACCATATCCTCAGCATCCTCTGTTCTAACTTTAAATAATAATGGAGCAATTGATAAAAAAATTACAATAATTTTAAAAATGCACTTGTTAATATTTCAAATTCCCAACTGTCCTTTTGTAATCAAAGTTTTTATTTAACTTACATGATAAACTAATGTCAAGGAGAATTAGAAAGATTTGGGATTTGGCTTTGAATGTCTTGATTCCCTATAGGTTTTTCTAATTTACATTACTTGATTACAAAACAAAGAAAAGAACAACATAACTCTCAGGTAAAGAAAGCACTGAATGGGTCCACAACTTCAGTGAAGTTTAGTCTTTTATGCAGTTTGCTAAGTTTTTTCCTTGTCTACCTAATGAGCCACTGCTCATGTAGGGATGTAAGCTGGAGATTTGGCAATCTCTGGAAAATATCAGTGGTATATGAATGAAAGACCTTGTAAATATATTTCAAGGATGATTAAAAAATGAGAACTAAACATTAGGTACATAGAATGAAGTCTTCAGTGACAACCAAATGAAACATTCTTGCTCAATGACCGTAGAAATGGAAGAAATAGAAGAAGAAAAATCGAGCTAAAAACTTTCTAACTATATCAACGGTTTTATAACTTAAAGTTAAACATGTAGTTCCAGAAAAAATAAGACAACTATTAGACTAGAACTTTGAATAAAAGGAGGTCTTTTAGCTCCCTGAAAAAAAATTTAGTTTCTGTGATAGCTAAACACTGAGTGAAGGATTTGAAACAAAAACTAGCATTTTACAGTCTTAACTATTTAGTATTTATCTTTTATGTGACTTGACTTTACATTTCCAATGTAACCTTTTAAAATATATTAGAAGAATTACATGAGAATATTATTAAATAGCTAATATTTATGAGTTACTAGTATCTGTTCTAAACACTATAGTTATTATTTATTTTAATCCCAAGTAATTCAATGAGATAAATAATTAACTCCCAATTTTAATTAACTTTAAATCCATATTATTATATTTTCACCTATTCTAGTACAATGTGTAGAATTGCTGTTTCTAAAAATAAGATCTCAAAACGTAAAATAATAAAAGAAGAGAGAAAAAGAATAAATATAGTATCTCAGAATATATATGTACAGACTGAATGTTCAAGTGAATCTTGCTAGCTTTCTTTTCCCACCCCTTGCACAAACAATTTGGAGCCTTTGTAACATATATGGTATTTGAAAGGTAACTGCCAACACTTAGCCTAGGGAATGCTCAAGGAAACATCTTTGTTCCTTAACTTTGCAGAACACATTTATCTTTCGTTCCATGAATAAAGATAATGTTTTTCCTTTGAACCCCAAACAGAAATAGACCCATAAATACAGAGATCAAACTGGTGGTTGCCAGAAGGGAAGGGGCTGGGCAAAACAGGTGAAGGGGATTGAGAGGTACAGGCCTCCAGTTATGGAATGAATAAGTCACAGGAAGGAAAGGTACAGCATAGGGAATACAATCAATGGTGTTCTAAGAGCTTTGTATGGTGACAGATGGGAGCCACAACTGTGGTGAGTATAGCATAACGTATAGCTTTTCAAACACTATGCTGAACACCTGAAACTAATGTAACATTGTTTATCAACAACTTCAGTAAGAAAAGGGAAAGGAAGGGAAAGGGAGGGAAAGGAAGGAAAGGGATAAAAGCAGTATTTTATGTTTTATAGAATTATTTAGTAAATTGTAATCATGATTGTATCAATATTGAATAACACAGTTTAGACTTGTGATTTGGTAGATTTTAAAAGATTTGATGTATAATGGATAGAAAATACGAAGATCAAGTTTAGATAAATTTTGATGCAATAATTAAATGATCTTTCTTCAGTTTAAAAAAAAAGTTATTTTGGTTTAAATAATAGAACTTATGTATAATTCCAGTAACTACAATTTCATCAAAACAATTTCACCCAAAGCTTTCCCTGATTATCGGACATTTTTTGATAATGAGCCTTTTTCTCTTTATAATTATAATAAAAATTTTAAGGTGAAAATGAAAAAAAAAATTGAATGTGTGATAAAGTTCCTATGTAGACTTAAATAAGCACATATGTTATTGTGTAGCAGAATTGAATACAGGTGGTTCTGACTCAGAAAAATAGTTCGGTCACAGGCTAACATATCTTTATCCAAGGGAAAATGTTTCATTATGAGAAACATGAATTTTTAAGACACGAGCAGCAAACTTGTTAAAAATGGAGTATAAAAAAATGAAGTATAAACTTCATTTAAGGAACGTAAAGTAATATTCATTTTTAAATATAAAAATGTGGTTATAGTACATTCATATTTCAATACTATACATTTCTAGAAAGAAATCTGACAACTACAGTGTTCTTTATGTAGAAATTAAGAAACAAATTGCAAAGATTAAGGTTATTTAAGGATTCTCTAATGTATTTTTAGCACAAATCACACTAAAATAGGCTCCCTCCCATTCATTGTGACCTCAGTCAGTAGGATACTGACATAGTAATTTCTGTATAGTATATCCTTTAATTCAACCCCTAGACACCAGGAAAGCTGATCCTTCCAAAATGCATTTGATTAATCTTCAACAGTTTATGGAATTATAGTTTTGGATGACAGTTAGGAATACTCAAAGTATTTTTGTCTACTAAGAAAAGTAAAAAAAATAATAGCTACCAACTTTTTGAAGACTCACTGAATATTCTACATGTTAGTTTTCATTTAATTTTTATAAAAATCCAGTGAGGTTAGTATTCTTATCCTTATTTCTTAGTAAGGAAACTTAAAGGACTGATACTTTCCCAGGACACATAGCTAGTAAGAAGCAAGAGATGATACAGAAATTCAATATTGTCCAATTTCAAGGCTACTTTCCTAATCTTAATCACTATTCTCCACTTTCTATTATATTATATATTATATTAAATGTGTTGCTTTCACAAGTTTTTCTGCCCAATGTGCATTTTATTCATATTCCCTTAGAAAAGGGATAAATGACTTTAACATTAGGGAGGGCCTAATTATGTTGAACTGCATTACATAGCAATGCATGGCAGATTTAAGATAACAAATCTATCTTTAGAAAAATGTTTACTCATACAAAAAGCTTTTGATTTTGTGAGTCCGAACTTTTAAGACAATGCAGGTTCTGCTTTTGAATTTTATTTCAGGACTCCGTGAATATATGCTCTGGTTGGGCTGATTTCTGTGATCATAACTGTTATATAAATCATTAAGTGACAGGGTATTTCATATTGCCTCGGGAAAGAATTTGCATGTATTACGGGCTTAACCCCTCCACCATGAACTTATTACTTTCATGCGTTGAAACAGAACATCAATATTGAGAACCACTCAAAAGACCATATATAACAGTAAAAATAATCATTCTTTAGCAGGTAAAGATAAATTACTATGGAAGAAAAACTGGTTTCCTATCAAGTTTGGAAATAACACAGTCTAATTATTTTCTTGCCATGCTTGGATCAGCAGGTGAAAGGATACTCAGTCTAAAGATTAATTCCTTATAGATTTCAAACCTTAATAAACCAGAATTAAGCAGCTTAGTCAGCATCTTTCTTCATAAGTTACTGTTTCTAGAATGTACAAATAGATGAGTATTTAGCGTTTTGATTCTGGCATTTCATTTTGGCATTTCTTTGATATAAGGGGATCATAATCACTTCCTTCAATTATTTTTGTGGATAACCTGGTGTACAGCTATACGTCTATAAGATATTTTACTTCTGCCATATCCTGGGTTTATTACTAATAGTTTTATGTTTTGATCCTATAAATGTTACCTGATTTTCCTTATCTCCTCAACAACTTCTTTTACCAGAATTCCTTGCTTTCAGTAAATTCTGATTCCTATCCATCCTATATTGCCACCAAAGTAATTTAATCTTTTTTTCCTGCTTAAACGAGCTGATTACTCTTTTGTAATATTGTTTAAAATAATAGTTAACATTACTGAGCACACAGTATGTACTTTGACAAATTATTCAATTTAACTTAGTTGAAATCTATAATACCCATATGAATATATTCTAAGTTTTTTTAGACTATTTTAGCTTGATACAACTTAAATAGATATCCATTTGGGCAATCAATTTAACACTCCAGGAGAAGCCTCAGGTTAATATGTTTCCATAAACTTTATATAATAGAAAATAATGATATAAAAATTTAAATGAATTGGTGTGTTATAGCTTTAATTCAATTACTGACAATGATAAAAAGTCTTAATCATCAAAACGTTCTCAAATTAAAGGCTTAGAAGAAAACAACAGTAAGAAAAGCAATGCTTACAGATGTATAGAGATTAGCATATCTTACTGTATTTTGGATTTAAAAAATGTCAAGATTATTCTCTTTTCACAGGAAATATTACACAACTTCATTAACTGATACTTATTTATTCATTCAAACTCACCTAAGTTGGTACAAAACACAGTAACATTGAGGAACCAAGTGGAGTAATTTCTCTTTATGTTGTATCAGTGTTAAATTGAGACTGGAAAGGTAAGTGGACAACAATATTGAAGTGTTATATAAAACATATTAAAACAGTTTAAATATAATTTCAAACTGTGCAGTTCATTTCTGAGTCTGAGAAAAATTAGAAATTAAAATTTTCTTACATATAAAGTCTTATTTTCTAGTGATTTTATGGCCAATGAGATACAACACTTTTCTTAGTGAAAGAAATAGAAGAGTGTCACTGGAAAATCTACTTTCTAACCCATTTCTAGTCCCCTGGCTCTTTAGCAAGAGAACCCAGCCTTTAGAGCTGCTATGTTTCTGAGCTTCCCTTTTAACAAGATGTGGTCATGTGACCGAATCCTGGCCAATGAGATCAAGGTAGAAATGCTGGTTGGTGCTTTTGGGAAGGCTAGTGAAGAAAGCTTAATCAACTAAGAAGGGGCTTTTATTCATTTGTTATTTTTTAAGGATTTATTTATTTTTTTATCTTTTTTACTTCACTATGGTATGTGATTCAGCTTGATGTCTCAAATTATAGTAGCTACCTTAGATCATTGGGTAACCTCAAGCATGAAAGTCATGCCCTCTGATAGTGAAAAAGAA
The DNA here is from genome assembly GCA_028646535.1 of Procyon lotor. Classification (NCBI taxonomy): domain Eukaryota; kingdom Metazoa; phylum Chordata; class Mammalia; order Carnivora; family Procyonidae; genus Procyon; species Procyon lotor. Next base: position 77,025,138 of record CM053609.1, read on the forward strand.
AGCTATAACCTTAGTCTCTAATGATACTGTGGAGCATGCATCAACACTGGACTGCCTGTGTCCAAACTGATTCTTCATGAGAGGAAAGTAGACATATATTTCATTGGGGCTCCTATTTATTTTGGGCTTTTTAGTCATATACAGGTAAACATAATCTTAATTACTAGAGACACCAACAATTCGTTTCTTTTTCTATATATCTTGAGAAAAAAACAGACTATTGAGTTTACTCAGTGTAAAACTATAAAAACTGTAACAAAATTTTCTGGACATTTTTAATAAATTAGAGAATGGCTTTCTTAGCACTGTTTTCTATCAAAGACTCACTTTGCAGAATTGCAATTTTAGATATATCATATATCAATATCAAGGTAAAAAAGTAAAAGTATGTTTGTTTCATCTGGTTATTTCATGACAATGCTATGTAACAAATAACCAGAAATTCTTAATGGCATGAAACAATAAGCATTTATTCCTTGCTTGTGATATCTATAGGTTGGTCGAGTTTTAGATTACTAAACTTGGTCTACTTGGGCTTGCTTCCAGTCATGGGTTGAATTCAGGTCAGTTCCACATGTCTCTTACCCTTCTTGGATCACCAAGTACCTAAGACAGGTTTTCTCATTGATGAAGTCAGATGCTTGTGGTGGGTGAGTAGAATTTTGCAAGGTCTTTCAATGAATGTGCTTAGAACTAACCTCTATAATTTCTACATATATGACAAAGGTAAATCACATAACCAAGTTCTACATCTGTGAGTATAGGATATACTATTTCCAAAGGCCAGGACTGGGGAGAAATATACTTTCAATGAACAATAATCTACTATATTACAATATTATATTAGAACTTAGAAGGTATCACACATTTACAATGACAAAGTTTTCTTTGTACATATCAAAATATGTAAGTTCTTAGAACTTAAGCTAAAGATGTGTCATATTGTCATATAATCTTTATATTTCTTTTACATCGTTATACTTCTTTTTACATACCACACTTAAAAGGAACATTTTTAGAAGCCAACATGTACCTCATTCTAAAAAAAATCATCAACTATAAATTGCTAGCTAGATATATGTGTTTTCTATAACATAAAACTGATTCCAATTTTAAAGATGTATGTATGTATGTATATATTTATTTATTAAGATTTCATTTATTTGTCAGAGAGAGAGAGAAAGAGAATGAGAGTGAGCAGCACAAGCAGGGGGAGCTGCCAGCAGAGGGAGAAGCAGGCTCCCTGCAGAGCAAGAAGCTTGATGTAAGACTTGATCCCAGGACTCTGGGATCATGACCTGAGCCGAAGACAAACACTTAACTGACTAAGCTACCCAGTCTTTTTTAGAAAAAAGATAATTATTGAAATTATTCTATAGCTGTCCTTAGTTAATATTGACAATTTATCAGCAGTCTTTTGTTTAAAGAAATGCTCTTTAAGTGCCCCCAAATGGTACAAAATAAATTGATAATTAAAGCAATCAATGTTTTTCTACATAAGTATATTTAAATAATTTTCCAGAAAACTCTTAATATTTTTATCCATATGTGAAATCCATATTTTAATTATTACTCTTTATTAATATATTTTATATGAATTTATTAAGCATAAAATCTAATATCAATGTCTACTGAGGAATGCCTGTGCTTAAATATTGTTTATGCTTGATATCATCCTCACATCTATGCCTTGTGTTCCTGTCAATTTCCAGAAAAATGTCTTAATCATCAAAATTTCTTAAATTATTACTTTTGGAAATAGTTAAGCAATATGTTATGCAAAGGTGTATACTAAGGCCATTTGACATTTTGAAACTGCATTTTCTTTTCTTTTCTTTTTAAAGATTTTATTTGCCAGAGAGAGAGAGTGCACAAGCAGTGGGAGCAGCAGGCAGAGGGAGAAGCAGACTCCCCACTAAGCAAGCTACCCGATTTGGGATTCAGTCCCAGGACCCTGGAATCATGACCTGAGCCAAAGGCAGATGCTTAACCGACTGAAGTTACCCAGGCAACCTGAAACTGCATTTTCAATCACAAATCTCAATTATATTTTATTTTAATGGAAAACATTGCACAATATCACCGATTGATTCATTCTCATTCAAAGTTATCTATTGAGAGCCTACTGCTCAAACAAATGAGACAGAGTTCTTGTCCTTCATAGAGCTTAAAATAGACACTAGTAATGGGCTTATTAAGATGTTGGGGGATCATAAAAATTAACAGATACAAAGCACTCAAAACAATGTTTAACACAAATTAGGCATTACATATGTGTTAGCTAAGACAATAATTATATCCGCTAGTCCTCCTACCAGTGTTATTGAGAGGCAAGTGGTATGTATGTGGAAAGGATACAGTGAGAGATTAATTATCACTGAAAAATATGTAATTATAAGTTGGGGATGCATAACATGATTAACATCGGGATCTGGCCTAGTTTGGGGACTGTAATCATCTTTATACATTTTTTTAATTGGAAAATTTACTTACCTAAATTACAGCTAGCCCTTAATTTTATTTTTCTTTTTCATTGGTTTCAAGGTTTTTTTTTTTAAAGATTTTATTTATTTATTTGACAAAGAGAAAGAGACCACAAGTAGGCAGAGAGGCAGGCAGAGGGAGGTGGGGAAGCAGGCTCCCTGCTGAGCAGAAAGCCCTATGCAGGGCTCTATCCCTGGATCCTGAGATCATAACCTGAGTCAAAGGTAGAGACTTAATCCACTGAGTCACCCAGGTGCTCCTGGTTTCAAGTTTTTATTTGAATTCCAGTTAGTTAACACACAGTGTAATACTAGTTTCCAGTGTAGAATTTAGTGATTCATCACTTACATGCAACACACAATGCTCCTCACAAGTGTCCTCCTTAATTCCCATCACCCAGTTAGCCCATCCCCACACTCACCTCCCTCCAGCAGCCCTCAGTTTGTTCTCTATAGTTAAGAGTCTCTTTTTTTTTTAAAGATTTTATTTTATTTATTTGACAGAGAGAAACACAGCGAGAGAGGGAACACAAGCAGAGGGAATGATAGCGGGAGAAGCAGGCTTCCCGCAGAGCAGGGAGCCCGATGCGGGGCTCGATCCCAGGACTCCGGGATCATGACCTGAGCCGAAGGCAGGCGCTTAACGACTGAGCCACCCAGGTGCCC
>CM053609.1:77028786-77085399 GCA_028646535.1 Procyon lotor
TTTTTTAAAGATTTTATTTTATTTATTTGACAGAGAGAAACACAGCGAGAGAGGGAACACAAGCAGAGGGAATGATAGCGGGAGAAGCAGGCTTCCCGCAGAGCAGGGAGCCCGATGCGGGGCTCGATCCCAGGACTCCGGGATCATGACCTGAGCCGAAGGCAGGCGCTTAACGACTGAGCCACCCAGGTGCCCCAAGAGTCTCTTTTATGGTTTGTCTCTCTATCATTTTTTTCCCCTATGTTCATCTGTTTTGTTTCTTAATTTGCAATGACATGGATGGAGTTAGAGCATATTCTACCAAGTGAAATAAGTCCATCAGAGAAAGACAAATACCATATGATTTCACTTATTTGTGGAATTTAGATCCTAATTTTAAAGCGAAAGTTGAAACCACAAAAGTATTGGCGGTAATCATTCTAGATTTTGTTTAGCTCCTTGACTGTGCTAGGCTTTTCCAAGAACACTTCAAGTTCAAAAACCATAAAATGTAAAGATTTAGTTGTATAAAAATTTTAAAAATATTCACAGTAAAAAGAACATTTAAATGAGAAGATAAGTACATGGAAGAATATTTCCAAAATATATGACAGAATTCTTAATATATTTGGAAGATTTTGGAAAATTGAAAAGAAAAATATTAGCAATGAAAAATGTATGGTGTACTATGGAAAACAATTTGGAAGACGCAAGAGTTTATTCAGCAAGAGGCACTGGTAATTTCTCTGGCAAGAAACTGGACTTGATGATCATGGGAGAGTTGTATAAAGGTAAAAGGATTTGAAGGATATTCAAGAGATAAAACTGGTGGAAATTGGATGACCTGGATATGGGAAATGAAATAAAGGTGAGAGTCAAGAATTATTTCCAGTTTCTCTCTGGCTTGAGCAATGGGATGGATGATGAGCTATTCAATGTAATGGGGACACTAGAGAAAGACCAGGCTTCAGATAGAATAGGTTAGGATTTAGACATGTTATGGTTGAGAGGCCACTGAAACATCTGAGTGCAGATTTGTCAAGTGAGTAGGTCTAAGCAGGTAAAACCAAAACTTCAGGAACATTATTCATTGACATATTCTTTTTTTTTGGTTCCTATTTTATTTATTTATTTATTTATTTATTTTTAATTTAATTAATTTTTATTAACATATAATGTATTATTTGCCCCAGGGTACATGTCTGTGAATCTTCGGGCTTACACATTTCACAGCACTTAACAGCACATACCCTCCCCAATGTCCACAACCCAGACACCATATCCCTACCCACCCCCCCATCCCCCCCGGCCACCCTTAGTTCATTTCTTGAGTCTAGGAGTCTCTTATGGTTTGTCTCCCTCCCCATCCCTTCCTGTTTCATATTCTTTGGTACTTGATAAATAAGGCAGATAATGGCAATTGCCTATGGTATAATGGCTCCTTTAAAGAAAACATATGGAGGTTGGGAAAGAAAGATTAAAAGCAAATATTCTAGGGTAAGATCACAAGACTGAATGAGGGGGGTAGGGGTTTGGCAGGAAAAAGAAATGTTACATCAAGGTCACTCAAGAAATTCACACAAAGAATGTCAATCATTTTAATTAGTCAGATAACATCAACAAAAATATTAGAACATGGTATAAATTTTAGGTCAGATTAAGCAAAGGTAGCATTTAAGAGTTAGTAATGCTGTTCTCCATAGAAAGGAAATTTAATAGGATTTTTACCTCTCTTCAAACCCAACCCTGGAGACACCATGAAAGTAAGAGATTGATTAATGAACCTGAGTGGAAAACTACCGACCCTAATAGAAAAAGGGTCATGTCACAAAGAGCCGATAGCTTAGCACATAATTTGTTTTCTCTCCTGCCCCTCATCATTGTTATAGATTGATCACTATTCAGGCTTTTTCTGCTGAGAAGCCAAATATTAATCACAGGTTGGGAATGGATAACAACAGTTTCAGGCAGATTGGTAACCTGAGTATTTTCTTTCCTCCGTATTCTTCTTTCTCTAAGAAAATAATTATATATGACAAAGCATTTCCAGAATAAGAGTAAAAAAGGTTTCACTGAGAGGCAAATGAGTGCATGCATTCCTGGTGATTTCTCATTAAACTCCATGGATTGTACCAATGTCAATTTCTAGGTTTTGACAATATACCCTATTTGTGTGAGACTATGGCATGGCAATGGGCTGGAGGAGTGGTTCATGGCACTTCCCTGTATGTTTCTATATAATCTCTCACGAATCCATAATTATTTCAAAATAAAAGGTATTTTTTTCTTTTTTAATTTAAAATGACTTCATATTGAAAGGACTTTGAGACTTCTGACAGTATACCTAAAGGTGGGCAAAAGACACACACACAAATACACTTTAACTTGTTATAGTAGAACTTAAAAATATCAAAGAAAAAGAAAATATTGGAAGCCACTAGCAAGCAGGGGTTATTCAATGATAAAAGATGGAAAATCATATTAACATCATGCTGTTCAATAACACCAGTGCTACAAAAGACAACAAAAGCAGTATTTTTAAGCTGTGAGGAAAGGAAAAAAAATTCTAGAATTAATGTCCAGCTAAATGGACTGGTTGAATCAGTGTGCAATAATTTAGTACTGTACCACAACTATGTGCCATAGTTCTAGGCACTGAGGATAACACAATGAATAAAATAGACCAAATCTGTTATTTCCATGCTTCTATACGATTGTAATGCTATTTCAACAATCTGCACTTGTCTCTAGCTTTTCCAAACACTTCAAAAAGCTATGATTAGGGATACTTGGGTGGCTCAGTTGGTTAAGCCTCTGCCTTTGGCTCAGGTCATGATCCCAGGACGCTGGAATTGAGCTCCATGTCAGGTTCCCTGCTCAGCAGGGAGCCTGCTTCTTCCTCTGCCTTCTGCTCCCCCTGCTTGTGCTCATGTTCTCTCCTGCCAACCCTCCTTCCCTCTGTGACAAATAAATAAAATCTTACAAAAAAAAAAAAAAGCCATGTTTACAACTTCCCTTTCCTTTGATGACCCAGGCTCACTGCTGAAGATTAAAAAAAGCCTTTCTCAAGAAAAAAGAAAGGTCTCAAGTACACAACTTACCCTACATCTAAAAGAGGTGGAGGAAGAACAGCAAAGAAAGCCTAAACTCAGCAGGAGAAGATAAATAATAAAGATCAGAGAAGAAATCAGTGAAATAAAAACCAAAAGAACAGTAGAACAAATCAATGAAACTAGGAACTAGTTCTTTGAAAGAATTAATAAGACTGATAAACAAACCCCTGGTCAGACTTATCAAAAAGAAAAGAGAAAGGACCCAAATTAATAAAATCATGAATGAAAGAAGAGTGATAAAAAAAAAAAAAGAAGAGTGATTATAACCAACACCAAAGAAATACAAACATTTATAAAAACATATCATGAGCAACTATACACCAGAAAATTTGACAATCTGGAAGAAATGGATGCATTCCTAGAGACATATAAACTACCAAAACTGAACCAGGAAGAAATAGAAAACCTGAACAGACCAATAACCAGTAAGGAGATTGAAGCAGTCATCAAAACTCTCCCAAAAAACAAGAGCCCAAGGCCAGACAGCTTCCCAGGGGAATTCTACCAAACATTTAAAGAAGAATTAATACCTATTCTCTTGAAACTGTTCCAAAAAGTAGAAATGGAAGGAAAACTCGCAAACTCATTTTTTGAGGCCATTAAGACCTTGATCCCAAAACCTGATAAAGACCCCATGAAAAAGGAGAATTACAAACCGATATCCTTGATGAAGACAGATGCAGTAATTCTTACCAAAATACTCGCCAATAGGATCCAACAGTACATTAAAAGGATTATTCACCATGACAAAGCGGGTTTTATTCCTGGGCTACAAGGTTGGTTCAACATCCACAAATCAATCAGTGTGATACAGTACATTAATAAAAGAAAGAACAAGAACCATATGATACTCTCAATAGATGCTGAGAAAGCATTTAACAAAGTACAACAACCTTTCTTGATCAAAACTCTTCACAGTGTAGGGATAGAGGATACATACCTCATATCATACCTCATATCATATCATAAAAACCACCTATGAAAAATCGCAGTAAATATCATCTCAACGGGGAAAAACTGAGAGCTTTTCCCTTAAAGTCAGGAACACGGCAGGACTGTCCACTATCTCCACTGCTATTCAACATAGTACTAGAAGTCCTAGCCTCAGTAATAAGACAACAAAAAGAAATAAAAGGCATCCAAATCAGCAAAAAAGAAGTCAAACTCTCACTCTTTGGAGATGTTATGATACTCTATGTGGAAAACCCAAAAGACAGCACTCCAGAACTGCCAGAACTGATACATAAATTCAGTGAAGTGTCAGGATATAAAATCAATGCACAGAAATCATTCTACACACTAACAGCAAGACAGAAGAAAGAGAAACTAAGGAGTTGATCGCATTTATAATTGCACCCAAAACTGTAAGATATTTAGAAATAAACCTAAGAGATGAGGTAAAGAATCCATACTCAGAAAACTATCAAGAACTCATGAAAGAAACTGAAGACAACACAAAGAACTGGAAAAAAAAAATTCCATGTTCATGGATTGGAAGAACAAATATTGTGAAAATGTCTATCCTACCTAAAGCAATCTACACAGTTAATGCAATCCCTATCAAAATACCATCATTTTTTTTCAAAGCAATGGAATAAATAATCCTAAAATTTATATGGAACCAGAAAAGACCATGAATAGCCAGAGGAATGTTGAAAAAGAAAACCAATTCCCTCTGCTTGTGTTCCCTCTCTCGCTGTGTTTCTCTCTGTCAAATAAATAAAATCTTAAAAAAAAAAAAAAAAAAAAAAAAAAAAAAGAAAACCAAAGTTGGCAGCATCACAATTCCAGACTTCAAGCTCTATTAAAAGCTGTAATCAGCAAGATAGTGTGGTATGGGCACAAAAACAGACACACAGATCAATGGAACAGAAGAGAGAGCCCAGAAATGGACCCCCAACTCAATGGTCAACTAATCTTCAACATAGCAGGAAAGAATATCCAATGGAAAAAAGACAGTCTCTTCAACAAATGCTGTTGGGAAAACTGGATAGTCACATGCAGAAGAAGGAAACTGGACAATTTCCTTACACTACACACAAAAATAGACTCAAAATGGATTAAAGACTCAATGTGAGATAGGAACTTATCAAAATCCTTGAGGAGAACACAGGCAGGAACTTCTTTGACCTCAGCTGCAGCAACTTCTTCCTAGAAACATTGCCAAAGGCAAGGGAAGCAAGAGCAAAAATGAACTATTGGGACTTCATCAAGATCAAAAGCTTCTGCACAGCAAAGTAAACAGTCTAAAAAACCAAAAGACAACTGACAGAATGGGAGAAGATATTTGCATATGACATATCAGATAAAGGGCTAGTATCCAAAATCTATTAAGAATTTCTCAAACTCAACACCCAAAGAACAAAGAATCCCATCAAGAAATGGGCAGAAGACTCTATACATTTCTGCAAAGAAGACATCAAATGGCCAACACATTAAAAAGTGCTCCACATCACTTGGCATCAGAGAAATACAAATCAAAACCACAATGGTACCACTTCACACCAATCAGAATGGCTAAAATTAACAAGTCAGGAAATGGCAGATGTTGGCGAGGATGTGGAGAAAGGGGAACCCTCCTACACTGTTGGTGGAAATGCAAGCTAGTGCACCCACTCTGGAAAACAGTATGAAGGTTGCTCAAAAAAAGTTGAAAACAGAGCTACCCTATGACCCAGCAATCACACTACTGGGTATTTACCCTAAAGATACAAATGTAGTGAACCAAAGGGGCACTTATGTTTTTAGCGGCAATGTCCCCAATAGCCAAACTATGGAAAGAACCTAGATGTCCATCAACAGATAAATGGATAAAGAAGATGTGGTACATATACAATGAAATACTATGCAGCCATCAAAAACCCTGAAATCTTGCCATTTGCAACAACATGGATGGAACTAGAGGGTATTATGCTAAGTGAAATAAGTCAATCAGATAAAGCCAATTATCAAATGAACTCCCTGATATAAGAAATTTGAGAGGCATGGCAGGGGTTGTAGGGGGTAGGGAGGGAAAAAAATGAAACAAGATGGGAATAGGCAGGGAGACAAACCATAAGAGACTCTTAATCTCAGGAAACAAACTGAGGGTTCCTGGAGGTGGGTGGGTAGGGTTGGGATAGGGTGGCTGGGTTATGGACACTGGGGAAGATATGTGCTATGGTGAGTGCTGTCAATTGTGTAACACTGATGAGTCATAGACCTGTACCCCTGAAGCAAATAATATATTACATGTTAATAGAAAAAAAAAAAAAAAAAAGGAGAACTGAACCTGTGGCCAAGCCTAGAACTTTCCTGGACCATTTGGCCTGGAAGCCTGGAAGTAGACTTAAAGAGAGATAACTGTGGCTTGTGCAATGATCTTAATCATTCAACACCCTGAAGTCATCACCATGAAGAATGTTACCTGGCTTCTGGAGTTTTTAGCAATAACTTAAGAAGGCATACAGTTGCTATTCTGGTCCGAATCCAGAGTGACTGATGAGATTCATTCTTTCATTCCTCTTCTCATGGGATATATAAGCATGACTTATTATTTTCTCTCTTTCCCCTTGCTTTACAAGAAAGGGTTTTATGTAAACCATATGCAAATGTAGAAGTAATACAATGTCTTCATATAAAAAGACATTTCTTTATTTAAATTAGTTTTAGTTCATTTTTTAAACAGGGTCACCCAGATCTTGGTTTTGAAAATTTTTAATATTTGAATTATTACTTTTTGCTTTTTACTTCTCAAAATCAACATAAGTGATAAATAATGGAATTTTTATCATGTGCCATCATTAATTTACTAAAAAAAATAATTAGATGCATACCATCTGCCAGAAACTTAACTATATTGAGATAGAGTATTCCTTATATAGACACTAGGAATGCCCAATTTAAAAAGTTGATAACAAAAACAACAGGAATAAGAATAAAAGAAAAATGCCCATCTTTCACAAAGCTAACATTTTGGCTGTGGGCAACAATACTAAAAGATAATGAAGTAACACACTAGCGAGTAATAAGTGTGATAAAACAAATAACTCAGGAAACTTGAATAATGAACAAGGAATCTCATGAAAATTACAGTGAAAGAAAAACTCTACAGTATTTAGAATACAGTCTGTTAGTGCATCAGCTGGACTTTGCATTACAACAGTACTACTCATGACCTCACATAAACCTTCTAGACTTGTGGAAACACGAAGTGCTTTATATATATATATCATATAATTTTATAATTATATAATTTATATATATTTTATGGTATAAAATATGTGCTATGTATGGATGAGGGTATTATGCTAAGTGAAATAAGTCAATCAGATAAAGCCAATTTATAGTATAAAACATATATATTATATATATATAGTTTTTCTTCTATTTCAAGGAGAACTTTTTGTTGCAGTTATTCTTTTTTATAGTTATTTAAAATGATAGTTTTTGCAGCTCTATATAGTTCACACATATTACTAGAATTTTATCATAAAAACTGAAGGACATTACTTGACAAGATTTGTTCTTTAGAAATTTAGGAGAGAAAAGGCATCCAATGGAGTTGAATGCCTTAAAAGCAAAAGGCTACAGGATGGTTAAGGATTGAATATTTAAATCTGGTTACTTGGTTTGTATTTCTCTTTTTATAGCTATTAGCTATTTGTGTTTGGACACAGTGAAGAAATTGACGGCTGCAGTTTCCTCAGCAGTAATAAGGATGGTCTTTATAATCCATTGTAGCAATAAAACTGCTGAGTATTTGAACATTGTGGAATATCTAACTCTGTACATGAGATGCGCTATTAACACTATATCTTAATCCACTATTAGCTTTTCCATTCTGTTAATAATTGAGCTGGCTGAACATTTGCTGCAAGTTCATGAAAGTCATTAATTAGACTGTGTGACAACAAAACCCAACATCTGAACCACAGAAACATTTAAATTTAAAAACAGGTTTAAAGCTATGAAAAATGTTAAATCACCCAAACTACATGGAATATATAAAAAAATTACCCATGTAATTACTGATAAAATGAACTTAATATTTTATCATATTTTGCTCAGATCTCTTTTAAAAAGAGCTGAAACTACAGATTTATGGAACTTGACCTTCTACCTCTTTCCAGATATATTTCCTTCCTCCCTCAATCTGCATGGAAGAACTATATACAGCATGCATTTTTTTCCCCTCTGATATGCTTTTACTTTTTTCCAACATATGCTTGAATACATAGGAGTTATACTGGCTGGGGGAAAAAAAACTATCTTCCGAAATACCAGAATTTTTGCTATGCTAAAAGGAATTTTTCTACAAATGAGCTTTGTTTTGTTTTGTTTTCAAAACAACTGCACTGTGTTCATACAGAAAATATATAATGCGAGAGTTACAATAAGGGTTTCTTCTCACTATTTGTCTGTCTTTATTGCCTCATATGTGGCTATAATATCCTCATACTATCAACTAATAATGACTAAGTATCTGCTTTATGTTCAAGGTAACGTTATCTAGCCTTTTATAGGAGAGAAAATACGCATTTTCTCAAGATTTACACTACTTTGTTATGGTAATACTTCATTTGCTGCAATATCTAAGGCACTGAGAATCCACAGATCTACTTGAATATACAGATTAATCAGTGTTTCTCTTTTTGGTTATACAACCATATCTCCACTTTGTAATAGATTTTACCAGAAAATGAAAATTATAGTTTTTTTAATGTTGAGAAATACACTCCTAATTTTAGTGTTGGGGCAGAGTTAGCCTATTGTAGCTTTTACAGACAAAACTGACAATTGGTTACATTCCTTGACTTGTTACTATTCCAAAACAATAAATTTTATTTTCATACTTCAAAAGTTTTATTTTTTAACCTTGACCAACATGTCCAGTTTTATACTTGACCTCAGGAATCTTATTTCTGTTTCCAATCAAAGAAAGTATTTCTGTCCTCCCTTCCATTATAGAGCCACACCATGTGAGATAGTCAATATAATTTACTTATTTTCCAACAAAACGTAGTTGAACTTATTGTTAGTCTAATACGTGCCTATTACATTACTTTTATTATATGTCATATTGGAGTGCTCTTCTCACTCCACCATAGAGAAAATCCTGCTTTATCTTGGGTTTTGGCTTTGCTCATTAACTGAACAGTACTTGCTCATTTATTACAATGATCTGGTTCCAAGCAATGGTTTTTTGAAGCTGAAATTATATTAAATACCTCTGTATATAGCAGTCTCTCAACTACTATTTTTTGTGTTCATCTAATTAGAATTGTCAAATATAGACATTATAAAATAATTTTATATTAACTTATAAAGAATTTTATGTTAACTTAAAAGGAAGAATAAGATTTTTAACAATGTTGAGTCAGTTAGAATCACTTTATAAACAAGAGTGGTTTCAAAATATACATTTGTTAAAAAATGGAAATTTATAAAAACTACAAAATTTTCTTTGAAATATTTTATTTAAAAATCTCAGCATTGCTATTATTATTGACATTATTGGCATTACTACTAAAAGTGCTAATTTAAAAACTTGGGTCTAATCTATAAAAGAAGAGACATCCAGAGTGTCAGTGAGCCAGACTAGGTACTCTTCTAAGGCTATTACAATTCTCAGATGAGCAACCCAAAATGGAAGTATTCATGAGTTCAAACACACTGAGAATATTTGAGAAAATTCGTATCTGAACCTTTTATTTTCATCAAATCTTTTTGATGTCTCTAATACACATGCTAACATGTTTCAGTGTTCACATCGGCATATTTTTTTTTTAAAGAAATAGGGGCACATAAATAAAGAATAGCATATTTAGGTCTTAAAAAATTCTTAAACTCAAAGCATGAAATGACTAGAAACTCTGGACTCGAGTAAGTTTTCCTTTAATACATCCAACTTCAGAGTCTCCACATCCTTGCTTCTTAAAAATTTCAGACTTGTATTTTTGGATGACTATGTCCTAGTCTTTGAAGTGGTATTACTAGGGTAATCTACGTGGGACCAATGGAAATAAATGTAGATCTCTGCAGCTATGGGAAGGCATAAACAAGTTGTGGCTTTAATAAAACAATATTAATGAAACAGGCCAAGACAGCTTTATGCAAAACAATCAGACACATTTTTAATCTCTCAGAAGACTACACGTAGATGATTATCCTTCATCTCATTTTCATAAGACCATTTCCTATTTCATTATTATAAGTTAAGTCCTTAACTAAGATGAAAAGTCCAAAATTTCACCTTCTCAGGAGGACTGACTCACTTTATACAAAAGACTAATAATGACAGAAAAGATTTCAGATATTCAAAGCAATTCCTAGTGGTGCAGTCTCAAGACTGAGAGAGCTGTTTTTGAGCAAGTCGGATGTCTAAAATCCTATGTCAAACACTTAGTACTAATATTTGCATGAGTACAAATAAAACCATGTTTTATTTTTTTACTTGGGAAATGTACTCATGTTTCTAATTCCATTTTGCACTTTTATTTATATTCTTCTGAGGTGGCAAGCAAACTATCTCATTCATGATTAATGACACCAGTTTGTATCATTAGGCACGTGCACAGTAAACCACACATAAATTGGAAAGAGAAGCAAATGAAAGTAAATTGAAATAGAGGAATGTGAAATACTTCTGAAACATTAATATTTATCATGTTATTATCTGGTTATATAAAAGGGTATTAAAATACAGTAAAACCACAATTCCTTTGTTGATAATTCCTTTTAACAATATAACTGATCAGCCAGTGCCAAAAAAAAAAAAAAAAGAAGCATTCATAAGCATGCAGGTTCAATTCATCATGACAACAAGAAAAAAAAAAGTTGAATTCTTTGAAAATCAGAGAACTAGAACAAAACAAAACAAAGCGCCGTCTTTAGCCAAGAGCCATAGTTAAACTTAGTTGGTGATTATAGAAATAACTGAAGTAGATGTAAATCCTTGACAGTCAACAGTTATATAATGGGCACTGAAAGTATGTGTAGATATATAAATAAAATTGCTAAAAAGGTAAAAAGCATTATGTTACATTAATATAATTCATGAAATCTTTATTTTATTATTATTTTTTAAATATTTTATTTATTTATTTGACAGAGAGGAGGGAGATCACAAGCAGGGATGGAGGCAGACAGAGAAAGAGAGGGAGAAGCAGGCTCTTTGCTGAGCAGAGAGCCCGATATGGGGCTCGATCCCAGGACCTTGAGATCATGACGCGAGCCAAAGTCAGAGGCTCCAACCCACTGAGCCACCCGAAACTTTTATTTTTAAACAATGGCACATTAAGGCCTTTCTATAAAAGAGGAAGAAGTCATTGATTAGTACTGGGCATTTAGTATAGGCCACACTGACCTAGATATTACACCACAGAATAGCAGGTGGAAAGAGAAATTTAGTTCAGAAAAGAACATTTTTTTGCCTTTGAGAAAATCTCATTTATTTAATCTGGAGGACAATTTGTTCCCCCAAAATGAGTGTTTAAATTCACTTATCTTAAAATGAGATGAGTCTTTCGTTAAAATAATAAGAACTAATATTTACTGAATGCTTACTAAGTGCCCCTAAATTTATAATCCTCTGGATATTTCAAAAATGAAGTAATAATTGGGACCAAAGTTACTCTTCCATTTTGTTAGAGATAAAGAAAAAGTTTAATAAATGCCAAATGAATCTGGATATTGATAGAAAAGTTGGGCCTTACTGCTGTGTTGTAAAAAAAACAAAACAAAACAAAAACAAAAACCCAAAAAACTTATCATGGCCCTTTTTTAGTAAAACAATGAGAAAGATTATTACATTGTGAATATATGCTCTGTTTAAGATCAGTAAGATTTCACTATTCTAGATTTGATGTGAGTTTCATTATCTATTTACTTGCTCTTTGTTAGAACTTACTGCTCTTTGCAACTGTCTGACAATGGGTTGGTTTATTCTTTATAATGCAACTCCACAAAGGGAAGGGATTTTCTGTTTTTGAGTTACTGTAATATTCTCACAGTCCACACTAATATTTATTGAAATCATGCATAAACATTGAGCTAGTTACTCAGTGGGAAGATGAGTCTTACTTTCTGGATCAGAAAGAGGGCATTTTGCCCATCTTGACAAAATGTTGTGCCATTACTTAGACTTACTGACAGATAGCTAATTAAAAACTCAAGCCAAACACCTAGATTAATTACCAACTGTCTCTCATTGAGCAATCCCAACTATAAACAAAGTTTCATTCTTTGCTTGTCCTAGTTTCTAGCAAATCCACTGTGGGTTCTGCACTGTCCTGTCCCACATAACCAGTGTCCTATCAGTTCCCTTATCCTTGCAATATGAAAACATCTGCTAATCATACTTCTAATTAGCAAAACGCCCAATTCTTTCCTATTGGCCTTTGCATTATTATAATGATCAGATTCACACTAAAAATTTTAAATTTGGATCCTCACTGTTTCTTGTAATAGAATACTGAATACTCTATTTGTCAAATAGACATTTGAAGATCTGGCCCACAAAACTAAATGTAAATTATCTATGTAATTTACACATAATTTTATATTCCTTTGATATACTTATGAGGTGCTTTAATCTCTTAGGTTAGTTATTTTGTGGCTCCTGTCTCTTAACCTCATTTCTGTCTGTACTGAAATGTTAACTCCTAAAGCAGGGGTTCCCCAACCAAACTATTTCTTATAGCACGAGGATCACTGTTTACTCCATCGTCTCACTGCATTCCACCACTGTTCTCAATTTTTTTTCCTACCTGAAATCATAATAGCTGTTTGTTTGTTTACAGGATTTCTTCCTAAAGAAAAGATAAGTTTCACAAGGTAAGGAACTTTTCCTGAGTGTGTTGTTAGGGCTGTTTCTGACTTCTCATTAGCTTGGGGTGGGAGGCACATCTTTGTCCTCAGCTGTAAGGTACTGAGTTTTAAAGGGAACAGAAAGAGTTCCAGGCAAAAATACGTTGCCTTGAGATAAGATCTCACAAACAACCCCTGCAATCATCATAGCACTCTTAGCAATAAAACAGAATATGAAATGAAGCCACACATATCATCTATCCGTTTATTAGCAATAAAATCAGAACGATCCTTAACATTACCATTCCTGGCGCTTATTAAAAAAAATATGGGCTGGAAATTCAGAGCACTAAAAACATCATCTAGAATTTCAGAAACGAAAGACATAAAAAAAAAAAAGCCATTTTTGCAATATAGAGCAATCTGGAAGGGGCAAACAGCTAAGGCTTTAATTCTTGATTTCTTAGTGGTAAGCATACTGCCCTGGGCAACTCTTCCCTTCTCTGTTCTATTTTTTGTCACCTACTTCTTACCAACTTGACATTCTACATTCTAGCCAGCTTTTTGTAGCTGTAGGAAAAATTCTATCCCAACTTAAAAACTGTGACTATTGAAATACAAAATTCAAAATATGTATTTATTTTTTTTCTTTGAGAGAGAGAGACAGCATGAACCAGAAGGAAGGGGTAAAGGAGAGGGGCAGAGAGAATCCTAAGCAGGCTCCATGCCCACCACAGAGCCTAACCAGGGCTCCATCTCCCGACCCCAAGATCATGACCTGAGCTGAAATCAAGAGTCTGATGCTTAATTGACTGAGCCGCCTAGAGTCCCCGATAAAATACATATTTAAATAAGCAATAAAATGCAGTTATAATTGAAGCATTAGGAGCATCAATGACTTTGAAAGCAGGACTTCTTGTCATTACGATTAATGCCTCTTGGAACCTCATATATTCCTCTTAGTTGGCAATTTGTTCTTATGCAAGTGCCCTATCTTGCAAATTGTCAACGAGTTCTTACAGACTGACAAGTCACAATATGTCCTCAAAATATATAGATTTAAACTATATTCCAACTGAGATTTATTTCATATCCTTGAATATAATTAAGAGATATGAATATAGCCACTGAGTTTTTGGGTCATTTACCTTACCTTATAATTAGTTTGCAAGAAAAATTTAAAAGCCAAAGAATGCAGAAATTATTATTGCTTCATTTTAGCTAATGTACTTGATTATTCAAATTTAGATTCCTTCTTTCCTCCAGATTGAACCATAAGTTCCCTTCCTATGAGCATGATTTGAAAATTGTCTCAAATGATGTCATGTGGGAAAAGTAAAAACCAGACTTTTGCTATCTTCTCAGATTTTTATCAGATTCTTTGAAAGCAGAATGAATTTTAATGATTTCCGTTTTTCCTCTATCTCTGCTTTGTTGCAGAGCATTAATCACTTTCTAAAATCATTTTGTATTCATGTATATATTTTATATACATAATATATATAATTATTCTATATTCATTTATATATATTTTTGTCTGCTCTTTATCAGAATATGAGCTTCATGAGTTCATGGATATTTTCTGTCTCATTTACTTCTAATCCCATGTATATATAACAGTATGTAATATCTGATTACAAAAGAAGACTCAAAGAATATTAAGGCTTCGATGAATTATATACAGGAGCATGTTTCAGATTTTATTGTTCTTTTACATAGATGATATGTACCCAGGGGCTTTTATTTCAACATTTATTTATTGACTCAGTCACTCAAAAGACATTTATAAAGCCCCTTTGAATTCTTTACACTATCATTATTTTGAACTAAAGGGTACAATTTCATAATAAAATCTGTACTCATTCTTTTGCTGTTTTAGAAGTAAACTTAAGAAGTAGATCTCTCCAAGATTATATTTTCATCAGAAAATCAAGTGGTATTATTAACAGATTCAATCAAATACTGATGACTAGAAAGGTAAATCTGGGTAGTAATTCACACTTTTCACAAATAATTTATTTTGCAGGTACATAAGATAGCACTTATTTGCCCTATTGGCTTCATTTCAGATCAAGTCATAGGGTTTTCTTTGGTCAAGGAAAAATGAACAGAAGTGATATATAACCCTCTCAAGAGTAAGATTTAGGAGCTGGTACATGCTTCAACATGTTGCCTCCAAAAAACAATTGATACTGTAAAAATCATTTTATGTTAACATACAGAAGCCCTTAACCTAATCCACCAGTATCTGTGGGGCACTAAGATAATTTCTAAAGAAAGGATAACATAAAATTATAGAGGAGACAGTATAAAGTAAATATATATATATATATTTATATACATAAATATATACATATTTATGTATGTATATATATGTTTTAAGTGTATATGTATATATGTTTTAAGTGTAATTATTCTTCAAATTTTTTTTCCTTTTTGAAGATCTATTATTGTAACACCTTATACCATAAGCTAAAGCATATATATGTTCAAAATTAGCTTCCCAAAGCAGAGGAGATGCTTATTAAATATAAGAAAATGTCCCATGAATTTTTTATTGTATCATTTTGCTAAGGCATGAATCTCTGGGAATAAATTTTAGAACATTAAAAAAAAAAATAGTTACGGAATAAATTGAATGAAACTTCCTTCAGATTTTGTTCTTAAATTGTACCATTTTCCATTTCTTTGAAAACATTAAATATGTGCCTGCATTCATCTCAAAAGCAGTTCATTTTCCTCTTAACATAAACAATCGTATTTAAGAATGTTTTCTTAACATATTGAGATGAGAAACAAATATTCATTTGTTTTGACATAAGATTTTCAAAAGATAACAAGCCCATAAGTAGTGAAATCTTCTTCATCTCTGCCTTTTTGCTTCCTTCTTTCCCTCAATCTACATTTTATCATCAAATTCTCCTAATGTGGCCACATCAATTTCTCCCCAATCACCAAGACAGCAGCACTGATGTGGGTAGTGAAAGAGCAGAGCAAGGCTAACTCCATTTTGTGCCACACCCGCCATCTTATGTATAACCCCTACGTGACCTGCTCCTGAGAAAGGTCACAGAATATCAGAACATTGCCTAGCTGGCCCTTGAGCTAGTTTGAGTTAGCACATTGGACCGGGGATGTAAACCCCGCCCCTTGTGCGCCAATTCTGACCAGAGTGATAGGCTAGTTCAAACAGCTACTATGGGGTAAATTATAATTCAATTGGCCACCTGCATGTGGCCTAACATGACTATGCAACTTTCTGTGTGTGTTACAATCTCATTGGCCACTGGCCCCTATAAAACTGTGGCGCTTTTTGAAACTCGCTCTCTTTCTCTACATCACACAGCTGCATCGGTGAGTGTGGGAGACTGAGTGGGAGCTAGCTCGAATAAAGGCTCTTTTGCTTTTGCATCGGACTCGGCTCCCTGGTGGTCTTCGGGGATTTCAAAATCTGGGCATAACCGGTATATCATTTAAAATAAATATATCATTATATATTATAAATATTATATATTTATAAAATAAATATATCATTTAAAATAAAACAACAGCTTTCATTCTCTGCTGTCTCTTCTGCATTTTGTACCACAGGAGCGATCATTTGACTCCTATATTTTGACTCTTTCTGTGTCTCCTGACTTCTCTCAAGGTAAGTCTAACTTCTTTGAAACAGTTCATATGGCCCTTTGTGTCCTTAGTCCCTCACATGTCCAGCTTGATCTTTTTCTTCTCTCTTGGTCCAGATATATTGCTTTATTTTTCAGCTTTCTAAATTTACCATGCTGGCTTTATATGCAGGCATGTGTTAATTCCCTCCATATTCCTTGATCTGGTAACTTCTATTCACCCTTTCCATGTAAGTTTGCAATTATTTCTGTCAGTATTCCTCACCTCCCAAAGTTATCTTAGGTTCCCTCCAACGTTTTTCCACAATATCTTATATACAGATCTATTATCATACCTATCAAACTGTATTGTAACTGACTGGTTATCTATCCCCTGAGGACTAGAACTATCCTCCCACCTACCCATCCCCACCCCTTTGGCAACTCTCAAATGCTTGGCAGAGTCCTTCAGCTTAAGTACTCACTTGGTTGATTACATGAAAGAATTCTTCTTCCTTATGAGTGATCTCTTTGTAAACTGAGATGAGATATAGACTGTAGATTTAAGCATTCATTTACAATAAAGCCTAACACTATTTTGTCTAGTCTCATTTATTTAAGGCACGGCAAACGCGCTATTCTTGTATTGGTATTTTAATTTACAAACTTAGTGTGTTTGTGTGTAGAAGGGGCAGTAAAAGGTGAGCAGACATGGGTACCTTTTCATGATAGAACTCTGGGCTGCCCAGCCAATCTCCTTTCCAACCAAATCCCATCACTTTACATTCTAATGATGCATAGATGCACACAGTTTCATAGCAGTGAAGTATAGAAGTTAAGAAAAGAGCTGTCAGAATCAGATAAACAAGGTTAATATTCCAGCTCCCCAAAGTCCTCTCTCTCTGCAGAACATGGGTATATAGCTTAACATTTGTAAGATAACTTCTGCACCTAAACAAGAGTGATACTAATTTCACAGGAATTTTTGGTATCTAGTATTATATTGGCATATTTTCTAATATTTTTATTTATTCTGAAACCAAACAGTTGTTTTATTTCTTCCTTATTTACCATTAGAAAAGCAAAAATAGGTATTTATATCATGCCATAATTGAATAAATTATAAAATAACAAACTGAGGAAAAGATTTCCAAAGTCAGAAAGGTTTGCATAAAATATAGACATTGTAAGTGGAAAGCAGATGTATCCTCAAATATGGAAAAGATTAAAGGAATAAAAATATAATATTCAATTATGTGGGCATAGATATATAAATACAGAAGTATGTAATTTAACTTAAAATATTAATAACAACTGAAATAAAAAGAGGTATTAAATTTCAATAAGAAATTATCACGAGAAAAAAAAACAAAAAAACAAACCAACAAAAAGAAATTATTAGAAGAGAAGTTAGAAAACAAGGCGAAAGCCTACCATTATAAAATGAAGAAGAAGGGAGAGGAAAGAAGAAAAAGATAAAAAGACACAAGGCTCAAATAATAATAGCTGAAATACACTTGTCAGATGCCACGCTAGATGGGTTGGGTTCAAATCCCAGTTTCACTTGTGATTTAACTCTGTGACCTTGGGTGAATTACTTAACCCCATCCTTTCTTCATCCTTAACAGAGAATAACAGTAATATCTATCTCATTGTGTTGATTAAATACGGCAGTATATATTGGGCACCTAGAATATTATCAGACTGTATAGTATACATACTTCAAGAATAGCTGGTGAGAATAGGTAATGACCATGCGACTCAAATTACTGCCCTTAATTCCTACTCAACCTCACCTCCTGCTCTATCTCTTCAAAAACAGTTTCCATTACTTGAGTTTCCTAAGGCAACTTAAACACTTTATGATATTTTGCATTTCTTGGTTGAACTTTTGAAACAGAACAGAAACTTAGAAAACCAGGCAATCCATTATCAAGCAATTGTAAAGCAGTAGATATTATGTATTTTTTAAAAATATGTCATGTTCAATATTTATTATTCAAAGGTAAATATTGTTCCACTTTAGTTAAAATATTTTAACTGCTGAAAAGTAATCAGGTTTTTGTTATGAAAACAGGGTAAAAATATGTATGACTCCATATTTTCAGAGAACTTGAGAAACTAAACTAAAAATGATAAAGTGATGGTAATTTATAATTAAAAATGAATAGTAATAAAGTAGGATAGAAAAAAGTAATAGAAAATGGTTACCAATTCAGACAACTCTGACAATCACTCATTCTTGAAATTTGAGGGAATGGTCCCTTCAGAGTTGAAATAGTTTTTCAAGGTAGTCACATTCCTTTGTAAAGCACTGAGTTAGTCATTAGGAAACTACCAGATGTAAATTTTAGTTTACACATACTATAATTAAGTAACTTTTAATACCTCATTGATAGGTTTCTTGTAAAAAAAAATACTTGGAAATATATACAAATATAAGCCTAAGGAACTGTGTATATCTTGTCCAGAATAAGTAAAGAAAACGTTTGCATTTGAGTTCTCAGTCTATCAGGTAAATCTTCAAGATCATCTGTGGACTGAGAACAATATTTTTAATGATCACTGGTCTTAGAAATGCATCAATCCAGGCATAAGAAGAGGATACATCTCTGGTTGGAACTCACTGTACCCATTATAAGTTACCCCTTATAAGATGTAAATTTCAAATTCATTTCTTCCACCAATGGTGGTGAACAGCATATGCCAAGCACTGTGCTTGAAAGAGCATTTCCCCATTCATTTTATATTGAGATCATATAGGAATGTTAATGATAATGCCAAAAGATAAAAATGGAATCTGATCTTCATCTCTTCAATATAGAATGACAATATAAAACAGTGGTTCTCAAAGTATGGCTCTGAAACAGCTTTATCAATATCACACACAAAGTTGTTAAAAATCAAACACATGGGCCATACCCCAGACCCACTAAATCAGAAACGGTGGAGGTGGGGCTCAACAACTACTTCTCAAGCACTATAGGTGATTCACTCAAATTTGAAAACAACTGCTATAGCACAAAGAAAACAGTGTGTCCAGTTTATTAATAGATATAGTACAGAGAGTACAAATGTTGAGTATAAATCCACATATAAATCTGAATTCAAACAACTTCCATAGTGTTAAAGCATGAAAAAAAGAAAATGAAGCCCAAGTGTCTCTCAATAGATGAATGGATAAAGGAGAGGTGGTTTGTGTGTGTGTGTGTGTGTGTGTGTGTGTGTATGAATATTATTTATATATTTATATATATATAAAGGAATATTATTCAGTCATAA
This sequence comes from Procyon lotor, assembly GCA_028646535.1. Classification (NCBI taxonomy): domain Eukaryota; kingdom Metazoa; phylum Chordata; class Mammalia; order Carnivora; family Procyonidae; genus Procyon; species Procyon lotor. The sequence goes on from CM053609.1 coordinate 77,048,555, forward strand.
CAAAGAATGAAATCATGCCACTAGTAACATGGATGGAGCTAGAAAGTGTAATGCTAAGTGAAATAAGTCAGAGAAATACAAATACCCATATGATTTCATTCTTATGTGGGATTTAAGAAACAAAACAAATAAGCAAAGGAAAAAAGAGAGAGAGAGAGAGAAACTAAGAAACAGACTCTTAAAGAGAACAAACTGATGGTTACTAGAGGGAGGAGGGTGAGGACGGGAATGGGTGAAACTGGCGATGGGGATTAAGGAATACACTTGTGATGAGCATGGATGGAGTGTTGTATAGAATAGCTGAATCACTACATTGTACACTTGAAACTAACATAACCCTGTATATTAAATATACTATAATTAAAATAAAAATCTTAATTTAAAAAAGACTCTTAATCCAAAGTCCATTCTACATTTCAAATTTTGATATTTTTTTCCCTTAAAAGTAAGTGAAGGGGTGCCTTGGTGGTTCAGTCAGTTAAGCATCTTGATAATCCTAGTTATTTAAGAGTGTGAATTTATATAACAGGACAGTATATATTATATATATTATACATGTATATGTCTATTGGATAATTTTTTTGAAAGCAAATTCTTGGAATCCATAATAACCATGTATTTACAGACTGTAAGAGATACAATTTAGACATTTAAGAAGTGTTCTTTTATCCAAAGAAATATATCAATCAGTCTTCTCTTAATAAAATACATATTCAAATGGACAGCCTGGATAGGCTCAGGGCAATTTAATTTGACTTGTAATCAGTTGACCTTGGAGTAACATTAAACCTATCTAGGTTTTTTTAATTCCATCACCCTCTTAATTACCTAAAAAAAAAAAATACTGGTTTGTCAGTATTTTTTAACTTCAGGTGTTTTTGAACGTTTAAATGTGTTTGAAAGTATAAATACCACCCCTCCCACCTCCCACCATGCACACATTCAAACATTCTTCCCTTAGTTTCCATGACACAGCAGATTTTTCTACCTCATAGTTATTTCTTTTTCAGTGGAACTTCTTGCTGTGCTCATGCAGGAAATTTATGTTCTGAACATTTTTGCTGCCTTCAGTTCTTGTGTCTAATGCTTCTGACCTGTACACTTACATATTCGAAGGGAAGTATTCACTCAAATTCTAGTAGCATGTTCCCAACCAGGCTCCGTTTATTTGGTTTATGTTCACTATCATTCAACTTTAACAAGTCCAATTTAAATATCTGATCATTCCTGCAAACTTTGATTCAATATCTTACTTTTGTCAATAATTTAACACTCTTTCACTCCAAAAGTCTCTCTGAGGTTGCTCATTTTCCACTACATTCAGGGTCAAAAAATTCACCTGAGCAGTATTACAACCAAAATGAAATCTGTACAAAGGGCCACAGACTCAGAAAAACTCTTCAGAAAGTAGTTGTTGGAGTTTTCCAAGACAAAGTACTCCTATTTTACAAAACCTTTCACATCAATGGCCCATGGCTCATCAGGGTCTCTCAAATTTATATTTATTCCTCCTAGTAAATACATTGTGAAGTTAGTATTTATGGGAATGCATGAAGAGTATATGTGCAGTATCCTTGATTTGGAAGATGGAAATAACCACTTTTTATGAACTGGCTTATGGCTTATTTCTTTTCCAGAGCCAGAGACCGTTAACAAAATGCCTTCTCTAACTTTCTCTTTCCAGCCTGCTCGCTTCTTCATCTATGTATTTGATGATTTCCTGAACATTCACTAAAAAGACTGAAGTAAATGGTAGACAACAAAGGTCACTGTACTTTTAAAAAAACATTTCTCAAAAATTAAATCAATATTCAAGTTCTGCCTATTTCAATATTTTCTTAATTCAATTTTTCTATCTTTCCCCTTCACAACTCTAATTTAAATCTTACTCAACCTTACTTCAAAAGTGCCTAACTTTTTCTCTGCCTCTATTATAGTATCATTTAATGTACTATATATGCTACGATCAGATTAATCTACAGAAGATATCATTTTATTCATGATTTAAGACTACACAATGAATCTAGATTATCTATCAATTCTCCACAGACTTCCCTGGGCTGACATTAAATGCCTTATATCAAATGGTTCCTCCAAACATCTCTCTCAACAAAAATTGTCTAACTGGCTTCAGTCAATTATGTACACTACTCTAATCTCACTTACTTAAGCATCTGTAGACTGCCAGTACTTTCCTTATTCAAGTTGCTAAAGCATAAAAAGTTATCCCCCATGACCAACCAATTATACTGCCTGTTCCTTAAAATTTTCTGCTTCTATAAACACATTAAATGAGGTACTTAGCAATATTAATAACCACAATGTCACACGTAGAGTCATTTGCATATACAATAAATTTATAAAATTTTAATTACTATGATCTACTATAACGAGGCCTTTACTTAAAAAAATTATTTAATAAAATAACAAAAAATGTTTTAAACAGAAGGATAAATAAACTATGTCTCAGTCACTATAGTCATGTGTATGAAGACCAAACAGAAATTGATAATAAAATCATCTAATAATTATACCAAAAAGTATACTTGTAATTAGTGATTTCTTGATTAGTAATTATTAATGATTACTATTTTTGAAAAGAAATTGAGGGAGACAAACCATAAAAGACTCCTAAACTCACGAAACGAACTAAGGGTGGCTGGGAGGCAGGGGTAGGGATAGGGTGGCTGGGTTGTGGACATTGGGGAGGGTATGTGGTACGGTTAAGTGCTGTGAAATGTGTAAACCTGACGATTCACAGACATGTACCCGGGGCAAATAATACATTATATGTTAATAAAAAAAAAAAAAGAAAAAAAAAGAAATTGATTATAAACCTATATAAACTAACAAACCAGTCTCTACCTTGGTGATAACATCTCTTAACCCCACTACCTTGCAGTACTAACTGCTCCTATACTTGTTTCTGTGGCAATCTTTTTTTTTTTTAAAGATTTAATTTATTTATTTGGCAGAGAGAGAGAGAAAGAGATCACAAGTAGGCAGAGAGGCAGGCAGAGAGAAAGGGGGAAACAGGCTTCCTGCTGAGCAGAGAGCCCAATGCGGGGCTCAATCCCATGACCCTGAGATCATGACCTGAGCAGAAGGCAGAGGCTTTAACCTACTGAGCCAACCGGGCGCCCCTTCTGGGGCATTTTGTTCCTATTCCTATGATAGCACTTGCTTTAACAAGACTCAAAGGGCAATGCTTCCTTTTTGAACTCTTGGTAATCACTGTAGGATTAGTTTACTTCGAGTTTTATTGACTAACTGTGTAATCAAATGAATATGATAATTCTAAGCATTTTAATATGTCATAACTCAAAAAGACAAGAACAGTGGCAATTTTATTTTATTCAATAAAACATCCTACTTTCCAAAGGGGACAGTCAATGAGCCACATTCCTTATGCCTCTCTACAGCAGAGTATAAAAATATATAAAACTCTAAAATTCTTTATTATTGAAACAATAGTTGTGTACGTTTCAAATGCAGCCAAATAATGTTTATGTTGTTTATGTATATTCAGATGAGTCAGAAACAGTTTTGCTTGTTTCTTAATTCCTTAGATACCAAGGAAAACAGACATTAAAATAACCTTTTCTCTTTGCTGTTAAGCAACAAATGAAGCAAATAATTGGAGGCTAGTAGCTGTCTAAGGAGATTAAACAATTGCTTAGCTGAGCCTAAAAAGTATAAATTAAGGACATTAAGATCTTGAGAAAACTTTTTTCCACACATTAATATTTTTGACTTCGCATGATATATTTATTCTCTTTTTGTCTCTTAAAGCTGTGCTTCCAGAATGCCAGCTCTTTTTTTTTCCAAATACACTGCTATAACTTCTAAGAAAAGTATGTAAGCCAATACTCAAATTTGAAGAGAATTTTCCTCATCATATTTAAATATAGACCAAATAGCTTAATTGAAATAATCAGCCAATTTCACCAGAGAGCTGGGGAAATGCTGGGTTTGGTCCACCAACACTATCAAGCTGAGGGTTTAATAACACAGCAGTGATTTTATCACTTAATTTAAGAATAGATAAGGTTTCTAACAGTTTCTCACTTAAAAACAAAATAGGGATCTCTAGAAATGAATCTGTCATTAATTTTTAAAAAAATCAAAAAGTTTTTCAGACTTCATCTGATATAGAAATATATTACATAGTTAAAGCCATGTTCATTATTAAAAGGAGAGATGCTCTGCACTAGCTGACCTACATATTTTGTGGATAGAAGAAACTATTTAGATATATAGGCTCAAAATAAAAATATAGGCTAAAGTAATATCTTTAAAAACAGGAAATATGTGACATAAATTATTAATAAACTCTTGAAGAAAAGTAGGTCTCATAATCAAAGGCATAAATATTAATTATTAGGGAAGAACATCCATTTTTTAAACTTATGTTGCTGAGACTATATTCCTAACATTGTTTATTTAAACATCATCCAAGTTACAGTGATTATATTCAAAAGCTCTTGATTCAAGATTCTGTGATTGGAAATGAAAAAAGCCATTTGTATGTAATATAAAATCATCATTACAGTGACCATCAGATCAGAATTCGAGAATAATTTTTTTTAAATGCTGGTATCTGACTGGGCCTTAAAAAAATCTGATATCTAAATATACATGCCTGAGAAAGAAGAAATCTAAATTTTCTAAGATAATATAGAAGAAATAACCTTATTTCACATTAATACCTTTGTTTTCTGTTATTAAGCAGAGGGATTTTTTTTTTTTTTTAAGATTTTATTTGTTCATTTGAGAGAGCGAGCACAAGAGAGAGAGAGCAAGCACAAGTAGGGGGCAGAGGGTGAAGGGGAAGAAGCAGGCTCCTCGCTGAGCAGGGAGCCCGATGCAGGGCTCAATCCCAGGACCCTGGGATCATGACCTGAGCTGAAGGCAGACACTTAAATGACTGAGCCACCCAGGAACACAAGCAGAGGGATATTCTTAAAAAAAAAGTATCACTTTCATTGTATCTAGGATGCTTGTGCCCTATCATCCTGAGCTTTGGTGTAGAAGGAAATTTCCAAAAGAAATGTTGTCTTTGAGGTTATTTTGCATGTAAAGATTTTTTTCATGTAAGGGTTAAGTGTAAAGAACATGGCAGTGGTGAAAAGACAAGTGGATATACACGTTCTTTCTGTTCTACAAACATCATCTTCCTATTCACATTGGCAGAACCACACAAGGCCATTAATCCTTATTGAGATCTCCCCAAAATATATATCAAACTTTCTCTTCCATGGCAAGACACAGTAACTGAGCAAAACTATCAATTAAAATGGAACATTATAAAAAAGCACTCTAGGAAAAAACAATACTTATTTCTAAATATAAAAGAAAATCCTAAAAATAACGAAACCCAGACAGAATGCTTGGCAAGGAAAGAGTTAGCCTCAAAAAACTGTGTGGGAGACAGGAATTGTTTTCCTGACTAAGGCTTATAACACCAGAAGTCTGTTTTCCTCTAGTGGATGGCATGAATCTCACAAACTTGGAAAGAACAGTATTAGCAGCAGCCTTACTGCTCTGATCAAGAAGGCTTTAGAGTAAGACTCAAGGTGGAAGAGAAAAATGTGAATCCGTAAAATGGATATTATCGAGGACAACGGGTTTGAAATGAAAATAAGACACAGGGACAAAATTGTCCAGAAATTCTTTTGTGGAAATCATGGCTTGGAATAATACTTAGGCCTAGGATATATGGCATACCGAATAAAACTAAAAAACAGTAGATATATTATGGTCTCAAAATGCACTTTTTTTTTTTTTAAGCCCTTACACACCTCCCGTGGATGAGCTTAGGAACTGCCACAGATGTTCATGTCAGGAGTGCTCTGCACAGGGGAAGCTGGCCTGTGGGACAAGTGCGGATATGTTCCACTCCACATGAAATTGCCCAGTAGGTATCATTATTTTCAATTTACAGGGTAGGAACCTAGGCTTAGGTACATTCAGAAACTGGCTCAAGGCTATCTAGCTAAAAAATGATGAGACTAGATGGGCTAGAATTGTAAGCCAAGGACATCTGGAATTCATAATTTCATAAATTTCTAAAATTTCATAATTTCTAAAATTCATAATTTTAGAAAATTTTGGAAAATTATACAAATAGGCACACATATGTAATTTATGGTAAAGTAGTAGAGTAGGGGGAAATTATCTAACTTGTTTACAAAGAATAACACAGTGACTGGGAAACGTGCGTCATTGCATATCAGGGAGTTATACTAGTATTATGATCCAGACACGTAAAGATAGTAACTTATAGGAGATGCTAATGCGGGAGGGGAAAACCTGGAAAGAAAAGAAATTGCCATTGGAAAATAGTGTAGCGGTTATAGCAAAACATAATACTGAAAGTGGTTTATTAGTAATGAGTACGGGATGTGGACCAGAAGGAAGGGTTTCAATTAGTTGGATTCCCTCTTGGGAGGAAGTCTAATTCTACTAACAATGTATTTGAGGGGAAGATTCTTATGATAACTACTTTTCTGCTAAATTTGACTTAGAAGGTGGAGACTTTGGCAATGAAAGTTTTGAGGAACATGAGAACAAAGAAAGCGAAGGATGAGCAGAGTTAGGAAAATTCTGCAGACCAAAATCAGGAAGCCCTCTGGTTTACAGGGAGCAGTGGGCCATTACCCAGATACTCTAAGAAAATATACCTGAAGAAGAACATGAGAAACCAAAGATGAACTCCTGACTCTATCATTGCAAATAAAACTATAACCAAAAAAAGGAAAGGACACCTAAGGAAAATAATTTAATTTTACAAATAGCAATTTGGTATTCAGTTCTGTGGTGTTTCAAAACAGAGCTAATACAAGATGAATGTGAATGACCAAATCAAGTGATAAGGACTTAGAAAATGAGTTGATGTGTCTAAAGTCAAGAATGCTTTAAGAAGCTCCAAATAAGAAAGATCTAAAAATGTTAGCTGTGTTCAGTTTAAAAAAAAAAAAAAGAAAAAGAAAAAGAAAAAAGATAAGTCCACCAGCTGAGGGACAAAGAACTGCTAACCTTTCTTGTTTCTACTTTCTCTATCAGGGAAAATTATCATCAGATTAGAACAAATAGAACAAACAATTTTGATATGGGTTTAGGATTTACTCAGATTTCCTTAGGAACTGAAGTAAAAGAGGGATAAAAAGAAAGTTTCTCAATGATCCATTGCTGTCTGCTGTGTCAGCAACCTGTGAATACTTAGAAAAGAAAGTGGTGATTACCAGATACCAGGAGTCATTCACTAAAAAAGAGGGTTTTTGTTTTTTTTGTTTTGTTTTGTTTTGTTTTTTGCTTATTAGACAAGAAGATTTAACTAACAATGTATCTTAACTTGAATGCTGTATCTTATCTAGCCTTTTATTATAACTTCTTGAACAAGGTAGATAAACACTAGTTTTATGATAATACAATTGAGTGGGTTAATGGTGGTCGATCAATCTTTCTCCAAGCAAATTTTGTCCTCTTGGACACTCAAAATGCTATTCTGCGATTTCATTAAACAAATGGAAAACAACACTTTACAAATCTATGGATAATACAAAGTTGTAAGGGAATCAAATAACTCTGCAAAAACATTTTGTTATACAGAACCACCCCAGATAATATACTATGGAACAGTAAACAATGTAAAGACCTACATTTAAATTTCAAAAATATCATTTGCCTCAACAAAGGATAACAAGGCTTAAGGATGGCTCATTTGAAAATATCTATTTTCCCAAAACCCATAATCTTCAGCTACTTTAGGAAAACATTGTACTTGATTGTTTCTGCTCATTTTACTAAAATATTTCTATTCTTCAGATACATTAAATTCACTTGTAAAATATCCTCTCTATAATTTGAAACCCTTCGATTAAAATAAGTAAGACTTCTAGCTCCTTAGGAAACAAGACAAAGAATTATGCAGCACAGGTAAGAGTGAGCACATCTTAAATAAGTTTCTTTCATAGCAATAATCCAATGTAATTTCTATAGCATATTTCCTGGTGAGGGATTTCAGAGGCTCAAAGGATGTCACTTGAAAATGTCTGCTGGCACAGTAGAAAATGTAAATTAATTCCAAACACTTGTGAATAGCTCGGAACAATACAATGTAGAGCACAATTATCTTTCATATGGGAAAATATATTTTTTGCAAAAAATATATTAAAATTGTATACAAATAAATGTATACATTAAAAATGTATACCAACATATCATAATAACAAGGTCTTCACAGAACCACAAACAGAAAAAAAAAAAGGCACCAATTAAATTTCTCACCTGCCGGATACCCAACCGGTATGCAACAATCCGATCTACTGCATCAGGATTCATTTGTGTCCACTGTAGGCTGTAAGAATAAACACGATGTCTGTTCTGCCACACAGGATTGTAGGTATCGTAATAGAATTCTGGAGCATAGGCCTTTCCTAAAAATAGAAAGAGTGCTTAAATTTGAAAGATGACATATGACAGTCAAACATGCTTATTCTTTTTTGGCCCTTCTACTTCATTCTACCATGTGTCCCGAGAGTAATTTTTCTATTTGAAAAGTCATTATTAACATATAATCAACTTTCTGGAGAATTTTGAGAATAGATATAAGAAGATTTCCTGGGTAATTAGATGAACAGTATGAGAGGAAGAGAAGAATCGAGCTCAACCACAAGTGTTTTGGTCTAAGGAACTGAAAGAATGGAGTTTCCATCAACTGAGGTGAAAAACTATGGGAAGGTCAAATTTTGGGGGAGAACTTGAGAAGTTATTTTTCACAGTTTGAATGATCTAAGCGGAGACATCAAGTGGGATATACTTGTCTAGAATTCCAGGGAAGCCAGAATTAGAGCTATAATCTTATTAACCATAAGCATATGGATAGATCTAAGTTTAAAATCATGAGACTGAAGAGTCTCACACTAAGGGACTGTGAGCAGATAGAGAAGAAGACTAAGACCTGGGGCACCTGGGTGGCTCAGTTGGTTAAGCTTCTGCCTTTGATTCAGGTCTTGATCTCAGAGTTCTGGGATCAAGCCCTGAGTTGGGTTCCTTGCTCAGTGGGGAACTTCCTTCTCCCTCTCTCTCTCTGCTCCTCCTATTGCTTATGCTCTCTCTCTAATAAATAAATAAAATCTTACCAAAAAAAAAAAGGCTAAAGCTTGACCACTGAGGCAATCCAAGGTTAAGAGAGATGAGAGCAGATAAAAACAACAAAGCCTAAGATAGAACAAATCCATGAATGGGAGGAAAATAAAAATTATGGCATCCTAGAAGTCAAAAGGACTATATCAGCAGGTGAATGATCAATTCTGTCAAAAAAAATTAAAAAAGCGAAAATGATAATTTGTATTTATATTGTGTTTGGTCAATACGTTTGAAATTACCCAAACAGAGACATAACAATGACACAAGAACTTGGGCCAATAACAAAGGAGCCTTTATTCAGATTTTAGGGATATATGAAGTGTATGTTGTGTATACTACATATAAAACCATTTTTGTTTTTTTTTTCAGTTATCAAATTGAAAGGTGCACAGACCATTTGGAATTATAGATCCAACTTCTTGATGTTCTGAAGTATATTTTCATATCTTCAATTTTTTTACCTATAAGTATTTATTTATTAAATTAAATTAACAATATCTAAGGAGAACCTATAAAATGCCATATACATACTAGGCAATGGGGATACAATGAATGAAGTAGAGCCTCTGTCCTCATAGAAATTGCTAACATTTCCTAGATTTCTCAAATAGCTTTGTAATTTTTACTGAATGATGAGTGTGTATCATCCCTCTCATTCAACATCTTTTCTGTTTTTCTTTTATAAAATTAGGTTAAATATTAAATATCCTGCTGGATTTTTCCTCGTGGGTTTCTGTTTGCAGGAAATTCTCTTCCCTGGTATTTCATATTTCTTTATTAGTCATCTATCATCTAGTCGTTGCGGAAGAGCTGGCTCATAAAAATTTCTAACAGTTAAAGGATGGACTTTGCTCACTAAGAATAGAAGTGATAGTCTCTATTATCCCAGAGAAGTTCACCAGGAAAAAATATCACATGAACTGAACTTGATTTTTGGTAAGTTTATTAATGAAATTAAATATGTGGAATTGAATATCTGAATTTTAGTTAACTTTTGAAAAATTCTCCCACATCAACAGTGTATGCATTGAAAAAAATGTTCTATGGATATTCATTCAGTTGAATTGAAAATGGATTAAAAGGAGATCTCCTGCATAGAAGAAGATCTCTAGAAAAGAGCCATCACATTCATTCACTTTATTGCTTCTTTTATCTTCTTACGGTATTTTTCCTTATTACTAAGTGATAGCACAAATTCATGTCTACAACACTTAAGAGCAAAATCCAGATGAGAAGAAAATAATATTCTGAATAAAGAAACCAATACCCAAAACATCATGACAACCAAATGTTATTGAGGATGTCCATTTAATAGTATCCTAGTTAAAGAGGTAGGGGTTTTGATTATAAATAAGCATCCAGGGACACCTAGGTGACTCAGCTGGTTAAGCCTCTGACTCTTGATTTCAGCTCAGGTTATGATGTCAGAATCCTGAGATTGAGTCCTCTATGGACTCTACCCTCAGCTAATAGTCTGCTTGGGATTCTCTCCCTCTGCCTCTGCCCCTCTCCCCAGTGGTGTGCCTGCGTATATGCTCATGCTTTCTCAATTTAGTTCTAGCATCACTTCGTTCATAAAATGAATGATGCATTCAAATGGAATAAGTAGAGAGAGCAGAGTCATAACCTACGGCATGTTTAGCATTCAAAAGATCAAAAAAGTCTCTCAAAAATAGGTAGATGCAGTTTTCTAAGACTTGATATTTTATCACAGGGAAAGAAAATCGGACAAATTTTAACCGATCTAATGAAATAAGATGATTACCAGTGGGTGGATATTAAAAGGAAACCCATTTAAGAAACTCTTAATCTCAGGAAACAAACTGAGGGTTGCTAGAGGGGAAGGATTGGGGAGGGGTGGGGTGGCTGGGGAATGGACACTGGGTAGGTGCTGTGGTGAGCGCTGTGAATTGTGTAAGACTGATGAATCATAGACCTGTACCCCTGAAATAAATAATACATTATACGTTAATTTTTTTAAAAAAAAGGAAACATATTTTGATGTTGAAATTGTTCTACCAATTCTTTCTATGTAATAACCTACCTTGGAAGACTGATTCTCTCTTCACTGGAGATTTTTTGTCAATATCTACCAGTCATTTACCAGGACTGAGATAGGTGACTTTCCACAAGGTGGCCATTAAAGCATCTCTGAGTCTCAAGTCTATACAGTGCCTACTGTTTATTGTACTCCTTTAATTGTACAAAGCATACTAATTTATAAATTTCCATCTCATGTTTCTAATACCTGTAGTCTAATCCTATTTTTTTAGTTGAGTGCCAGGAGAGTAACTGGCTGCCTGTCATAAATGCAAATTGCCATAATTCAAGAAGTGATTGTTTACCTAAATAAATACTTCTAAGGTTATTGAAGCAGTTTAAACTTGAAGGTAAAAAATCCTCATGGCTCTGTGAATAATATGAATATGCTTATCAAGATTCTTTTCAGGGTCATCTAACCCTTATTTAAGTATTCCAAATAGATCAAATTTCAGTGTAAATTCTATCATCTTTACATTTAATTGCAGACTATTATGAAGGCTTTCTAGTATATATTTTCCAGTATATTTTTAAAATATTTTATCTGAATTGATATATCTGTATTACTGTAACATAATATGTAATAATCTTTCATGGAACATCAGCTTAGAAAATAACTTAGGGAAGATCTGTTCCAATATCTCATATGATAAAGAAATTTAGGAACAAAATAGAAAAGGTTATGATGTACAATAGTTTTGATATTAACAAATAATCAAATAAAACAGGCCCCATTAAAATTTTTGACTTTGACTCATAGAGAAAGTTTTATTTTAGTTGAAGTTTTTATTTTATTCCTTCTTAATTTTTTTGAGTAGAATTGCAACACCTTGGAGTTAAAGGCAAAAAAGTTTTTAGATGGTGTATAATACTGATTAGTAATAAATAATTATTAATAAATAATTTTGAAGGGCCTAGGTGGCTCAGTTAAGTGTCCTACTCTTGATTTTGGCTCAGGTCGTGATCTCAGGGTGATGAACTCAAGCCCTGCATAGGGTTGTGTGCTCAATATGGAGTCTGCTTGTCCCTCTCCCTATGTTCCTCTCCCTGTGTGTTCAAACATGCCCTCTCTCTCAAATAAATAAATAAATAAAATATTAAAAAAAGAATCTTGACTAGTTACAGTTAAATATGGATATTATTTCTTATGTCTCAGAACATATTTTGTACTAAATCTGTTTTGGATTAAGCAATTTATTTAAGAGATAATTCTTAAAAGTAAAAATAACAACAACAAAACCCAAACATAAATAAATTTTTCACTGAATCAGAACCAAACATATTTAATATTTATACAACCATTTTATAAGAAGCATGCTGTAATACTAAGGAAACACCCTTATAATAATTCTAGGTTTTGACAACCAAACATGACATCTGCTGGTTGAACATAGAAAGAATTCAAAATATGTATTTTCTTTTTTATCCTCTGGACATTTTTTCTCCTTCCAGCAAGAATGCCAAGATATTTTTTTCTTTTTTATATTCTAGTTTAATTTTTATGCAACATTGTCCCAGTTTAAATCTTTTTAGACTAAATGACCTAGAACTACATTCATTATCTAAACTAGCAGATGATTTTTAGATATGTATATGGATCTTGGATTTTAAAATATTCTTAAATATACATAGGTAAATTACTTTTTCAAAATTATAAATAGAATTTATATAAAAATACATTTATTCTACTTTGCAAATAACTTTTGAAAAGTGATTAAATTGAGATTTTGAGAGATTATTTTATACATCAGCTAAAAGTTCAAGATACAGTAAGAAGCTATGGCATGTCACTTTCCTGGTCTAAAATGTTAAAGTATAATGGAACCTTTTCTTAGATGCTTCTCTAAGCTTTCAAGCATGAAGGAATTATTCCTTGAGGGTCAAAAAGCACAGAACTGAAAACTTGACACTGAATAAGTGTATAGGGAAGGAGGAGTGTTTTTGGTCATTATACCCTTACAAGTACAATTTAAGGCCTATAAGAGATGAGGTTAATAGGCCTGTGCAAGATAAGAAGGTGGAAAGAGGCTACCACATACGATCAACATCAGTAAAAATACCTATCTTAGATATAGAGTCTGCTAGAAAAAATTTTCACAAATGCTCACAAGCATAAGAAGATGACAAAAATATTTACATTAACAAAAAATCATCCTTGTCCAATGACACCACTGGAGCACTTGAGTAAATCCAATATCAAGTTACTTTTGAAAGACATGCTCTCAATTTAAACTACAGAGAATTTCTTGTAATTAAAACTCAATGAATCTGAATTCAGAATACAACATTACTAATATACAAGAAAATGTTCAACTATGAGTGATTAAGAAAACCAGCGAACAGCTGAATTAGCCTATAGATAATAGAAACATAAAATAGAATTTATAAATAAGTATGCCCAAGGCCACTGAAGAAAGAGAAAATTATAAAGACGATGGAAACTTCTTTGAAAGAATAATTAATACTCTCTACTGGGATCAAAGGTAGGCTTCATAGGGGACATACTGATATCTTTATAGATCTTAAAGAAGAAATTGTTCAGACAGACAAGAATGGCTTATGGAGGGATAAAGAAGAGAAGAAATAAAGCATGGCCTTTGGTGAACAAAAATGAACATATTATAGACAACATTTTAGAACTCATACAGGAACTGTTGTAACTATAGCAATGCAGTGCCCATCTTTGCTACCAAACTCTGTACTTTTGAAGAACAGGGATTGGTCTCATTAGCTGTTACCTAACTGCTAACACTCATGTGATTGAACAAAACAGGAAGAATAGGTCAGTGCTAACTTATGATGTGTCTTGATATGATAAAATGTTTGCTACTTATCATATAGTTCAATTAATCTCCAATTATTTTAACCAGTACAAAAATAGAAGAAAAAATTTTATAGTGTTATCTACTGATTTTCACTTCTCAGTAAACTGAGGGAAATCAATAAATTGAGAACTAAATTAATCAAAAGGTAATAAAGAATTTCATAAAAACACACTTGTAATGTATCAATAATAATAAAAGAATTTAATACTTTTCAAGTGTGTATTTATTATCACAAGAACAGTAGCCACAGAGATCCACGGGAATCTTAAAACACTGATGATGCGCTTTTTTTTTTTTTTAAAGACTTTTAAAAATCACAAGAATCTGTGCGTGTATGCACTTTTAGTAGAAACTAACAAATACAGTCAAGTCACATTGTATTCAGTCAGAATCATAGCCCAGCTAAGGCAGTAGATTACTCATTATGATCTTTTAGACATAATTTATAGCAAAAATCTATGCAGCTCTGTCACTTCTCCACAAGACAGAAGAAAGAACTTGTAATCATGGGAACCATTAATATTTTCTCTTCAAATTAATGAATCTTGAGTCATATTAAAAAGAAAACAAAAGATGGGGTGACTGGGTGGCTCAGTTAAGTGTCCTCTCGATTTTGGCTCAGGTCATGATCTCAGGGTTTTGGGATCAAGCCCCATGTAGGGCTCTGCACTCAGCAGGGAGTCTGCTGGAGATTTTCTCTCCCTTTCCCCCTCTGTCCCTCCCCACCTCAAATAAATAAATAAATCTTTTAAAAGGAAAATTAAATACTTCTATGGAAATGGGGATTTTTTTAAAATCAGGAATATGATGTCAATCTACTTTACTATAGTTTTTAACTATAACAGGTGGGAAAGAAGAGAGTGGATTGGATGAGTAAGAAGCTCTGGGCAGGAAACCTGTAAGAAGATACTGTTAAAAGAAAACAACAACAACAACAACAAAACATGATTTGGGAAACAAAGAAAGGCAGATTAATTAAAATATCATTGCAGATAAACATCCAATTAGCACTTGTCCTGACTGGATACTGTGGGTAAATTCCTAAATTTTCAATCTTCAGACACTCAAATGGACACTAGAGTTTCTAACTGAGATGAAGAATGACTGTATGCATCTCATCCTGGATGAGTGAAGAGTTGCATTACCTTTTGGTATCCTATTCTTCTGAAAGCTTAGTGTTTTGATTTTAAATGATGTAAAGATTAGTATCCCGGAAGTGGAGGCTTAAGAAGCATTCAGACAACCAAAAAGGTTTAATTCTGTTAAGTCCAAGGAAACATTTTTAAAAAGAATCAGTACACTCACTTGTGTTTCCTACATTTGATAGTAAATATTAGGCCTTACCTCATTAAAAGGAAGTAATAAAAGAATTAACGGCTGAATTGATGGATTCTTCCTATTCTCACTTGACTAGAAAGGTGGTAAATTAATATGAAGAAGGAATGAAAAAAATGGAAAATATCTAAGTAATATTGACAAAAGAAAATATTGTATCTGATAAAGAACGATTTATCTTAGAATTAAAGTGAATGTTACAGCAGCAGTAACTGAATGTCAAGAGTTCTTTCAACAGTGATAACTTGTCAATATGTGTGCAGGAGAAACAAAAATATAACAACCAAGTTATATAGCTGTGAAGTCAATGACAACATCTCTCAGTTAATTATTTGTTTAGAGTATGTAAAAAAAAAAATGCAAGACATGTAACAATTTATAACCCAACCAAATCTTTTAAGTGAAATGCCTTTGTACTTGAGACAGAGAAATGTTTATCCATACTTTGTCTTCCTGTTTAGAGAGTCAATACATTTTCAAATGATCATTGTTTGACATTATTTTTTTCAGTAATATTTTTTAGACTTGAAGTAAGGAGTAGTCTTTTACTGAAGTGCAGTTGACACACAATGTTCTATCAGTTTCAGGTGTACAATTTAGCAATTGCACAAGTGTATACATTATGCTATTCTCAACACAACTGCAGCAACCACCTGTCACCATACAACCCTAATACAATAGTGTTGATTGTATTCCCTATGCTGTACCTTTTGTCCCTGTGAATTATTCATCCCATAACTGAAAACCTGTATCTGACACTCCCCATCACTTATTTTGCCCATCCCCCACTATATAGTAGGATTCTCATGATATGCTCATGAAATAAGTTCATACAATTTATACCTTTATTAAAATGTGTTAGCATAAAGTATAATAGTTATTACATAATTTAAATTATGTAGACTCCAATGTTCTTTTCATAATTTAAAAAAGCCAGTGAATGGGGTGCCTGAGTGGCTCAGTGGGTTAAAGCTGCCGCCTTTGGCTCAGGTCATGATCTCAGGGTCCTGGGATCAAGCCCCACATTGCTCAGAGGGGAGCATGCTTCCCCCTCTCTCTCTGCCTGCCTCTCTGCCTACTTGTGATCTCTCTCTCTCTGTCAAATTAATAAATATTAAAAAAAAAAGCCAGTGAAAGAGAATACTTAGACTTACATGTAAACTTTAAAGTATTTTTTTTTAATTTTAAGATTTTATTTATTTGTCAGATATAAAGAGAGAAAGAGCACACAAGCAGGGGGAGTGGCAGGAAGAGGGAAAAGCAGGCTCCCTGCTGAGCCGCAAGTGGGATTTGATTCTAGGCCCTGGGATCATGACTTGAGTTGAAGGTAGACACTTAACTGTTTGAGCCACCGAGGCATCCCTTAACTTGTTGTTTTTTTTTTTTTTTTAAAGATTTTATTTATTTATTTATTTGACAGAGAGAGAGAGAGAGAGAGAGATCAGAAGTAGGCAGAGAGGCAGGCAGAGAGGCAGGCAGAGAGAGAGGGGGAAGCAGGCTCCCCACTGAGCAGGGAGCCCAATGCAGGGATGGATCCCAGGACCCTGAGATCATGCTCTGAGCCGAAGGCAGAGGCTTTAACCCCCTGAGCCACCTAGGCACCCCTTAACTTAGTTTTTAATAGTTTGCCTTAGTAATGTGAGTTCATTTGAATATAATAACCTACCATATAATTCAATTTTCCCTTACAGATAGTTTTTAAATGATTAAATATCTAGAGGAAGTATGTTTATAGAAATAACTACTTGGAAAATTATTTAATTATAATGAGTTCAAATTGTCTAAATATTTTTACTTCAATATCTGAAATGTGGAATGAACAAAAGACCCAATTTTATAAATTCTTCTAAAATCATCTTCAAGTATTAATAATTTAGCCTTCTTCTTAATCTCTAGGAAGGCAGAAGCCATTAAAATGATGGCCCAAGAAAATGGCTTCCAGGGCTGTTTGCTAAATGAAAATGATCATCACAGGCAAAGATGACAATTTACCAAGAACCCTGTGATTGGTTATTAGGAAGGAAATCATTCATACTGAAACAGGCAACCAGGTAGGGTTTTCAGAACTAATATGGTTAAGTAATTACTTCTTGCAAAAAAGGGTCTGTTTTACCAACCACTAAATGCTCAAGCCACAGGTATCCACATCAGTAGGTAATGTGATGTTTTCCATTGTAAAAATTCTCCCCCAATTTAAGACTCTTCTCAGAGGAGTTCATAATTTCATTTGAGCAGGAATCTACCATACAAAGTCAAAATTCTTTATTAAAATGATAAAAAAATAAATATGGTATAATCAGCAAATATTACTAATAATAGATCTATTTAGTTATTGCCAAGGACTCTTTCAATTATGTTTTTGGTTCTCAAAAACAGTAATTATTTTAAGAAGTTAGCTGGGTTAGGCAAGGCAGGAGTTTGGGGGGGTGGGGGAGAGAAATGAAACAGGAAGGGATGGGGAGGGAGACAAACCATAAGAGACTCCTAGACTCAAGAAATGAACTAAGGGTGGCCGAGGGGGGTAGTGGGGTAGGGATAGGGTGGCTGGGTTGGGGACAATGGGGAGGGTATGTGCTATTAAGTGCTGTGAAATGTGTAAGCCCGAAGATTCACAGACATGTACCCTGGGGCAAATAATACATTATATGTTAATAAAAATTAAAAAAAAAAAAAAAAAAAAAAAAAAGAAGTTAGCTGGGTTAGAAAGCTATCTCTGGAGATTCAAGTGGATCTGCATATGCAATTTATTATACTTATATTATTTGGTATAGTCTGTATAAAATACTTATAGTACTGGGGAAATAGATTTAAATAAATATTAATTTCTTACTGTATCACTTCCCACAAAAAGAAAAAAAAAGAAAAAAAAGTAAAATAAAACTCTCTAGGAGAGTTCCATATTTTGTTTCATTGTAATAGTAGAAACAAAACCAAAGCAATTTTAAAACTCAACTAGACCAATTTAAATGAATGCCCGTTTAGTTTCTTTAAACTTTAATAAAGCTATAGTTCAACACAATTGAATCATCTCTGACTAGAAAACAAAATATTTATATATAGTAGTTATTGCCTTGCACATCAAATATATATTGTCTTGGGTAATATGAAATAAATATGTGTATTTACTAGATAACATTTCAACTTAAATGAGTAACAGCTTTAACTCTAAAACTCTGTACTTTGCAAGAAATTATGCAAAATATGAATAATATGATTTTTTTTCCAAACAGGCTTAGATTAGGGTCTGGTCCAAAAATTTTAAAAAGATGACTTGGATTTGATGAAACCATTAGCTTTCACATTTGGCACATAAATAAGAAATTGCTAAGGGTGTAAACAAAGTTTGGAAATAAAACTTATATATCTAATTTTACAAGGAAATATCTCAGTAAATGTTATATGTATAAAAACCATGTGTTTGGAGTGCCTGGGTAGCTCAGTTGGTTAAGTGTCTGCTTTTGGGTCAGGTCATGATCCCAGGGTTCTGGGATCAAGTCTTGCATTGGGTTCCTTGCTCAGCAGGGAGTCTGCTTCTCCCTCTGCCTCTGCCCCTCCTCCAGCTCGTGCTCTCTCTCTCTTTTTCTCTCAAATAAATAAATAAGAAACCAAGCTAAACAACCAAAAAAAAAAAAAAAAAACAAAACATGTTCTAAAGAAAAATAATGTGGAGAGGTCCTCCTGAAATAAAGATGGCTGATTACTGGTAGAGGAGAGACATGTATGAAGAGAAAGGAGAACAGGCTCTGTACTTTAGTTATTCCCTTTGTATACCATAGAGCCTGCCCACCATCCTGTCCAGTATTTGAGACACCTATGAAAATAATACATCTGGGGCTTATGTTTAAAAGTTATTTTACTATAATTTACCACTACAATCAAGGACTCTTGGAGCAAGAAAAATCTTAAGGGACAAAAATTTTATCTCAAATTTATATAGGAATTTACAGTTTACAAAGTACTTCCACAAATATTAACTTATTTTGGTCTTCACTGTGTTTGAGAAGGGCAAATATGCAAAGGGATATTACTTGGCTTGACTGCAAATCTTGAAAGTTAATATGAACCTCATAATTACTTAACTAATGCAGACTACTTTCCTTGCCTGGTTTGCAAATCATCCCTCAAAAAGATCCAAATATTTTGTGAGAAGGAAAAGGGGTTATACCATTCACCTAAATATACAAAGAGAGCTGGCCTTCAAACAGGATCTGATTGCTACCTTCCTCTGTATGTTATTTTAAAAACAGTAGGATAAAATGAAATCTCTCTTTTTAGAAACATTGCAGGAAACACTCCCAAGATAGAGAGAATATAAAACTATTTTTGCTTTGTTTTACATTAAAAAAAAATTCGTTGCTACATAGTACATGTCAATTGTCAGTGGGTGACAGAAACACAAGGTCAAGGTAGTATCTGGAGTACAACATTTGGCTATGCCACAATAATGGATGCAGATTGATTTTGTGCTTCTTTTTTCTTCTGGTAGTAAAGACCTTTAGAGTATCCCTTCAAGGGTTATACCCCTTTTTTCATATATTACAACGATCCCTCTGAATGAGCTAAATCTAGAATAGATACTATGTATGGTGGCATAGGGAGCAGGGACATAACTGAAAATGCAGAAGAAATTATATCAATATCATTAAATTCCACAACACAAAAGCAGATTTAGAAATATAAAATGATTAAATTTGCATGGGTCCAATATCCAGGATAAACACAAACTTCCTATTTTGCACTTAGTCTACCCCTGTTCTCTGACCAATTTTATTTCCTTGGCTCATTTGATACATCCAACACCTAAGAAATACTGGTAGAGAATCAAATTAGTAAAGTATCTAGCAACCATTTATTTAGAAAGTCAATTGCTTATTCTTATATGGTCCAGAAAAGAGACAGAAATACTATTTATATTCCCCTTCGATATGCAAGAGGAGGATTTATGAGCCAATATATGGAAAGACCAAAAATCTGTTTATATACTACATCCATATTTTTATAAGCTTCCAAATTTTTCCTTTGCTTTTTCTGGAAATCCCTAAAAGACTTCTCACATGTAATCCAAAAGACAGTCACTTTAGGCTTTCTTGCCCTTCTTTTCTTATTCCAGCTTCCATCAAAGAAACAGTCAGTTCCCTTAAGGTTGTGTATACTGCGGGGGAAATTTTATGACAATCAGAATTATGTAACAAACCATGTGTGAAACAAATACCAACGTACAAAATTTGCAATGGAGTATGTCTAAAAGGGAGAAAAAAATCCCACTGATGGTGTAATACTAGAGATCAATTTTTTTTGTTCAGTCTTGTAATTTCAGACCCTAAGGGATTTTTTATTCTCTTCATATACCACAAATACTTCTGGATAAATAACCTCTCATGAAGACTCCACTGGGGTCTTTCTATTCATAATTTTGTATATGTGCTCTTCTACCTGGTCACAGAAAATATTCCAATCATAGTTTCTAAAATGTTAGAAGAAAGCTTAATCTAGGGAATAAAACTGTTCTTTCTTGGGTTAAGGGAGAACTGATGCTTGATCTCTCCAGGACAAAAATAAGAGTTTTTAAAGCACTTCTCTTGTTAGGTTTCACTGTTTGTCACTCACTACGCTAATCAACTTGCACACATTATGTTTTAAAAATGCACAATCCATTGCAGGATGAGAATATTCTTATCATTTTCTTCTTACAAACGATTAAAGTGAAGATTAGAGATTTTAAATAGCTTGCCCTATAGGAAGCAACTACCAAGTAACAGAGCTACATTCTGAAATCACGTGATCCAAAACCCCTTTCTTGTTCCAACATCCAGCGTCCCTGGAAATGGTCTCTCACGATCAAGCGTGCCTGGCTGACCGGGTGAGGAGGCTAAAATTCAGGCCCTATTCCTCTTGCAACTGCTTCTGCAGTGGCATAAAAACCAGTCTGTTCAATAAAGGGGACTTTTTCCCTAATTCACACACAAATACTGTATAGGCTGGTGGATTTCTGATAAGATGTCACTTCCACTAATCTCAAAAGTATCCTTGCTCTCCTACTCTGTCCATTGTGAGTACAGAAACTGAAATTACAATTTACCCCTGGTACTCAACAGATTTGCCATGATATATAGTTATCTGAGAGAATTATCAACTCAGGTTTTCACAAAGATAAGGACTGACAAAATCTCTATAATGAGAGCTACTTGTATTTTATTAAATATTTAGGTCAGGAATAATGAATATACAATAAACTGCAAATAAATGTATTCTTTCTTTCCTAAAGCTATACATTCCTTAAAACTAAATGGCTACAAATATCTTATGCTCATTTAAAGGACCATTGGTTGGGATGTGTGCACGGAAGGGGCACAGATGGAGAAATTGACCCAGTGGCTCTCAGGCTGAGACAGCTGAACGTTCAATGGCATACTTATAGACCACATTAACTTCTTGGCAAGTGCTGTTGCTGCACATGTGGGTGGTCCATTGCTGAATATGAATGTGCTGAATATCATTTAGGCAGGGAGCAAGAGGTGTTCAAGTGAGTTGGAGAGGAGCCCAGAAGGTCTGCTGTTTATCTTCTAGGAACATTTATTTTCTCCAAAACATATAACTTGAATTAATAAAGTGGATTTAGATGTGAATAAAGGAAACTAGTTATTGAAACTGAATCACCGTGCCTCTCTAAGAATAACTAAAAGATCTGTGAATATGACTCCTAGCACAAGAAAAAGATTAGAGCACAAATAACTGTTCTTACCATATTGCTAAGAGGCACTGGCCTGGATCTGAATGCAAAGCAAGTATCTGCCTGCAGTCAGATCCTGAAGCTTCTAGTAAATGTCATATTGGAGTTCTTTTGAAATAGACAAAGTTCATTAGAATGATGAAAGAAGGGAATTTCTTAAGTTTTGCTTATTTAAGTCATGTAAAACTGTAGGACTTTGGCTTTTATCCTCTGGTCTAAAACCTGAAAAGAATTTATAAAAAGAAAACCTCTATTGACTTTTTCAATTTAAGGCTCTGTCACAAAATCTCTCTTGAGAAAGGATGATGGATCAGTTTGTGAGCCATCATCTGTGGAATCTCTCTCCTGACCACTTTAAGTCTGGTTTTTGGCATGCCTTTGGAATGAGTTTTGCACTGTTCTCATCCATTAATCATCCCTTCAGGGTGATAAGCAGAGGCCAGGTGCTTAAACGGGCACTTGGAAGTTTGGGAGTTGGCTTTGATTCCACTGAACTAAAAAGCCCTTTGATTCTTCCAAAGATTGGTTTTATTACCACCCAATAGCCCCTGAAAAATCCAACTGTACTAAGTACTAAAGAGATCCTTTTTTAAGGGCCTATTATTTTCTTAGTGAGAGAAATACTAAATATATAACATTCATATACATATGTGCCATTTCTACATTTGGGTTTCCTTGTTTTATTCTTCTCTGGTTGTCAGTAAAATTATAAGAACTCTTTTCTTTCAGGGGAAACTATTCGTGACTTCAGACTGTTTCTCATCCTCTGCAAACTTGATCTAATGCTGGCCTGAAATAATATCAGGAAGCTGTGAGAAATAGTTTTGGAATCTGACAGGCTAACCTTGTTAGGTTATCTCTGTCTTCCCTTCATCCTACCCAATAGTCACAGTTGTGCTTATAAAATGGTAACCTTCCAAAAATCTCAAAATCTGATTTATACCACTCTCACTTAACTTTTATGTATGATGTTTGTTACCAACATATTAGGTTGCTCTCTATTCTTTTTTTTTAATTAATGGGATTACATTTATCTATTATTTTTTAATGAGATTTTAAAAAATTTTAATTTTTTTTTATTATTTACAATGTATTATTTGCCCCAGCGTACATGTCTGTGAATTGTCAGGCTTACACATTTCACACCACTTACCATAGCACATACCCTCCCCAGTGTCCATAACCCAGCCACCCCATCCCTACCCCCCTACCTCCCAGCCATCCTCAGTTTGTTTCATGAGTTTAGGAGTCTCCTATGGTTTGTCTCCTTCCTGATCCCATCTTGTTTCATTTCTATTCTTAATGTACAGCCACAATCTCTTAAAGTAAGGGACATAATTGAGAAAAGATGATAGTGGTTATCATGGGGAGGGGAAATCTGTGAAGATAACCAGCTTAGTGTCTCCATCTAAAGAAGAGTAATTTAGAAGTTAGTGGAGGAAAAAGGAACAAAGGATTTTTGAAGAACAATCAGTTTTTTTTAATTACCTTAAATACATTAACATGATATGGATTAGGAAAATTATACCTATAAAAACATTAAATAGAACAAGTACCTTAATATTATAAAATACCTCCCATTCTCAACCCTACCTTAGTTGGCAAATACCACTTATTTATTTGGTAACACTTAATTGAAGTATAAGTTACATAGAATAAAATGCACACATTTTAAGTGGAGATTTTGATGAGTTTGGAAAAATATGTATTACTAGGTAATCACCATCCACTCAAGATATGGGAAATTTCCATCACTGCAAAAAGTTACCTCATGCCCTTTTGTAATCAATCAATTCTACTCTGTCTCAGCCAAACAAGAATCTAGTTTCTTTTACTAAAGGTTAGTTTTGCCTATTTAGGAAATTTGTATAAATGGAATCATAAATAATGCACCTTTTGTGTCAGGTTCTGACGGAAAACACATTGAGTGAGTTTTTGAAATCCATCCACCCATGTATGATGTTTACCAGTATTTTTTTTTTTTACTATTTTTCCATTTTTATGACTGAGTATAATCCCATTTCATGAGTAGATTGCAATTTGTCTATCCATTCACTTGTTGATGGATATTTGGATTGTTTCTAGTTGAAGGCTATTACAAATAAAGCTCCTAATAAAATTTGTGCATAACGGTGCCTAGGTGGCTCAGCTGGTTAAGTGTCTGCCTTTGGTTTGGTTCTGGTCCCAGGGTCCTGCGATCGAGGCCCATATCAGGCTCCTTGCTCATTGGGGAGTCTGCTTCTCCCTCTCCCTCTCAGCCTTCCCCGGCTCATGCTCTTCTTCTCTCAGATATATAGATAGATAAATGAATAAATAAAATATTAAAATTAATTTTTTAAATTAAGTTTGTGCATTATTTTTATATAGGCATGCTTTCATTTCTGTTGGGTATTCATCTTGGAATTGAATTGCCAGATTACTTGGTAGATGCATAAATTTGAGAGGCAGATGAAATATTTTCAGAAAAGTCATCTCATTTGACATTCCCAGAAGCAGTGTGTGATAATTTCAGTTACTCTACAACCTCATCAACACTTGGTATTTCAGTGGTTTTAACTTGAGCCATTATAATGTGTGTGTAGTGCTATCTCATTGTGGTTTAAATTTCATTTCCCTGGTAATTAATGATGGCAACCAGTTTTTATACAATTATTGGTCAACTATATGCTCTTTGGCGCAGTGTCCATTCAAGTTTTTTTTTTATTAATTTTTAATTGGACTATTTGTTTTATTATTGAGTTTTAAGAATTACTTATATGCTCTGGATGCATACCTTTTGTCACATAATTTCTTCTAGACTGTGTCTCGCCTTTTTATTTCTTTTTTTTTTTAAGATTTTATTTATTTATTTGAAAGAGAGAGAGAGATCACAAGTAGGCAGAGAGGCAAGCAGAGAGAGAGGGGGAAGCAGGCTCCCTGCTGAGCAGAGAGCCAGATGCAGGGATCGATGCAGGGCTCAATCCCAGGACTGACCCTGAAGATCCCAGGACCCTGAGATTGTGACATGAGCCGAAGGCAGAGGCTTTAACCCACTGAGCCACCCAGGCGCCCCATTGCCTTTTTATTTCATAATGATGTCTTTTGAAGAGCAGAAAGTTTTTAATGACCTCTGATGTATTATTATTTAATGACCGGTACTTTTGTTTACTTTCTAAGAAATCTCTGCCTCTCCCAAATTTGCATAGATTTTCTTCTATGTTTTCTTTTACAATTTTACAGTTTTAGTTTCCTATATTCACATCTATAGTCTATCTTAATCTTGTGGACAGTGTAAGGTATTGTTTATGACTTATTTTTTCCAATATGGATATCCAGTTCCAGCACAATTATCCAGAAAACTGTCAGTTCTGCAATGGATTATGCCAGTGACTGAAAAACTCAGTTGACCTTACATGAATCATAGATGCAACCACAGAAGCCTATTTCTTCATTCTCTATCTTGTCTGACTGAACCTTCCTTGTGTTTATACAAAACTCACACTATCTTGATTATTGTGGTTTTACAGTAAGTCTTGAAATCAGGTAGTATGAGATCTCTAACTTTATTATTTTTACCCAATAGAGACCTAACTATTGTTGGACCTTGGTTTTCCAAATAAAAACTAGAGTAAGATTTTCAATTTCTATTAAAACAAACAAACAAAAAAAAACCACAAGAAAAAGAAAATGCTGGGAATTTTGTTGGGATTGCATTGAATCTATAGATCAATTTGGAGAGAATAAGCATCAAAAGAATATTGATTCTTCCATTCCATGAATGTGGTATATTTCTCCATTTCCTTAGGTCTTTTTTCAGTTCATTGGGAAATTTTTTTTATTTTTAAAAGTATATCTTGCAATATTTTATCAAACATTCATATTTTGATGTCATCAGAAATGGTGTTTTTCACATTTCAATTTCAAATTTTTATAGTTATTAGACAAAAATGATTGATTTCACACACTGTATTTTTATACAGAACTATGATTGATTTTGTATCCTATGCTATATTGTTAAATAATCTATTAATACAAGTAGGATTATCCATAAAAATAACCATATGATTTGAGAAAATTTACTTTTACTTCTTCCTTTTTTGGTTTTTATGCATTTTATTTACTTTTCGGGTTAATACAGTGGTAGAGATCTGCAGTATATCATTTGTGGAGGATAAGAGTATTTTTTTAAAGATTTAATTATTTGAGAGAGAGTAAGCAGAAGGGGAGGGGAGCAGGGAGAGAGCAGTGCTCTCTGCACTGAGCAGGGAGCCCAACATGGGGCTCAATCCCAGGACCCTGGGATCATGATCTGAGCTAAAGGCAGATGCTATACCAACTGAGCCACCGAAGTGCCCCAAGAGTATTTTTGTCTGACTCCCAATCTTAGAAGGAAAATGTTTAGTCAGCATATTATATAGCTTAGTATGCTTAGTATGCCTCTATGCATTCCCTGTGCACATGAAATAATGTATAGCTTATAACTTTGGGTTAATGATCTATAAATGTCAATTAGCTTAATTTGCTTGATAATACAGCTAAGATCTTCTAAAACATCAGTGATTTTCTGGGTACATATTCCATCAATTATTCATAGATAGATGTTAAAATCTTCAGCTGTAATTAAGGAATAGTGTATTTCTCCTGGCACTTTTGTATTTATGAATTTTGCAGCTCTATTATTAGACACAAATACCCATATTTAGAACTGTTATGTCTTTCTGTAAATTCTTCTTTTATGATTTTTAAATGTCCCTCTTTAAAACAACTTTTCTATATCTTTAAGTCTACTTTGATAACAATACAATCATGTCAGCTTTCTTGTCTGCTGTTTGCATGTTATGTTCCTCCATTCTTTTTCTTCCCACTTCATGTCTTTGTATGCAAATTGTGCTTCTTGTGGACAGCAGAATGCATTTTATAAAGAAATTGGTTTTTTGTTTGTTTGTTTGTTTTTTCCTTTAAGCCGGTCCCATGATTTTTGATAACTAACTGGAGTGTTAAATTCATTTACATTTAATGTAATCATTGGCATAATTGGGTTGAAGCCTAAAATCCTACTCTTTATTTTCTTTGTCCCTTTGATGTTTCTCCCATATTACTCTGTTCCTATGATATTTTGAGTAAAATCAAGTACATTTTTATTCCTTTGATATACCACTTTTTAAAACTTTAGAAGTTTCTGTATGACTAAAACTGTGTAAATTTAATTTATTGATTCTGTTTAAAGCCAATATTACATTACTTAATATATCACACTTCACACTTCAAAATTCTCTGAGGTCCCTATTCACTTCTCAATGAACAAATGTTATAAATTTGGAACCATATAATTCAAGTTTTCCCCATCATTTATGCTATTGTTGTGATATTTTAATTCTAAATATATTATAAACCTTACTTTAATAATGTGATTATTTTTGCTTCAAACCAATGATTAAAAGACTTTTCCTTAAAGGGCTAGAGTGTAAATACATTAGGCTTATAAGCTCTAGGATTGTTGTTACCACCACTCACTCACCTCTCCTGTTGTAGCATGAAAGTAGCCATAGACAATACATAAAAAAGTGGGGAAGGCTATGTTCCAATTAATCTTTATTTACAAAAAACAGAGGCAAGATGGCAGAGGTGTAGGGGACTGAGATAGCATCAGATCTCAGAATTTCAGATACCAGATAGGTATCAAAACATTCTAAAAGCTGGCAAACTCAACAGGAGAGAGAACAAAGGAAGAACAGCAATTCTAGGAGAAAACTGACCACTTTCTGAAAGGTAGGACGTGTGGAAAAAGTGAATCCAAAGCGATGGTAAGAGAGACCCCAGGGGGAGGGGCTGGCTTCCAGCAGCCGTAGAGCCACGGAGCAGAAAATAGGAACTTTTAGTCTGCTCCACTGAGGGACATCGATCCAGAGGCTAAGCAGGGGGTTTAGTCCTCACAGGAACAGTGTGGTTTCAGGACCCGTGGGGTCACAGAGGGACCAGGGGTGCCCTAGTGGGCTGAGCACCCAGGTATTGGGGCAGAGAAGCCGGCGGCAGAGAAGGAGTTGTGCAGCACCTTATCAGCTTAGCCTTACCTGAGACATGATCTGAGACACAATCGGGCTACTGCTCTTCAAGCAGGGACCCCACAAGAGGCAGCTCAGGAGACATACCCTCCTTCCTCCTCCGGAAGGAGCAGTGCAGGAGCACGCAGCAGGAATCTGCTGGGTTTGGAGACCCCAGATGGGGCCGAGCGCACCACAGATACAGGTGCTCCGCCTCAGGCTAGCTGAGCACAGAGCACAGGCCACAGACAAGGGAGACAGGAGTGACTGACCGCTTTCCTCTGAGGGCGTGCGGAGGAGGGTGGTGCCCAGCACTCGGCTTCTCTGGGCCGGAGACTGGGAGGCTGCCATTTTCATTCCCAGCCTCCAGGGCGGTATGGAAAGCGCTCAGGGAACAAAGACTCCAAGAGAGAACCGGAGCAAAGTGCTTGGCCCATCCCCTGGCAAGGGTGGTGCAATTCCGTCTCGGGCAAAGACATTTGAGAATCACGGCAACGGGCCCCTCCCCCAGAATATCAGTGAGATTATCCAGACAAGACCTAGTTAATCCATCAGTGAAAACAGTGGAACTCCAGAGTATTTTTCTCTCTCATTCATCTACTCTTATCTTGATAAAATGACAAGGCGGAAAAACTCACCACAAAAAAAAACAGAGACAGTATGAATGGGTAGAGACTAGTCAATTCGGACATTAGTAATATGTCAGAAATAGAGTACAAAATAACAGTTATCAAGATGCTAGCTGGGTTCGAAAAAAACATGGAAGATATTAGAGAATCCCTTTCTGGAGAAATAAAAGAACTAAAATCTAACCGAGTTGAAATTAAAAAAGCTATTAATGAGGTACAATAAAAAATGGCGCTCTCCTAGAATAAATGAAGCTGAAGAAAGAATTAGCAATATAGAAGACCAAATGATGGAGAATAAAGAAGCTGAGAAAAAGAGAGACAAACGACTACTGGACCAGGAGGGGAGAATTCGAGAGATAAGTGATACCATAAGATGCAACAATGTTAGAATAATTGGGATCCCAGAAGAAGGAGAGAGAGAGATAGGGGCGGAAGGTTTATTGGAGAAAATTATAGTAGAGAATTTCCCTAATCTGGTGAAGGACACAAGCATCAAAATCCAGGAGGCGCAGAGAACCCTCCTCAAAATCAATAAAAATAGGTCTACACCCTGTCATCTAATAGTAAAACTTACAACTCTCAGTGACAAAGAGAAAATCTTGAAAGCAGCTCGGGACAAGAAGTCTGTAACATACAAAGGCAAAAATGTTAGACTGACAGCAGACCTATCCACAGAGACCTGACAGGCCAAAAAAGTCTGGTATGATATAAGCAGAGCACTAAACGAGAAAGATATGCAGCCAAGAATACTATATCCAGTTAGGCTGTCACTGAAAATACATGGAGAAATAAAAGCTTCCAGGACAAACAAAAACTGAAAGAATTTCCAAGCACCAAACCAGCCCTAAAGGAAATATTCAAAGGGGCCCTCTAAGCAAAGACAGAGCCTAAAAGGAACATAGAACAGAAAGGAACAGAGACCAATATACAGTTAACACTAACCTTACAGGAAATACAATGGCACTAAATTCCTATATGTCAATAGTTACCCAGAATGTAAATGGGCTAAATGCCCCAATCAAAAGACACAGAGTATCAGAACGGATTAAAAACAAGACCCATCAATATGCTGTCTACAAGAAACTCATCTTAGACCCAAAGACACCTCCAGATTGAAAGTGAGGGGGTGGAAAACAATTTACCATGCTAACGGACATCAAAAGAAAGCTGGGATGCCAATCGTTATATCAGATAAATTAGATTTTAAGCCAAAGACTATAATAAGAGATGAGGAAGGACACTATATCATACTTAAAAGGACTGTCCAATAAGAAGATCTAACAATTTTAACTATCTATGCCCCTAACATGGGAGCAGCCAATTATATAAACCAATTAATAACAAAGTCAAAGAAACACATCAACAATAATGCAATAATAGGAGGGGATTTTCATACCCTCCTCACTGAAATGGAAAGATCATCTAAGCAAAAGAATACACATTCTTCTCTAGTGCACATGGAACATTCTCGAGAATAAATCACATCCTGGGACACAAATCAGGTCTCAATCGGTACCAAAAGATTTGGATCATGCCCTGTATATTTTCAGACCACAATGCCATGAAACTAGAACTCAATCACAAGAGGAAAGTTGGAAAGAACTCAAATGGAGGCTAAAGAGCATTCTACTAAAGAACGAATGGGTTAGCCAGGAAATTAAGGAAGAATTTAAAAAATTCATGGAAACAAATAAAAATGAAAACACAACTGTTCAAAATCTTTGACAGCAAAGGTAGTCCTGAGAGGAAAGTATATAGCAACACAAGCCTTTCTCAAGAAACAAAAAAGATCTCAAATACATACCTAACCCTACACCTAATAGAGCTGAGAAAGAACAGCTAAGAAAGCCCAACCCAGCAGAAGAAGAGAAATAATAAATTTCAGGGCAGAAGTCAATGAAATAGAAACCAAAAGAACAATAGAACAAATCAACAAAACTAGGAGCTGGTTCTTTGAAAGAATTAATAAAATTGATAAACCCTTGGCCAGACTTATCAAAAAGAAGAGAGAAAGGACCTAAATTAATAAAATCATGAATGAAAGAGGAGAAATCACAACCAACACCAAAGAAATACAAACAATTATAAGAACATATTATGAGCAACTATATGCCAGCAAATTAGACAATCTGGAAGAAATGGACACATTCCTAGAGACACACAAACGACCAAAACTGAACCAGGAAGAAAGCGAAAACCTGAACAGACCCATAAGCAGTAAGGAGATTGAAGCAGTCATCAAAAATCTCCCAACAAACAAAAGCCCAGGGCCAGATGGCTTCCCAAGGGAATTCTACTAAACACTTAAAGAACAATTAATACCCATTCCTCAGAAATTGTTCCAAAAAATAGAAATGGGAAGGGAAACTTCCAAACTCATTTTATGAGGCCAGCATGACCTTGATCCCAAAACCAGACAAAGACCCTATCAAAAAGGAGAATTATAGACCAATATCCTTGATGAACACGGATGTAAAAATTCTCACCAAAATACTACCCAATAGGATCCAACAGTACATCAAAAGGATTATTCACCATGATCAAGTGGGATTTATTCCTGGGATGCCAGGTTGGTTCACATCTGCAAATCAATCAATGTGATACATTAATAAAAGAACAAGAACCATATGATACTCTCAATTGATGCTGAAAAAGCATTTTACAAAATACTGTATCCCTTCTTGATCAAAATTCTTAACTATGTTGGCAGAGAGGGTACATTCCTCAACATCATCAAGGCCATCTATGAAAAACCCATAGAGACTATCATTCTCAATGGGAAAAGCTGAGATCTTTTCCTGAGATCAGGAACACGGTTGGGAAGCGCACTATCTCCATTGCTATTCAACATAGTACTAGAAGTCCTAGCCTCAGCGATCAGACAACAAAAAGAAATAAAAGGCATCCAAATTCGCAAAGAAGAAGTCAAACACTCACTCTTTGCAGATGACATGATACTTTATGTGGAAAATCCAAAGGACTCCACTCCAAGACTGCTAGGACTCATACAGGAATTCAGTCAAGTGTCAGGATATAAAATTAATGCACAGAAATCAGTTGTATTTCTATATACCAACAGCAAAACAGAAGAAAGCGAAATTGAGGAATCAATCCCATTTACAGTTGCACCCAAAACCATAAGATACCTAGGAATAAACCTAACCAAAGAGGCAAAGAATCTGTACTCAGAAAACTACAAAGTGCTCATGAAAGAAATTGAGGAAGACACCAAGAAATGGAAAAACGTTCCATGCTCAAGGATTGGAAGAACAAATATTGTGAAAATGTCTATGCTACCCAAAGCAATCCACACATTTAATGCAATCTCTATCAAAATACCATCTGTTTATTTCAAAGAAATGGAATGAATAATCCTAAAATTTATATGGAACCAGAAATGACCAAAAATAGCCAGACGAATGTTAAAAAGAAAACCAAAGTTGGCAGCATCACAATTCCAGACTTCAAGCTCTATTACAAAGCAATAATAATTAAGACAGTGTGGTACTGGCACAAAAACAGACACATAGATTAATGGAAAAGAATAGAGACCCCAGAAATAAACCATCAACTCTATGGTCAACTGATCTTCGACAAGGTAGGAAAGAATATCCAGTGGAAAAAAGACAGTCTTTTCAACAAATGGTGTTGGGAAAACTGGACAGCCACATGCAGAAGAATGAAACTGGACCATTTCCTTATACAGCACACAAAAATAGACTCAAAATGAATCAAAGACCTCAATGTGAGACAGGACTCCATCAAAATCCTGGAGGAGAACACAGGCAGCGTTCTTAAACTTAAAGGGACTGTCCAACTTCTTAGCCACAGCAACTTCTTCCTAGAACCATCTCCAGAGGAAAGGGAAGCAAGGGCAAAAATGAACTATTGGGACTTCATCAAGATCAAAAGCTTTTGCACAGCAAAGGAAACAGTCAACAAAACCAAAAGCCAACTGACAGAATGGGAGAAGATATTCGCAAATGTCATATCAGATAAAGGGCTAGTATCCAAAATCTATAAAGAATTTCTCAAACTCAACACCCAAAGAACAAAGAATGCAATCAAAAAATGGGCAGAAGATATGAACAGACATTTCTGCAGAGGACATCCAGATGGCCAACAGACACATGAAAAAGTGCTCTGCATCACTTGGCATCAGAGAAATACAAATCAAAACCGCAGTGAGATACCACCTCACACCAGTCAGAATGGCTAAAATTAGCAAGTCAGGAAACAACAGATGTTGGTAAGGATGCATAGAAAGGGGAACTCTCCTATACTGTTGGTGGGAATGCAAGCTGGTACAGCCACTCTGGAAAACAGTATGGAGGTTCCTCAAAAAGTTGAAAATAGGGCTACCCTACGACCCAGCAATCGCACTACTGGGTATTTACCCTAAAGATCCAAATGCACGTGCACCGAATGTTTATAGCTGCAATGTCTACAGTAGCCAAACTATAGAAAGAACCTAGATGTCCATCAATAGATGAATGGATAAAGAATATGTTATACACACACACACACACACACACACTGGAATACTAGGCAGCCATCAAGAGAAATGAAATCCTCACATTTGCAACAAAGTGAATGGAACTAGAGGGTATTATGCTAAGCGAAATAAGTCAGTCAGAGAAAGACAATTATCACATGATCTCTCTGACATGAAGAATTTGAGGTGCAGGGCAGGCCGTTGTGGGGGAGGTGGGGGAAGGAAATGAAACAGGAAGGGATAGGAAGGAGACAAACCATAAGACAAACAAACCTAACCTCACGAAACAAACTTAGCGTCTGTGGGAGGTGGGGGGGTAGGGTTACGTGGCTGGGTTGTGGACATTGGGGAGGGTATGTGCTATGGTAAGTGCTGTGAAATGT
This sequence comes from Procyon lotor, assembly GCA_028646535.1. Taxonomy (NCBI): domain Eukaryota; kingdom Metazoa; phylum Chordata; class Mammalia; order Carnivora; family Procyonidae; genus Procyon; species Procyon lotor. Next base: position 77,082,162 of record CM053609.1, read on the forward strand.
GTAAGCCTGATAATTCACAGACGTGAACCCTGGGGCAAATAATACATTATATGTTAATAAAAATAAATTTTAAAAAATAATAAAAACAACAACAGCAAAAACAGTTGGCTGGTCTCCAAGCTATAGTTTGCTAACTATTGTTTGTATGGCTATTTATTATGGAAACTAGAAGAAAAAAAAGAAATATAGTCTTTTACCCTTACCTACTTATTCCCTGGATCGGATCTTCTTTAATTCACTTTTTCCCAGCTTTACTGAGATATAATTAGTATGCAAAAAACTTCACCTTATTAGTATATACAGTTTGGAAATTTTGGACATAGCATACCTTGTGTTACTATCACCATAACCCATGTAACAACCATCACTTTCAAAAGTTTCTTCATGTGAGTTTGTTTGCGTGAGTGTATGTGTGTGAGTATATGTGTTAAAATCCCAGAAATGAACTCACTCATATGTGTCTACTTATCTTTGTCAAGAATACATTATGAGAAGAAGATAGTCTCTTCAATAAATGGTGTTGAGAAAACTGGATATCCACATCACAAAGAATGAAAACTGAATCCTTGTCTATCACCATACATAAAAATGAACTCAAATGGATTAAAGATTTAAATGTAAGGTCTGAAGCCATAAAATTCCTAGAGGAAACATAGGAATAAAGAGTCTTATTTCTTTTTATAGATTCTGGTGTCCACTGACAACCTTTCCCTTTAGTAGGAAGAGTATCCTTTGGCATATTTTGTGGTACAGTTTTGCTGACTACTATTTCTCTAGCTTTCATTGTTCAGGAAAATACAGTTGATGCTATTTTTTAACGTATGTTTTCACTGGATATAAAATTATAAATTGACAGTATTTTAAAGAATTTTGAAAATTTAGAGATGTTGTTGCATTGTCTTCCAGCCCACATTGTTTCTAATGACAAGGTAACTGCCATGCATATCATCAGAATATCATTTTTTATTTTTGCTGCTTTGAAAATTTTCTGTCTGGTTTTCTGCAATTGGATTAGTGTGCATCTAGGTGTGGTTTTCTCTTTATTTTTCTTGCTTTCTGTACCATGATATGCATGGATCTATGGGTTTAAAGAATTTTTTTTTTGTCCCTTTCTCATTCTCTTCTTTTAGAACTTCAATTACATCCATTTTAGACCATTTTATTTCATCTCCAGTTTCTTTTTTTTAGTCTTCTTTTCTTTAGTCTTCATTTCTTTTTCTATCAGATTGTATCAGTTCTTTCAATTTGTCTTCAATTTCACTGACCCTTCTGACTTTTCCAGTATGCTGTTAAGCCCATTCAGGTTACTTTTTCGTTTCAGTTATATAGTTTTAGTTGCATAATTTGCATTTGTTTCTTTATTAGAGGGTTTTTTTCCTCCTCTGCTGAAATTTCTTATCCATTGGCTCATAAATATGGCATTTAGATTTAAACTTTAGAGCATATTTTCCTTGAATACTTTGAAATTATTAATAATAGCTAGTTTTTGCTATACCCAACATTTGGGCTATCTCAGAGCTCCTTTTTAATAGACCACTGTTATTCTTAACTAAGAGTAACATTTTCCTATTTTCTTTGTGTGTCAGTAATTTTTATTGTTTATTGAGCATTATAGTAATAAATTATAATTTTTTTTTTAAAAGATTTTATTTATTTGACAGAGAGAAACATAGCGATAGAGGGAACACAAGCAGAGGGAATGGTAGCAGGAGAAGCAGGTTTCCTGCTGAGCAAGGAGCCGGATGCGGGGCTCGATCCCAGGACTCTGGGATCATGACCTGAGCCAAAGGCAGACGCTTAACGACTGAGCCACCCAGGCACCCCTAAATTATAATTGTTATTACTACATTATTAGTAATAAATATAACATTACATATTATATAACATTAAATATAACAGATAACTCGACTATGCTCTCTTCCTCTGAAGAGTGTTTATTCTACTGAGTAATTCAGTTATCTGCCAACTACTTGATACTTTTATAGCTTTTTACATTTTATTGGGATGAGATCAGTGGAGAACCTAGAGTGTTTCCCAAGCTCTTCTAACTTGGTGGGATCCGACTTCTAAATTCTGCCCACCAAGGAGTCTTATCAGGGCTTGGTGTTGGCCTTTGTTAGGGAGTATCTAGACTAGACAGACCCTTTCTCTCAAGCATGACCCTTGTTTCCTAAGGCTTAATCATCCTGATATCTCACCAGGATGTCTGTAATTTTAAGGAGGTATATATTATTTTGCTGAAATCCTAGCTTCCTCTAGCCCGGTTTGAATTCTACTACCACTTTTCTACTCTGACCCCAAATAGCAGAAAATGCTAAGCCTCATATAGTTTCACCTTGTCTAGGTAGCCCAATCCTCAGGTAAAGACTATAGTAAACAGTAAAAAGACTTATCCTACTCATTTTTACCAGGTAACTTTCAAGATTTTAGCAAAGCTAAATCACAGTGTTCAATGACTTTTAAAAGAAGATGTGTCATTATATATATATATATTATATATATAATATCAATCTGCTATAATATCAATATAAGATATAATATCAATCTGCTATAAAACAAAATAAAATGTCACCTTTGCAACATGGAAGGACCTAGAAGGGATAAAGCTAAATGAAATAAGTCAGTCAGAGAAAGACAAATACCATGATTTCCCTCATATGTAGAATTTAAGAAACAAAACAAACAAAAAGGGATAAACAAAAAAACAGACTCTTAAATAGACAGAACAAGCTGGTGGTTACCAGAGAAGAGGTGGGCAGGGGGATGAGTGAAACAGGTAAGAGTGCACTAATTATGATGAGCAATGAGAAATGAACAGATTTGTTGAATCATTAATTGTACACCTGAAACTAATATAACACTGTATACTAATTATCCTTCAACTTAAAGTAGGAATTTTTAAAGACATGGGTTGTATAATGTGTGTATTTTAAAGACATGGTTAATATATGGTTAAGTATATGATGCCGCTTAAATTAGAAACAGAAGAAAATTAGTATAAAGAAAAGAACTGACAAATATTCTATAACATATAAACAGAATCAAAAAGTGGCTCAAAACTTTAAAGTCTAATTTAAATAATGTGTTTAATTTAACCTGGATGAAAATTCATATATGAAATTTAAATTTAAAAAATTTTTCTTCTCTTCCTATGGCTTCATTCCCTCCCTCCCTCCCTCCCTCCCTCCCTCCCTCCCTCCCTCCTTCCTTCCTTCCTTCCTTCCTTCCTTCCTTCAAC
>CM053609.1:77085499-77096510 GCA_028646535.1 Procyon lotor
GGTTTCTAAACCAGATATTCCATCTAACCTATTCATTCTTTGGCTGTGTCTTTCTATATATTTAAGCTAGCAATTTGCTTACTTATTTTAGCAATTACATATTTTATATCCGTTATCACCAAGTAGTTTTTTTTCACTGCTAGTTTTCTTCCTTCTATTTCTTATATTATCCCTGCTTTCTCTGAAGATGTTTATGGTATTTAAAATAGCATTGTTTCTTATTATTCCCATCATTGCAAAATGGATTATTTTGTTTTCTTTCTTTCATAATAATTTTGTTTTTGATTGTGCATATTTTTTCCCCTAGAAAACCCCTAACGACCTTGTCTGATATTGCCTATAATGGTGAAATATCCTAGTTGCTTGTTCGTACTCCTCTCAGGAGAGGGGAAGGGTGCTTCGGGACAGAGAGATTCTGGTTTCAGCATCAGTCCCATAATTCTCTATCTTTCCATCCTGATCCTCCTCAGGGATTTTCTCCCTCCACTATCCCCAGTTTCCAATACCTCAATTCCAGGTACTATCTCTGGGGAGTTGAAAAGGTCTGGAGAGAGAAAGAGGGGAAAGAAAAGAAGAAATGCAGAAGCCAGCCATCTTGGCTGACCTTATCACTCTAAACTGCCTACCCCCACCAGGCTCTAGTTCTCTTTCTCAATTTTCCCTCTAGTGTTTCAAGTCAGAGTCTACTTTTTTGCCCTATGGTAATGTCAGGTAATAATCCTTCTAAAATAGTATACAAAGGAAGAAAAAAAAAATAACCTCATCTAAAATACAAAGTCTTCTCTCAGAGTAGCTCCAAAATGTCACTGGCTTCTAGTCCAGCTTGATTGTCTCATCACACATCTGTCTCTTGACCAGAGCTCAGATGTGTATTGATTACTGACAATGTTTCTGCAATCAGTCATCCTTTCTCCCCTACTTTTTTTGGTGCTATTTTCATTGTTATGTTATCAAAATAGAAAGCAATAAGGGTTTGCTTACCTATGGCTAAATCCAAAAATCCACCTATGTTAAATTTATATGATCGTACTATTTTGCTTTTAAAACACTGTCACACTGATTAACTTATTTGGTACTCCTAAAACTATGTTTTATGGGGAGTGGGTCTTCCATTCTAAAGACAAAGGAGCCATGGCCACAAAAAGTTCAATGGCCTACACAAGGTTGAACTGTTAGACATTGTTAACATCTTTCAGGCAATGAAGAACTATCTTTATATAGCTACCAAGAAGGAAAGACAACCACACTCACAATATATTATCCAGAAAGCTTGCAGACCATGAGAGTTTGTTTTCTTGCTCCTTGCTATAATCTGATACTGTGATTTCTGACATGGTATAGCATTTATGATTATGACAGGCTGTGTTAACCTGCATGGACTGCCATAACAAAATATCATAACCTAGATGGCTTAAACAACCAGCCATTTATTTTCTCACAGTTCTGGAGGATGGTAGTCCAAGATTAGGGCACCAAGCATAGCCAGTTTCTGGTGACTGCTCTCCTCCTAACTTACAGATAGCCACCTTCTCAGTGTGTTCGCGCATGAGATGAAACAGCAAGAGGGCAAAGGTCTCTGCTATTTCTTCTTATGGGGGTACTATAATACGATTATGAGGACTCTACTCTCATGACCTCATGTAAACCTACTAATTTCCCAAAGTCCTTATCTCCAAATACTATCACATTGGGGCAGTGTATGTATATGGGGGAGAGGGAGCTGCAACATATGAATTTTTGAGGAAAACATTTCAGTCTATAGTGCAATCATGTCTAGTTTAAGTCTTATATCCCAATTCTAATTGCATGTAGATGCTTACCTCTTTCTTTTTTGGTTCCAAGATGTGCTCAACTTACTCTTTCTAGGTCAGTGTCTCAGCTATGCTTCCCTTCCTCTACCCAGCGTCAAATTTTCTGACTTTGATGTTTAACTCTTTCAAATCTACTTTAATTTTACTAAATTTAGTTAATTTCCATTCTTAACAAATTCTTTACACCCTAAAGAAGAAAACAAAACAAAACAAACAAACTTAGCTTGAACTTTTTTTCTCTGGTCTACTAGACCAGATAGTGTGTTAGAGTGAATAACGATGTGTGTCATTCAGAAATTAGTGTATCAGATGAGAAGCACAACTTTCTTAGTTTGTCTACATTTTAAACTATCTATGATAAAAGAAATGTAAGTGCATGAAATTTATCTTAAATTGCTCTTTCACGTCACAATGTTTTATTTTTGGGTCCAACAATAGGCTTTTGATGACCATACTGCTTTGGATCTTTCATTGGAGGAATTATATGTTTTTATAATGAAGAAAATGAGTAATGAGAGAATTTAAGGAAACATCAAACTTCTACATCAACTACAATAAAAATTTTAACTGAAGTATTTCTTTGAGCATAAAGTGAAATATAGAGTACTCATGAAATGTTTACTAGAGGAAAAAAATGAAATTTATCTAAAATATTGTGTAAATTAGATCCTATATTAAAGTAAATATTTTGGCACAATTTTTGCTTAGCAATGGCACTGACTTCCTTAATTAGTATTCACATTTTTATGTCTACTATTTCAGATTCAGCATGGATTCACCTACATTTTATCTAGCTTAATTATTAAAAAATTCCCTTAGCACCACTAATAAAAGAGACATTGAGGTGTGTCAAAAAGAACTTGAATTTATAATCAGAAGACATACATTTTATTTTTGGCTTCCTGAGCCTTGTCAGCCAAATTTGTCAAAGGAGGGTGATACCACCTCTTTCACATAATTTGTGGGATTGTTTGAGATGAAAAGATATAAGTAGAATCAATTTATACACTATAGAATGCTACATATTAAGAGTTGTTAGAATATATGATATTATTGTGAGAATATAACTTGCATTTTCTGCTCTTTAAAAAATACCTATAACTCATAATCTGGCTGAAATGCTAAGTAAAACTTTGATAAATTTAATAAAATTCAGTCCTAAAAAATTTGATTTTACATGCAAGTTTCTTGTCTTTTAGAGTTATTATAGGAATTTTTAAAAAAAGATTATTTATTTGTTTATTTATTTATTTATTTAAGAGAAAAATATATATAGAGAGAGACAAAGAGTGAGCACACACAGGCATAGGGGGAAGGGTGGCAGGAGAAGGAGGAGAGAAATCTCAAGCCGCCCCACCAAGGAGCCAGAGGTGGGGCTCAATCTCATGATCCTGGGATGATGGCCTAAGCCTAAACCAAGAGTCTGACACTTAACCTACTGGGCTGCCTGGGCACCCCAAGTTATCACAGGAAATTGTACCAGATATTTTTCCAAATTCATTTGCTCTTACTTCTGATAGTTGTTAATGATTTATCCAGTATCTTATGTTGCTCATTTTTAAATATTCATAAGAAATTAAGTGTCTAGCTGATACTAACTCATCTAGCTGAGTCAAACAAACATATGCATTGTCAGAGAATAAAATATATTTTCTATCTGGATGTTATATAATTCAGTCTGACATTAGGAAACAAGAATAAAATATTTTGATATTTTGATTTGGAGTCAAATCTGATTTGGTTATTATTTCTTCCTCTTCATTCATCAAAACTAAGCAAAGTTAGAGTCCTCCAACAATATTTTCTCCTATGTTGGGCAACATTATAGCTCCCAGTCAATCTGAATTTGTGTTCACTGAGTGGTAACATGTATTCCCTTTCATAAACTGTCTCATCTTTGTGCTATTCATTCTCTAGAATCTAATTTTAGTTCTGTGTCTGATCTACTATTGCTAAACATGGATAAAATAGTAGTAGTAACATGTAAATATGAATACTGTAATATATCAAAAGGTAAACTTTGCATAATCCTAGCACAAATATTTCCAAACTGGAGGTGAAAGTAACAATTAAAGGCAAGTTTTTGCTTGGTAAAACCCTATTTGCCATGTTTATCGAAAGATACTAAATTGAAGGCTCTCTTTAAATATTGCCATGGATAAATCAGTAAAGTTACTTTCATAATAGGCTGTATTAAAAACAAAACAAAACATAAACTCCTTGTGGCAGAAAATGCTGGTATTCGTGGCAGAGAGCACCTAAACTGACCTCTAGTGATTCTTACCTCTGGTTTTCATGTCTTTGTGTGTAATTTTTCCTGCTCAAAGTGGGAAGAAACTGATAGGATGTCACTTCAGTAATTATGTTAAAATATAAAAGATTCTATCATAACTGACTTCAGCTAGAGAGTCTTCTTACTGGTCTGATGAAGTAGACATCCATGTTGGGAAGCCCACATGACAAAGAATTACAGGTGGTCTCTAGGACATGCAGGTATCTTCTAGGACATGAAAGTGGCCTCAGCCAACAATGAGTAAAATACTTGGGTACTCTATCATACAACCGTAAGGAAATTAATTCTTTTAATAACCTTAATAAGTTTGGACACGATTCAACTTCCTGTCTGAAGGTGAGCCTCCAGATAAGAACATTCCAGTCAATACTTGGATTGCAGCCTTGTGAGACCCAGGACAGAGGATCTAGCTAAGCCATGCCTGTACTCTTGACACACAGAAATTGTAAGATTATAAATGTGTGTTGTTTCAAGATGCTCAGTTTATAGTAATGGGTTAGGCAGCAATAAGTAACACAGTACACTCAATTCCATTGCTCATCAACAGAATATCTTATGAAGTCTCTGATTACACATATTCTTGTCTTTCAAATTATTCTAAGACCACAATGGCCTTTGTTCCTGAGAAGTTGCCTATCAGTAAGGATGTTAAGTGTTACAGGGATAAAATCCAGATTTTCCTTGAAAATCTCCATTTAATTTCATTGCAATATTTTCAGTTAAGGCAATTTAAAATATACATGAGCAAGTGTGACATAATCTTGGAATAAAATCTATACCCCATAGCCTTTATTGCAGATACACCAATAGGACTGCATTGTCTCCGAGATGGTATCTAAAAAGTACCACTTTTTAAGGAAGTTTCCTTAAAAAGAGGTAATTCACTGAAATGTAGAGGTAAAGCTGGGACTTCAGTAGCCATTAGGGCTATGAGGTGTGCCATCTATTGATGATGATTGAGCAATAAAATGGAAGAAACCTGCATCCTTGAAGACTTTGTGGAAGAGACATCATGTTAGTTTCTGAAATGAAACTTCAAGGTTTAACCTTGAAATTTAACCAATTGGTTAAACCAATTATTGGTTTAAAAACCAATAATTGGTTTAAAACCAATAATTTTATTTCTTGCTCAAATCATGGTTACTTGGGAGTTTTACTGATACTTTCAGTACTTGAACAATAATAATGTACATTTAATTTGTGAATTATAAAGTAATATAGTATTACAACCTACACATCTCTAGTTGGCTGAGGGGCAAGGCCCAAAATGACCCTAGTAAAAGCATACACAAGGGTCACCATAATCTAGTACAGGAATACACGAAGGGCTAGTATTTAAGAATAAAGTCATATGTGAACAAAGGCAGAGAGTTTTGAAAATGTGTAATGATTTGGTGGCAAGAAGCATGATCTAATTTGATGAGTTTGGAGTAATTGGTATGATTGAAGGAGAGATGATTCTATATATTCCATTTGGGATATTAATGAATGGTTTGAAAATTCATGACAACGAATTTATTTATCACCTTTTGGCCATGAAGACCAACATTTTCCACTAAGAGTAAGACACTTTCCAGGAAAATAAAGTCCCACAGTATGGAAAAGGGATTGAAAGGGAAAGAGGATGAATATTCAGATATCAGATAAAAGGTTACTATAATATCCCAGATAAGAGAACATAAGGTTTTACAAGTACAATATGGATAAAAATAAAAATGATGGACTCAAAATACCAAATAGATATAAAGCTGATGAGACTTAGAAATTTACATGATGGTGAAAGATTTCTGGAAGAGAATATTTACTATTCTATTTCCAGTGTCTACCCTAGTACCCAGCAGTAGTAGGTACACAGTAAATAATTGTTAAATATTTTCCAAATTGCAAAACTTTCATCACTAAGGAGATAATATATATATGTTGTTTTATGTTCAATTATATTTTGTAGTTATGCAATAAAAATTCTTATGGAGTATATATCCACTGTTACCTATTAAAGAAGACAACATTCCTTTAGTAAGTTTCATTTAAAAGAATCTAAAATTGTCTCAATTGATCAAATTCTTAAATGGTTTATAAGTCTACATTTTATATAACTGTGTATATATACTTCCTGGAACTTGTAAAACCCTCCATAGAAAAACACGATAAATGGTGTTTGGGTTCCTACCATTGTTCACAAAGCTTAATTAAGCCATAAAACAAACAAAATTATGCTTATCTTTACCATAACAATATTATTAGTAAATAAAAGAATTGAAAATATACCATATTTTGTGGTATTATAGTTAATATTTTCTAAAACACACAGTGCGCCACAAGCTAGGCTTTTTACTTCCCAAAATATCTTTGTTTACCTTCTTTTTCCTTTATACAAAAATATTCTCACACCCTGACTTCTCAGTAAACATAACCCCACTCACATACCTCCATACTCCCACACACATCACACACCCATGATATAACTGGGGAAGGAGGTGTGAATTTTTTAGCTTTCCTGGGAGCTAAAATAAATATAAGTGTGAGGGCTGCCACTGCCTTTAAGTTCAATTCTATACATTTTGATGCACAGTGAGATCAAGTTCACTTTTGGGTGATTGTATAACATTCATGACTAGTAGAAGAGTGATCTTGAATTTGGTAAAATAGTGATAATAATAAAAAATAAAATTTTCTTAATTTGGCTGTCAAGAAGTAAACAATATTGTCTTCAAAAATCAGTTTTGTGGATAAATATATGTCTTCATGTATATATCTTATTCCTTAGTTCCCTTCAGTATAGCTTCAAAGGGTTTTGAACTGTGGGAAATTCATAAGGATTACTACCTGTGATGTGTTTTAATAGAAGAAATAAATGTTTTTGAAGTTTCTTCTAGATCTCTGATTCTATGGAATCATTGATTTCTTTATACATTAACCCTTGAACAACAGAGATTTGAACTTTGTGGGTCTGGTTTTTTTTTAATTATTATTTTTTTGTTTTTGTTTTGTTTTACAGCATGGTACTATAAATGTATTTTATCTTCCTTATGATTTTCTTAATAACATTTTCTTTTCTCTAGCCTACTTTATTATAAAAATACATTATATAAAACATCTCCAGCTTACTTTATTGTAAAAATAGGGTATATAAATCATATAACATACAAAATATATGCTAAAAGAATATGTCATCAGTAAACCTTCTGGTCAACAGTAGGCTATTAGTAAAATTTTGAGGGAGTTAAAAACTATATGAAAATTTTGACTTTCTGGGGGGTTGATGCTCCAAACTCTTGTGTTGTTCAAGGGTCAATGTATATTTTCCCAGATTATACAATACTTGGAACACAATTATTTTCCTTATTCTTCAAAACTATAGTAGATTACATGTGGAAATACTGAAATGATGAAGCTGATATTAAAATAGAAAAATGCATACTGGAAACAAATAATTCATGAGGCTATTTCCTCTCTCCTTGTGGGGCAACCCTTAACAAGTTTATTCCTTTCTGGAGCTATCAAAATCTACTTACTACACCCCATTGATCTTGAGTGGAAAATAGCTTGTCTTCTAGTTCAGAAAATAGGATTTGGTTCACATAACAGAGAATAAATGAAAATCTTATAGAGGCAGCATGTTCTAAATTAGACTGTTAGAAAATAATGTCAACAACAACAAAAAAAGTAGACTGTACATAAGTCCCAAAAGTTTGAAGGAAGAGATGTAGTTAATTTTATGGAGTACTTTTTTTGGGCGTTAATAAAAAAAAAAAGTAAACTGTTTCTACTAATAAGTAGAAAACAACTACCTTAGAAAGATTCTTATTGTTTTGGGAAAATAATAGGTAATCAAACAGTAAAATACATGTCATTTAAATTACTCCACAGAATAATACACTACAGGGGCGCCTGGGTGGCTCAGTGGTTCAAGCCTCTGCCTTCAGCTCAGGTCATGATCTCAGGGTCCTGGGATCGAGCCCCGCATCGCGCTCTCTGCTCGGCGGGGAGCCTGCTTCCCCCTCTCTCTCTGCCTGCCTCTCTGCCTGCTTGTGATCTCTCTGTCAAATAAATAAATAAAATCTTTAAAAAAAAAAAAAAGAATAATACACTACATTCTCCTTCCCTTGTAAATATTCTTAGGGATAAAAATTAGCAGTGAGATTTCCATGTAAGTATTACTGTCCTAGGGACTTCCCATTTTGTTTGACTAGTTCACTTTAAGAATCAAAATAGTAATCTTTAAGTCCAGCTGAATGCTGATAAAAGGAATTGCAAAATCAAGAGGTGGTAAGATCCAGCAGAGGGGACATCATATTGGGTAGTCCATATATTTTATCTACCTACCATCATATTTCAGGAAGCAAAAATATCTCAAGGTGATTCATGTTTAGAAAATTTTCTTACAAGTAAGAACTTGTGAATAAAAATTTATATTATTAATGAACAAGTTTTAATTAAATCTGAAACACTTTAATCATAATATTTACAACCGATTTTCAGATAATAAACAATGCCCAGTTTCTTCTTTTACTAGCATGAACGTTCCAACTATTAAAACTAACTTTACCAGAACAAAATAATCCTGAAAGGAAATAAAAGGAATATATCTTTTTTTAAAAATATTTTATTTATTTATTTATTTGACAGAGAGAAAGAGATCACAAGTAGGCAGAGAGATAGGCAGAGGGAGAAGGGGAAGCAGGCTCCCCGCTGAGCAGAGAGCCTGATGTGGGGCTGGATCCCACGACCCTGAGATCATGATCCGAGCGGAAGGTAGGGGCTTAACCCACTGAGCCACCCAGGCGCCCCAGAATATATCCTTTTAATATATGTCTAAAACCCCAGCTCAAAAATCACACAAATTTACTTTAGTGTATATATTATAAAATAATTTACATACTTACCTAAGATTTAATAAAGATTTAATATTTCTTTTAATATACTCTAAGATAATGACATCAAAACATATTGATTGATACTTCTAATTTATTATATGCCAGATACAACTTTATTGCTTTCCCTTTGAATATTTGCAAACCAAAAGTAAGCCAAGGACAAAATTGAGTTCCACCACACATATAGAGGTAGTAAATAAATAGAAAGAAGAAAAACACTCTTTCTACTATTAAGAAAACCAAAGCAGGTATTGGTTAACAAGCACTTTAGACTTGCAGAAAAAAAAAAAATATATATATATATTAATATTTGCAATTTGATCTAAAAATGCTAGTTAAGATTTGTCACTTTATTAAACACTCAAAATAAGCAACCTCTTCACCAAATCTTGAATTCACATAAACTTCTAATTTCAGAGGCACATAAACTGCTACTGCTAAAATAAATTCGGCTCTGAAAGAAATGAGTGGCTCTAACTCTAGCAGACAAGTTACTCATAGTATGTTCCATGGATTTGCAAAACACATTCTTATATTGACTTAGCCTCAGATCCCTTCATCAAAAACATATACAAGGTGAAATATTTAGAATCTTACCTGTAACAAGAAAGCTGCATCTCCCAGCTCCAGCTTCATTTATGATGCTACAATTGTAAACCCCATAGTTCTCATTCGAAAGACTCTTCACCGGGTATTCTGTGTACTCTTGAGAGTCAAACTGACCCGTCCGTAATAATTTATTGCCCAAGCGCCACTCATAGGTCAGCACCCGTATTGGATAGGCTCTCAGGACCCGGCAGCTCATGGTAATACTTCGGTCTTGTCCTTGCCGGATCTCCAGGAATGCTGGTTCCACAGCAGGAGGATCTGTAGAAGACATGTTAAAACAGATGAAACACATGGTCTGCAATAAGCCAGGGGCTATTCTTACTGTGCGAAGCTATTTTAAAGAACACATCTAGCAACAGGGAAAGAGGCAGAGGTGGGTGGAGAACAAACCAGGAATTTCAGCTTGGGATGGGAAATGGGAAACATCATTTACTGACTGTGGGCAGTGAATGAGATTCATTGCTTTAAGAAAACATTTGTAGGTGAAAGTAGCAGAGTTCATTTTTTCTTTCTAGCTACTTCCCAGAACAAAATATCAGGACTATGTTTGGTTTATATTGTCAGCAACCAACTAATGTTCTTGGTGTAAAACGCAGAATCTCCGAACTAGCATAAGACTTTGAAACAGATAAAGCCATGGGTTCAAGTAAGTGAATTCTAATTATTCCCAGTTTGGCTTCTGAGTATCCGTTATTTAACAGAATACGTAACACAAATACATAATTTATTCCCTAAATTATTTGGTCTGAACTTCTTTGACAAAAAGTCATAATATTCATGTGTCTTTTTTTTTTTTTTTTAAGATTTTATTTATTTATTTATTTGGCAGAGAGAGAGAGAAATCACAAGTAGGCAGAAAGGCAGGCAGAGAGGGGGAAGCAGGCTCCCTGCTGAGCAGAGAGCCTGCTGCAGGGCTCGATCCCAGGACCCTGAGATCATGACCCTGAGATCATGACCTGAGCTGAAGGCAGAGGCTTTAACCCACTGAGCCACCTAGGCGCCCCTAGTTCTGTCTCCTTTTTGCTTTACATATTTTGAGGTTACGCTATTAAGTATATACAAATTTAAAGATTTTATTATTTATTTGACAGAGAGAGAGAGAGAGAGAGAGAGAGAGAGAGAGAGAGAGATCACAAGTAGGCAGAGAGAGGGGGGGAAGCAGGCTCCCTGCCAAGCAGAGAGCCCAATGCCGGGCTCTATCCCAGGATCCTGGGATCATGACCTGAGCCGAAGGCTGAGGCTTTAACCCACTGAGCCACCCAGGCGCCCCTAAGTATATACAAATTTAGAATTTCTTTATTTTACTGGTAAATTGAATTTTTTATCATTTTGCAATAACCTTCCTATCTCTATTAAAGTTTTATTATTTAAAACTCTATTTTGTCTGAATTAATATAGTTACCCTTTGACATTCACTTAGT